>CM017763.1:32122766-32536392 GCA_008009225.1 Acer yangbiense | reverse complement strand
AGAATTCTTTTGCTAGCATTTGAGTGGGATCAAATGAGTTATCATGAGTCTAAAATCATCGGAGGGTCTTCGAGTAAAAGAATCTAGTGCACTGGGTGCATTGAACTGGATCACAATGAAAAGCTTTATCTAGAACCGTCAATAGATAATAGTCTTTTCATTATCAGGACAATCGGAGAGTCTATCTTAATCCTGAGATAAATGATGGACTTATTGAAACAAATTATAGCACGGTGTGTATAAAACTATCTAGAGGGGGGTGAATAGATTTTAAGCTTTTTACCCAATTTTTCGTGTTAGTAAAAATTACGAAATTACCCCTAAATAGATAAAGCAATAAATCAAGTATAAAATACGGAAATTAAATAACACTTGACTTTTACGTGGAAACCCTCACGGGAAAAACCACGGGCTAGTAAGTAAGCCACACTCGAACCTCGAATCTCGAATCCACTAAATGTGTAAACGATTACAACCTAATCCCGGAAGTAATCACACACCTACCTAATACCGGTATGAGTGAACCTAGTCCGATTGCTTGCGAATTAAGCAACCTAATCCCGGTCACAACACAAGACTTAATTCTCTAAAAAGAGATTAACACCCTAAGTGAATATATGAATATTCAAATGCAACATAGAGCAAGGGAAACCCTATATGCTATCTAAGATGAGAATATGCAATTAAAAACAATCCTAGATATTAAAGCTAAATGACATGTCAATTAGCATAGATAATCATAGATTAGAGAAACCCAGATATCTATCATAAAAACAACACTCAATCAAATCAACACAACAATCTCTATCTTGAATATTATATAATCTAAGAATATCAAGTAATAAAAGAATGCATAATAATTAACACTAATTATGTATGATAATAGTGAAAAACTTACCTAAGCAAGTGTGATGATCAAAGACCTATGCAAGCAAGCATCCTAGATATGCTAGAGAATGCTAGATGAACTTTGATGCAAATGGATTTTGGTTTGAGTGTTTGATGAGCAAACTTGATTGCTTTCTCTCTTAAAAATCTCTCTTTTTAAAGTAGGGTTCTTGATGATTAAAGAGTCACATTCAGAACAAGAGAAAGTGATGTATTTATAGGCATGAAAAACAGAGCATGTGAAAAGACAAGTTTGCCCCTGAAACGCACCGATCGACGGTTTCAATCGGCGGCCAGGCCGTCGTTCATAATCGCCGAATTGGCCCAACAGGAACAGGGGACCAACGGCGGTTTCATTCGGCGGTTTTGTGACCGCCGATCCAACCGCTGATCCAACCGCCGAATCAAACCTGAGATTAAAAATCAATCAGGTATGAAAACGACGGTTTCAAACGTGACCGCCGTTTCAACCGCCGAATTAGGCTGAGAGATAAAATCAATCAGGTCTTCAACAGTGGTCGAGACCGCCAATCATAACCGCAGAATTGCTCCATACACTTCTGGAAGCAAACGGCGGTTTCATTCGGCGGCCAGGCCGCCGATCATAACCGTCGATCACCAATAAAGGTGAAAACCAAGGAGAAGCCATGGGCATTCTCCGTAGGCGGTCCTCGCGCTAAACCAAGCACATTCTAGTGCATGCGCGGACGTTTCCGAAAACTATCGGGAAACGAATTTCAAGACAACAAGACACAATTACACACAACAAAATATAACAAATAAGTGCAAGTGTGAAATGTGACAAGTGAAGAGAATGCACACATATGCAATGTATGTTAAGTGTGTGTGTGCAACTAATCTCTTTAAAGAAAAGTAAGCACATAGAAATTTACCTTCGGTGCTTATCAAGACGAGGTCTTCAAAGGGCTTGAGTAATAACATCGATACCTAGGCTACCCTTACAAAGAACCCCCAACATGTGGTTTTTCCACGAAATGAGCCAATCAACAAATGGGAACCTTACACTTATGGTTGCAAGTGATATCATTTGAGTTATCAATGAGTACGATTATATAGCATAGTCTATCCTCGATAGTTTGGTGATATTCATTTGTTAATCGATAAAGGACTTCATTTATAGATATGGACATCGTGGCTCCATTTATTAAATGAGAGTATAATATCATCATATGGATGTTTTGAGGTAATTGGATATTAAATCTCAACGTTGAGTTTTCGATAGTGACTATTGGAAACATGGCTTCTAGACAAGTCAAAATATCCAAGTTCAAAACGTGGTCATATGAGTAAATATGGTAACTTGGAGAGTTATAGGCGGTCTATGAATTCTTGGCGATTACTGATATTAATCACGAGGATACACTATCTCCAACATGATTGTCTAGGGTATGAATGAGGAACATCTTCTTATTCTATCTTTATTTAAGAGTTCAATTTTAGCTCTTTAGTGGAATGAGTTAAAATTAATGGATCGGACCTAAGTGAATCATTTGTTGATTGTGATTAGGTTGTGTCTATTGAAACTTAAATTTAGATAGCCCGCCAAGATCCCCAATCCACACGGACTTGCATGGATCACTTGATATATTCTACCGGACCAATTTATGGGTCCATTTAGAATTACATTTAATATATTAAGAATATAATTTGCACATTATTTGTTTAATGGGCTGATCAATTATATTAATATAATAATGAAAGGCATGTGGGCTTGTTTCTTTTAGTAAGAATGGGTCTGGTTCACATGTGGGCTTTTTATTTAAAGTCCAATGGATTAAATAAAATAAGAAAATAATATTTGGCCCATATATATAATGTGGGGCGGCAAGGCTAAATAATTAGTCAAAAATATTATTTTATTTTATTGTTTAATTAAATGAGAATTAATTAATTTATTAATTAATTATTTAATTAAGAAACAAAATCTTTTTCTGATTAGGAAATATATTTCCTAGAGTTATACTAAAGGTAAAAGACTTATTTGGTAAGAAAATAAATAATAAGTTTTATTTATTTAATCAAATAGGAAAGTCTATTATTAAGTCAATTAAAAGAATAAAAACATTTATGAGTTGTACTAGGGTTAGGAGTCTAAAGTTGATGGGAATTAGGGTAAAGCTGATCGTGCTCTAAATATTTATATTTAGTGCCCCTTTTACCTTGTTTTTGCTATCATTTTCTAAGCATTCCATGTGTTTAACTGTGTAAATAAGTATTTTCAGGTAAAACAGGTGTTTCAAGGGTATTTTTGTCTAAAGTGAAGAAATGGGGGCAATTTGGGAATAAAAGCAGAAAAAAGAGCAAAGTAGGCGGGTTCGTGCAGTCAGGCCGGCGTGAATAAGGCCGCCGCTCAAAGCCGCCGGAGGAAGTATCTCGTCAAGTTGGCGAGCTCAGGCATTCTGGAGGGCGGGCACTTGGCCGCCTTACAAGGCCGCCGTCTTGCCAGGCGGGTTCCTAGGCAAGCCACGGCGAGACAATTCCAGCCGAATGAGTCCGCGTTGAAGGCAAAACGTGCCCGGCGGGTTCATGCGGCGGGCAACTAGCCGCCGTGCATGCCCGCCGCCGATTCTGAGAGGCTGCAAGTTGACTGAAGCTCGCCCCAAAAGTCAAAGAAGGCTGCCCCTTTCTCCACCTATTGTCCTTGGAAGGCCTTTCTCTCATATACACACAAGGTGTCAAAAACAAAAAGGGACACTTAGTTTTAGTTAGAGAGAGAAGTTAATTAGTGAGAGATATTTTGTTCTTAGGAGTCAAGAAGGAGAGTATTTTCTTGGCCAATTTCTAGGTAGCCAAACACCATATATTGGTTACTTAGAGTGATCACTTCAAGTTGCCATAGAAGAGTTAATTGCTTGGATTGCAAGGAAGACCATTTCCACTTCACAAGTTTGTCATTTGGTGATGTTTCCCTTACTTGTATGTCTTTGTAATTTTGATACTATGTGTAGCTAATCCCTCTTGTTAGGGAATTAGATGTAATTCTTGTAATTCCTTGTTTCTCTAATCAATATTGTTTAATCCTCTTGAGTCATGTTTATGTGCATTTATAATTGTATGTGTGGTGGTTGCAACCACTTATCTCTTTATAGTGCAATAACTTGATGAATTGTATGCATGTACCATTTATTGCATCTCAATAGTGAAGCACCTATGAGTAGAGATTACTAACTTGTAATTCTCTATTATGAAATGACTAATTCCCTTTAATCACATTCTAATCTTAGATTTCATTGTGATTCAGTAGAGAATTAGGTGCTTAGAACATTATATGAATATATGTATGTTAGTAATTGAGGGTTAGGCTTAATGAATGATTGATTAGACTAGAATATACTTGAATGAATCTAATTCCTTAACAATTTGCAATATAGAATTTAACTCAAGTAAGTGTAATTGCTAATTAGACAACTCCATCTTAGAAGTATTATTGTTAATCACTAGTTAATTTAAGTAAAACTTGTTAGAATATCTAGGAAATTGTAGAGTTAATCTAAGGATAGAAAGCCTTTAGTGCATACCTAGTGGGAACGATACCCTTACTTGCTCACTACACTAGTTTAACGACTTGTGCACTTGCAATAAGGTCACCAGACTCGCACGCCCCTCTAATATAACCGAGGTAGAATAGGTTTTATTATAGTGACATTTGTAGAACCGGTTTGGGCGTGTCAAAACTTATGGCGCCGCTGCCGGGGAATTTGCACGGCTTTGGTTTATTTGTTACCTTATTCTCTTTAGAACATTAGTTAATTTAATTTTTGCATAATCATAGTGATTTTCTGTTTGAGCACTTAACCTTTTGGTAGTTAGTATAGTGTAATTTCAGGTCTTGTCACAATTTGATGCACGGAAGACGATCTTTGGGAAGCCCACTTGAACCTTTTGTTGAAAATATTGATCGCATAGCGAGGCTACCAACAATGACAGACAATCTTAGAGGACTATCTGATCTTGAGGAAGGATCAACCTCTTCTAGCAGTACCTCCACTGGTTCAGAACACGGACAGGATCAACGAATGATGAAGGAATTCTCATTGCCTACCGTTGGATCACATCCTTCAGCTATATTGTTAGACGACGCCCAGAGGAATTACGAGCTGAAAAACTTGCATTACAACACACTCCCACACTTTGGTGGTAACCTGAGCGAAGACTGCCTTCAATTCATGAAGGAATATTACAATGTGGTGACTACTTTTCCACTCAGAAACTTGATGGAGGATCACTTACGCATGCGATGTTTTTCGTATTGCATGAGAGACGACGCCAAGAAATGGCTCATGGCATTACCAGCAGGATCACTTACCACATGGAGCGGTGTTGAGCATAAGTTTTTTGCTAAGTACTTTCCCTCATGGAAGACGAAAGAAATACGAAGTATGATAGCTGATTTCCAGGAAAGGGAAGGGGATGCATTTCATGAATCATGGGGTAGATTCAAGCTACTTTTAGCACAGTACCCTCATCACGAGTATACTTTAGTATCACAAGTTCAATCTTTCTATGATGGATTGACGGGACTTTCACAGGCAATTGTTGACAATGCATGTGGAGGAGCGATGCGAGAGAAAACGGCACAGTATGTGTTTGATAAGTATGAGATGCTTGAACAGAATTCCCAGCAGAGGAACACTCAAGGTAGTCGAGGAGAAGTGAGTAGGGAAATGGCAAGTCAGATGAGCGAGATGAGTAAGAATATAGAGACACTCATGAGTAGGTTCGGGAACCAACCTTTAGTAGCAGATCAGGTTCATGTTAGGGAAAATCGTGGAATGGACATGAATTCCATGGTTGAGCCAATGCCACCCACAAAAGAAGAATTACAAGTGGTGTATCCGCCACATCAGTCAAGACAGTTGGATGATCCTTTTTCCAACACATACAATAGGGGATGGGCAAGGCATCCTAACCTCAATTATGGGAACAATCACTGTTTGAATCCTCAGTTACCTCCATAAAACAACAACGACAACAACTGGTATCCACCTCAGGGACACCAATCAAGACCGCAGTAAAGTACACAACCATGGAAGGTGAAGGAAAACTTACCTTGGCGCCAACAAGGCCAGAGAGACAATGAGTACAGGGCCACTAATCAGTATTACCCCAAGGATCCTAATCACATCAGGATTACTTCTATGGAAGGAGTAGTCAAGACATTGGAAAGACAAATAGGGGAGTATGCTGAAGTTAGTCAAAAGAAGGAGCCAGGGAAGCTCCCAAGTCAGTTAGAACAAGCTAAGGCAGTCACAGTCTTAAGGAGTGGTAAGGTACTTTCTAACCCATATCCATCTGCAATTTCTGATGTTCCTAATAATGTTTCAGTGGACAAGGAAGTGCCTAGTAAGAATGATCTTGACACGCAAGTAGGGATAGGAACGAGCAAGGGACCGGAGAAAGGTCATAAGGACACTTCAAGGATACACAAGTCTACTAATCCGTATGTTCCTCCGATTCCATTCCCAGGAAGGCTGCAGAAGTCAAAATTAGACCAAGCTTTCAGGGAGATTTATGACATCCTATCGAAGGTGAATGTGAGCATTCCTCTACTTGAAGTGATTGAGAAAATGCCCGCATACGCCAAGTTCTTCAAGGAACTCAACTCAAAGGCGCGCAAGAAGGAATTTCTGGAGAAAATAGTGATTTCCAAAGAAGCAAGTGCAGCCATGGAAACAGCATTGCCACCTAAGATGAAGGATCCGGGAAGTTTCATCATTACCATATCAGTTGGTGAAACTCGGAGGGAGAAGGCAATGTTAGACCTAGGAGCTTCGATCAATTTAATGCCTTATGCATTATTTAAGGATTTAGGATTAGAGGGATTGAAGCCGACTACCATGGAATTAATACTAGCCGACCGCTCAGTACGACATCCAACAGGAGTGGTTGAAGATGTGTTAGTCAGGGTGGGTGAATTGATCATCCCAGCTGACTTTGTTATTCTAGAAATGGAGACCGATTTAACCAAGGCAAGGGAGATGCCGATATTGTTAGGGCGACCTTTTATGTCGACTGCCAAGGCAATTATCGATGTCCACAAGGGACGGCTCTCCATGACGGTTTTAGGTCAGACAGCAGAGTTTGAAGTGTTTGAAAGCATGAAGAACCCGTTGAAGGGTAGTGTTTGTTTTAACATTGCCAGTGACGAACAGGATGACGAACCTCACTCTACTTTTGGGGAGTATTTGGCACTCGCTCACAGCGAGGTGACTAACAAGACCCCGCTTTTGGAACATGATTCATCAAGTTACGAGTCCACCATCACTCAGCTCAAAGAAGAAAACCGAGAGTTGGTGGAGAAGAACTTTGAACTCAACATTAAACTTGATGAAGCTTTAGAGGAAAATTATGCTCTCCAAGACAAAATTGAAGACGATTTCTCCATAGTGAAAGATGAATTCGGAGAAAGGAATGAGTCGTTGAGCAAGGAATTCGAAGGCAAGATGAAAATCATGGAAGAGGAGATTCATTCTAGGGACAAAGCCCTGGAAATCTTGAGAGTGAAAAATGAAGAGACTCGAGTTGAGATTGCTATGCCAAAGATAGGCACTTCGGTCAAGTTCGAAGAGATGGTTCAGCCACCTTCCAGGAAGACGATGCATGTATCACCTGAGGAGTCCCCTACTTTTGCTTCGAAACAAAAACCAAGGCGAAGGCCTAGAAGAAAGAACCGCATTCCACCTCCACAATCTACATCGGAAGGTACATTTTCTACTTTCACTCCTATATGTCACTATTGCCATCGAATAGGCCACATTAGGCCTAATTGTCCAACCAAAAGATGGAAAGTTAGAAGGTATGCAACCCCAATTCCCAAGGTCAATGTCAAACCCATTTGGATCACAAAATCCAAGTTGGAAGGACTTAATGGGAAGGGAACCTTGTGGGTCAAAAGGAAAGAAAAGGGGTATGTGGTGATTGAACCACCCATTCTAAATGGGGCATGGAAGAGGTGATTGAATTGATGATTGTATAAGTGTGCAACTATCGAATATCAAAGACACACTTGCTACATTGATGTATTTGCTTTGTAAAAATTTGAGTTTTGAGTTTTGAGTTTTGAATAAATTGAATTGTGTTTAAAAGTGATCGGGAAATTGACAACCCCACTCAATCTCTTGTGCACTCACCGAGTATAAAATTAATTCACTAAGAATTAGGGTGCATAAAAGAAAGGTTTTGGGGTTTGAAATCCTTGTTGTAAGTCAAGCACGTTCAAGTAGCCTAATTAATGTAGAGAAAATATGTTGCATGTTGTGTGTTTGTTGTGCCATTGTGTGTAGGAAAATGGAAATCAAGAGAAGAAATTGAATGAAGTGAAAGGAGGCCAAAAATCACTTCGGCGGGTTCTGGAAGGCGAGATATTGCCAGCCTTCCAGAATGTTCAAGCCCGTGGAATTTATTGAGAAGAACAAGCAAAGTTGGCGAGTTCATATAGGCGGGAATTTGGCCACCTTACAGAACGTACAAGCTCGCCACAATTGAAGTCAGAATCATGGGCGAGTTCATATAGGCTGGAAATTGGCCGCCTTCCAGAAGAGATGAACCCGCGGTTACTCAAGAGAAACTTAGGCGAGTTCCATTACGGCGGACGATAGGCCACCCTCCAGAAAGAATAAGCTCGCCAATCCTGAAAGGAAGAAGACACGGCGAGCTCATTCGGCTGGAATGATGTCGCCTTCCAGAACGTACAAGCTCGCCAACATCACTCAGACACGGCGAGTTCTTGAGGCGGGAAACAAGCCGCCTTCTACGAGGTCGCCCTATCCCCTAATGACCAAAACGCTGCCGTTTTGATGCAAATTTGCATGATAGCGGGCATGTTCGGCGGGCAAGAAGCCGCCTGAATACAGGTCCTATAAATAGGACCTGTCGTTGTCACGACACACTTTACCCATTTTAAATCTTTTCAACTTCTCCCGCGTGAATCTACAAAACTTCTTCTCCAATCCTTCCCAAATCTCGTTCGAATTCATCAAGAACTTCAAGACAAAGGTAAGTAACCTAATTCTAAACTCGTTTGAACACAATTTCATGAAAAATTTGATCTTCAAATTGTTAGGATTATGCTCAATAGCAAGAGTGTAATGTTGTAATTAACAATCTTTTTCATATTAATAAAGTGATTTCTGGTTTAACAAATCGTATAGCATTTATAGTTTAATATTATAATTGTCAAAGTAAATAATCATAAGGTCTAAAGACTGTGAGAAAAGAAGAATTGTTCGTACATCTGGATATGTATATGGTAGACACAATTATTTAGTTAGTCTTGAATAATGTTCACAACTTAAGTTAAAGGTTGGGCACCTTTATCTTGTTAAAGTTGTAGAATTCTTTTGCTAGCATTTGAGTGGGATCAAATGAGATATGATGAGTCTAAAATCATCGGAGTGTCTTCGAGCAAAAGGATCTAGTGCACTGGGTGTATTGAACTGGATCACAATGAAATACTTTATCTATAACCGTCAATAGATAAAAGTCTTTTCATTCAGGACAATCGGAGAGTCTATCTTAATCCTGAGATAAACGATGGACTTATGGTTGCAAGTGATATCATTTGAGTTATCAATGAGTACGATTATATCGCATAGTCTATCCTCGATAGTTTGGTGATATTCATTTGTTAATCGATAGAGGACTTCATTTACAGATATGGACATCGTGGCTCCATTTATTAAATGAGAGTATAATATCATCATATGGATGTTTTGAGATAATTGGATATTAAATCTCAACGTTGAGTTTTCGATAGTGTCTATTGAAAACATGGCTTCTAGACAAGTCAAAATATCCAAGTTCAAAACGTGGTCATATGAGTAAATATGGTAACTTGGAGAGTTATAGGCGGTCTATGAACTCTTGGCGATTACTGATATTAATCACGAGGATACACTATCTCCAATATGATTGTCTAGGGTATGAATGAGGAGCATCTTCCTTTTCTATCTTTATTTAAGAGTTCAGTTTTAGCTCTTTAGTGGAATGAGTTAAAATTAATGGATCGGACCTAAGTGAATCATTTGTTGATTGTGATTAGGTTATGTCTATTGAAGCTTAAATTTAGATGGCCCGCCAAGATCCCCAATCCACACGGACTTGCATGGATCACTTGATATATTCTACCGGACCAATTTAAGGGTCCATCTAGAATTGCATTTAATATATTAAGAATATAATTTGCACATTATTTATGTAATGGGCTGCTCAATTATATTAATATATTAATGAAAGACATGTGGGCTTGTTTCTTTTAGTAAGAATAGGTCTGGTTCACATGTGGGCTTTTTATTTAAAGTCCAATGAATTAAATGAAATAAGAAAATAATATTTGGCCCAATTATTTTATGTGGGGCGGCAAGGTTAAACTTTTAACCTAAGATATTATTTTGTTTTCATTGTTTTAATTAAATAAGAATTAATTAATTTATTAATTAATTGTTTAATTAAGAAACAAATCTTTTCTGATTAGGAAATATGATTCCTAGTGTTATACTATTGTTGGTAGTATACTAAAAGTAAAAGACTTATTTGGTAAGAAAATAAATAATTAATTTTATTTATTTAATCAAATAAGAAGTCTTTTTTATTTAGTCAAATAAAGGAATAAAAGTTTTATGAATTAAATTAGGGTTTAAAGTCTTGAACTAAATAGGAATTAGGGTGCAATACAAACTCTTTTGGGCTTGAGAATTGCGGCAACCCTAGTTCCTTTTAGGTTATGATTTTCGGCCACCCTAAGTAAATGAAGAGAAGAAAATTTGGCCACCTATATAAGTGCTCTTATAGAATTCGGCCACCACATGTGTTCTTGATACAAATTTCTTCTTCTTCTCAATTCATAGATAGATTATTTTATTCTTCTAAAACATAAAAGAGTGTTAGATTATTCCTTGATGGTATACTATTTGATTAATCATCAATAAGCTTGTGTATACAACATCGATCTAGGTTCACGCGAGTTTCGATCATTAGATTGAGAACTCAAAAGTGACCGGAATAATCTTGGTATTTCTTTTGATTGTTTTTGAGACTAACAAAGAAAAGAAAAGTTTGTTTGTCCATTCACAGGTTTGCAATTCAAAGAAAAGGGAGACCACGCTCCTAGGTGATCCACGTTCGTGCTAGGATTGAAGATCTTGCGGATTACCATCGACGTAAGTCAATCGGATCACGCGACAAAAGGTATTATTCTTTTGTTAGATAATATATATGTTTAATTGATTAAAGGGTTTAAGGTTCATAAAAGGAAAATTTTTTAAAAGTCACTAAATCTATTTTTAGTCTCGCTTCCGCTGCGTGTACTACGGTATTTTTCCCTACACAAATGCCCTAGGTTGTGAAATTAGGGTTCTTACATGGTTCTTGGGTTTGAGTGGATTATTTGACATTCATGGATTCAATTGATGTTAGTTATGCATGTTAGGACAAGTTTCGAACCATATTTCCCTAGTTTGATTCAATTTTGCAACTTGTGAATGTTAGGGTTCATACTTGGTCGAAAATGGGTGGTGAAATTTCTATGTTGATGTTTTTTGCCTTTTGTGAATTTGTTACTACAAGGAAATTGCATAATAACATGCATGATCAATGGAATTATAGATTGAAAGCATGCTTTGCAATTGATTGTGAGTTATTGATAAAGAATTAGGATGAATTGGTGTTTTGATTGATTGAAGTTGATTGATTAGGGGGATTGAGAAATGTGATAAGGAATTGGGAAAAAGGAAATGTTGAACATGTACAATGAGCATCTCTTTTGTGTAAATTTTGATCAAAGACTTGATTTTAAGACGAATGTTATTGTTCATATTGAGCCAAGTTATTTGGGTGTCAATTCTAGACCAATGGGATGTGCGATTGTGTGTGGGTGAACATGTTTAAAAACCATTTGATTGTGATTGTCAATGAGCTCTAACTTGTGTTGTACAACTCGGGTACAATGTGGCACATGTGTGTGATTTAGTTGACGCTAATTGCATCTACATTTGCATGAATAAAATGTTGTGTGATAAGGCATGTGTGTGGCATCTTTTATGTATGTGACTATTGATTTTCCTAGCTTGATGGTAGGGTGAAACACACACACACATGCACATAATATTAGTAATACTTATAATTATAATGTTTTAGTTAAGTTTAGTAGAGATTATTGTCACTAACCCGACGTCTAATCCACTTGGAGTGTTTGTTGTGCTTTTTCTTTACTCTAACCACAGATGGGACCAAAACAGAAGGCATCCACAATCGAGCGGGGAAGTGGATCCTGAAAGGGAAAGGAGAAGGAAAGCTCCTCACAACCAGAGAGGACAGCAGAGGAGATCTATGGAGAACGACTCCAGAGCACCACTAAGAGACCCATCCTCATCGAGAGAGACGTTAGCTTTGAGGAATTGGGGGAGACGGCGATTTTTGATGAGATCCGCCGGAGAAGGTGGGAGGCGTATGTGTCCTTTCCGAAGAGAGCCATTCGAAGGATCATCCAGGAGTTCTATGCTGCCATAGACCCTGATGAATTTGAGAGGGGAGCCCCGGTCATGGTCCGAAGGAAGGCCATTTCCATGACCGCCGAGCAAATCAACGCATTCCTCAACACACAGAGTTACCCTCAGTGGGAGGAGGGATACGAGCCAAATGCCCTGTTTGATCAGTATGACAAGCAATTCGGAATCGCCATCACAGGAGACGAAGACATGGATTGGGATGGCAAGGTTTATCAAAGGCAGCTAGGTTTTGAGGAGCACTTTTGGAGTATTTATTTCAGCTACTCACTCGTGCCCAGCTCACACAGGACAGATTTGAAGAAGCACATTGCCATCATGATCTATCAAATGAAGAATCACTTGGAGTTCGATGTCGGGCGCACAATAGTGAAGAGGATAGCAGAGTCAGGGAGGAGAAGCAATCTGAGCCTCTTCTTCCCGTGTTTGATTACTCACTTTGCTCGGAGGGCAGGACTTCGAGTGGATTTGCTAGCAGATGGGATATTGACACTTAGAGGTCATGTAGGCAGAAGGGCCTACAATGAAGCAGCTGAGGGAAAGCCGGGAATAGATAAGCTTCTCAGTTTGCGCGAGCAGCGAGATCAGAGATTAGCTCAGAGGAGGTCCATTAAGAGGAGAGAGTTAGAAAGATTAGAAAGATTAGAAGCTCAGGGATGTGAGGAGTCTGAGGAGGAGTCTGAGGAGACAGAGTCTGAGAGGGAGGTTGGGGCACCAGCTTGGGCGAGGGACATGATGGAGTCCCACAAGAAGTTGACAGAGTCCAATGATATTTTATCACGGACTGTTCGCCGCCTAGCTAGGCAAGTGAGAGCATTGACAGGAGCAGTGGCAAAATGTGTGGGATATCAGGTGAGTGAGCCCAGTGATCACTCGAGTGATCGAGATGGAGAGCGCCGTCAGAAGCGCAGACACGACAAGGCATCCACAGCACCAGAGACATCAGCTATTCCACCCTTACCCGAGTCAGGTATACCTAACCCCTTCGCTTTTGTTGATATTGATGATCTATTTTTCAGTTCTATGGCTCAACCAGACCTAAGTCAGCAAAATTACAACTTCATGGACTTCCTTTGTGAGCAACAACAGATCCTAGAACAGGTGATAGGGAGACCGGAGGTAGAGAGGGGTCTACCGGACCAATTGAGAGGGAGTTACACGGAGGGGATGCGAGAACTGTTTCCGGAGAAGATGGAGGACCGGAAACCATTCCAGGAGCAAATACCTGAGCAGGTGGAGCATGTGGCGTACGTGGAGTCGTACGTGGTAGGCATTGAGCTTCTTCCGAATTGATACGATGAGACCACTACTGCTCCGGTGGAATACATTGTGGAGGAGCCCGAGTCCCCGACGCACATCATCCCATATGTTCAACCACCTCTTCCTGAGCCCATTTTTCTCTACTCCGTCGGAGGAGTTCAGTTTACACCCCTAGACTTCAGCGACGATGACTTTTTCATGTAGGCGGATTGGTACGCCGCATGAATTTTTATGGGCGGAGCATTATTCCGCATTTTTGTATACCCTTTACTTTACTTTTAGGGAGTATGGTTATAGCCTTTTTATTATTATATATCTATATTGTTTACTTGCATATATGTTTTTAGTTAGTAACATGTTAGATCTAAGTGTGGACACTTGTATGATTGATTGATTAGTGCTTAGGATTTTTGAAAACGGTGTGCATGACAAATAGAATATCAGGTGTTGTACATATGGATCCCTTTTTGGTATGGATTGATAAGTTGTTTGTTGGCCAAACAACCAAACCAAGGAACTTTTTATTGTCTTCCGTGTGCGAACATTGGGACAATGTCCAGTTTAGGTTTGGGGGTGTGGGCACAGTAACACTTTGTCAATCCTTCACATGATAGTAAATGTGTATATATTGTCTGCACAGGATGGTAAATATGTATATATTGTTGCCTTAGTTTAAATTGTGTAAAAACAAAAACTTTTTGGATCCGATTGAGCCAACGGAACATGTGTTCAATAAAGATGCTAAAAGGTATGTGTTGATTAAGGAAATGTGCATGCTTTGATCGCTAATTGAAACTATCACCATGTCATTTCAAAATGACATTGCACACGGTGCAATAGTCCCTTTCTCTTGTGCATAGTGAATAGAATTGAGCGTAAGATTGCATGAACCAACAGTGGAGACTACCTGTAAGGAACAGAGCCTAAAAATTTCACCTTATGAGAGTAAATACCTTCCAAATCATACATGATCTCATATTGCATAATTGGATGCCATGAACTTAAATTGTGGACTGCTTGTTAGATTTGTATTCCCTAGTCAGACGGACTTCTGGAAATGAATCTAGGCATGTGTGCTTAAGCTACTAAATGCCCAAACACTGTCCATATTATGATGTGTGCTCCAATTACCACTTTGAGGCCAAACACAAACCTTTCTTTCCATCACACACCAAAAATTCCTTTTATGTCACTTAGAATGATGTTGTATTTTGATCAAAGATATGAAGGTTTTTAGATACATTGATACAGCTCGAAATTCAATAGCTAGCGTGTACTCAGGCGATGATAGATATTGTTAAAAAAATAAAAAATTAAAAAAATTAAAAAAATTAAAAAAAAAATTAATTTTTTAACACAAATTAGTTATAAGTATTTTAATCTGTGTACAAACTATAACACAAGAAAATAAATCTTAGCCTAGACGCATGTGATTACTCTTGTGAGCTGTGAAGTTAAACTTAAGGTTGTTGATCAAATACTTCAGAATTCCAGTGATTCTTCCATATTACCCTTGGCCCCGTTACAACCATGGAAAGACCTAGTTGATCCTTGATGAAGTCTAGCTGGGGAATGCAAGTTAAGCATGTTCTTTCCACGTTTTTGGCATTTCATTGCATTCATGAAACAGTTTCCACAAGTTGTGCATTAATTTAATTACATATGCGTTACATTTGATTCTTATAAAAATTCTTACTCGCATATGTTATTTGAGAGCAACTTAGGTTCTGAGAGAAAATCAGACTGAATTCTGGTAAGGATAGAGTCAAGGCGAATTGAGTTCTTGCTTTTGAGCGCTTAGTTTTTTTTTGAAACTGAACATTTAGAGTGTGGGATGCACCGTGTAGCGTGTTTTTGAGGAATGTAATCATGCTAGCACCTATCTAGAGGTTTCCGCATGTTTATTTCCTATTTCATCACATCTATTTGGTATATTTGTAACTTGGCTCTCGGAAATGTTTTAGTGTGCGTTGTTTATATTGTGTACATAGGGAAAATTGCTGTTGGTTTAACATTTATGGTTTGCTCGAGGACGAGCAAAAGTCAGGTTTGGGGGTCTGATC
The DNA here is from genome assembly GCA_008009225.1 of Acer yangbiense. Classification (NCBI taxonomy): domain Eukaryota; kingdom Viridiplantae; phylum Streptophyta; class Magnoliopsida; order Sapindales; family Sapindaceae; genus Acer; species Acer yangbiense. Next base: position 32,520,659 of record CM017763.1, on the reverse strand, counting down.
GTGCTCAAAATATTTATATTTAGTGCCCCTTTTACCTTGTTTTTGCTATCATTTTCTAAGCATTCCATGTGTTTAACTGTGTAAATAAGTATTTTCAGGTAAAACAGGTGTTTCAAGGGTATTTTTGTCTAAAGTGAAGAAATAGGGGAAAAATTTGAGAAAAAAAGCAAAAAAAAGAGAAAAAAAAATAGGAAAGTTCAAAAAATGGAATGGGGGCAATTTGGGAATAAAAGCAGAAAAAAGAGCAAAGTAGGCGGGTTCGTGCAGTCAGGCCGGCGTGAATAAGGCCGCCGCTCAAAGCCGCCGGAGGAAGTATCTCGTCAAGTTGGCGAGCTCAGGCATTCTGGAGGGCGGGCACTTGGCCGCCTTACAAGGCCGCCGTCTTGCCAGGCGGGTTCCTAGGCAAGCCACGGCGAGACAATTCCAGCCGAATGAGTCCGCGTTGAAGGCAAAACGTGCCCGGCGGGTTCATGCGGCGGGCAACTAGCCGCCGTGCATGCCCGCCGCCGATTCTGAGAGGCTGCAAGTTGACTGAAGCTCGCCCCAAAAGTCAAAGAAGGCTGCCCCTTTCTCCACCTATTGTCCTTGGAAGGCCTTCTCTCTCATATACACACAAGGTGTCAAAAACAAAAAAGGGACACTTAGTTTTAGTTAGAGAGAGAAGTTAATTAGTGAGAGATATTTTGTTCTTAGGAGTCAAGAAGGAGAGTATTTTCTTGGCCAATTTCTAGGTAGCCAAACACCATATATTGGTTACTTAGAGTGATCACTTCAAGTTGCCATAGAAGAGTTAATTGCTTGGATTGCAAGGAAGACCATTTCCACTTCACAAGTTTGTCATTTGGTGATGTTTCCCTTACTTGTATGTCTTTGTAATTTTGATACTATGTGTAGCTAATCCCTCTTGTTAGGGAATTAGATGTAATTCTTGTAATTCCTTGTTATCTAATCAATCATATTGTTATAATCCTCTTGAGTCATGTTTATGTGCATTTATAATTGTATGTGTGGTGGTTGCAACCACTTATATCTTTATAGTGCAATAACTTGATGAATTGTATGCATGTACCATTTATTGCATCTCAATAGTGAAGCACCTATGAGTAGAGATTACTAACTTGTAATTCTCTATTATGAAATGACTAATTCCCTTTAATCACATTCTAATCTTAGATTTCATTGTGATTCAGTAGAGAATTAGGTGCTTAGAACATTCATATGAATATATGTATGTTAGTAATTGAGGGTTAGGCTTAATGAATGATTGATTAGACACTAGAATATACTTGAATGAATCTAATTCCTTAACAATTTGCAATATAGAATTTAACTCAAGTAAGTGTAATTGCTAATTAGACAACTCCATCTTAGAAGTATTAATTGTTAATCACTAGTTAATTTAAGTAAAACTTGTTAGAATATCTAGGAAATTGTAGAGTTAATCTAAGGATAGAAAGCCTTTAGTGCATACCTAGTGGGAACGATACCCTTACTTGCTCACTACACTAGTTTAACGACTTGTGCACTTGCAATAGGGTCACCAGACTCGCACGCCCCTCTAATATAACCAAGGTAGAATAGGTTTTATTATAGTGACATTTGTAGAACCGGTTTGGGCGTGTCAAAAGCACAAATCCTTTTTTGTAGAGGATTTTCGGCCAACCCTAATAGAATCACATGTAGATTTCGGCAACCCTAATTAAATGAGAAGTAAAATTCGGCCACCCTATATAATACAAGCTATATGGTTCGGCCACCCCCTAGTGTTTACTAGATCAATTTCTTCTTCTTCTCATACTCATAGAAAAGTGTTTGATTATTCTGCCAAGATAAAAAAAAAGAGAAGAGATTATTCTTTTGATAGTACACTAATTGCTTATACATCAATAGGCTTGTGTGCACAACATCGAATTAGGTTCACGCGAGTTTCGATCATTAGATTGAGAACTCAAAAGTGACCGGAATAATCTTTGTAGTCTTTTGGTTGTTTTGTGACTAACAATAAGAAAAAGAAAGTTTGTTTGTCCATTCTCAGTACGCAATTCAAAGAAAAGGGAGACCACGCTCCTAGGTGATTCACGTTCGTGCTAGGATTGAAGATCTTGCGGATTACCATCGACGTAAGTCAATTGGATCACGCGACAAAAGGTATTCTACTTTTTGTTACTTTATATATATGTTTAATTAATTTAAAGGGTTAAGGTTCATCAAAGGAAAATTTTTAAAATAATACTAAAACCCCTTTTTAGTCTCGCTTCTACTGTGTGCATACGATTTTTCCCTACAGTTTTTAATTGCAAATTCATCATCTTAGATAAGCATATAGGGTTTCCTTTGCTCTATGTTGCATTTGAATATTCATATATTCACTTAGGGTGTTAATCTCTTTTTTGAGAATTAAGTCTTGTGTTGTGACCGGGATTAGGTTGCTTAATTCGCAAGCAATCGGACTAGGTTCGCTTATACCAGGATTAGGTAGGTGTGTGATTACTTCCGGGATTAGGTTGTAATTTCATCACATTTAGTGGATTCGAGGTTCGGGTGTGGCTCACTAAACAGCCCATGGTTTTTCCCGTGAGGGTTTCCACGTAAATATCAAGTGTTGTTTTAATTTCCGCACAATATTACACTTGCTATATTTTATTGACTATTAGGGGTATTTTCGTAATCTTGTCATTAAACGAAAATGGGTAAAATTAGTTAAAATCTATTCACCCCCCCTCTAGATTAATAGTTTACACACCGTGAGTACTTTCACTCTCTAACCTCTCTCTAACTTCTATCACTCCAAAGCTCCATTAATTCATTCCAACAACATTCTTTCCACCTCATTTTGAAGATTAATTGAAGAGAGAAAAAATGAGTCACCAAGGTCAAGGAGATTCCAAGCTTATCAAGGAACAAGAAGACTCATGAAGATTTTTTGTGGGTTTTCTCTACAATCTTTCTCTTTTCATTTCTATTTTCATTATGTGTAACTAAACCCTTTTACTGGGGAATTGATGAGACAACTTATGTGATAATCCCATGTATTTGAACTAGTCATATATTTATCAAATCCTCTCTTGGTATATTTTCATTTCATTGCTTTGAAGTTGCCATTTTTACTTTACTTGTTAATATTGGGGTTCAATTTAGCTTGTGGTAAAAATGTTTCACATGTGAAGGTTGTGGTTTAGGGTTTGAATGGCTTTCAACTCATTCTCCAATCTTTAGCATATATGAAATTGAAAATTGATGCATGCATGTGTTATTTGGTACAAGATCTTTAATTTGTTCTTAAGAATATTATTTGGGCAATTACTCGTAGTGGGGTTCACTTGGGTAAGAGCTTGAATCTATTTCCACAAAGACTCATAGTAGGGCTTACTTGAGTCAAGGTTTGAATTTGCACATTAATGAGTAAAATCAATTAAAGAACAACCCTTGAGTAGGATGAAAGTGCTTAATTGGACTAGTTCATTATATTAGGAAATCTTTTAGTTGTCAACTCAATTACCCAATATCCATCATCATATATCACACCTTTCATTTCAAATACTTGTTTTAGATTGATTAATTTCATTTAGTTTAATTGTTAAAACAAATTCCAAAACCAAAAATGAATTTTACTTTTCCGCACATAGTTTAGATTAGTGTACATATTTTAGTTATAGCCAAATATCCTCCCTTTCCCTGAGGAACGATCCCGCTTGCCATTATACATCTCATTCGATTTGTGTATTCCAAGTGTGGAATTTTGGTACTTGTAAAAGTCCAATCAAAATTTGGCGCCGCTGCCGGGGATCGGTAGCGTTATATTTGGCTATTCTTAGGACATAGTTTAGTAGTTTAATTGTGTTATTTTTACCTTTTTACTTCTTGGTAGTTTTTGTTTTTGGTGTTTCAGGTTGCTAGTGTATGCATGGGCATCGTTCTAGGGGAGGTATTCTATTTCCCTTCAACGATCGTATTAATCAAGTTGGAAGACTAGCAAGAGCCGTTAAAAGGGCACGGGTGAATATGGAAGACGGAAGAGAAAACCAAAACCCACCCAATGATCCACCCCCACCAATGAATACCCACCAAATATGCAACCCCCACAAATGGAAAACCCTCCAAGACAACTCACCATGGGACAATATTCAAGACCTATCATTGGAAATGAACCACCGGCCATTATTCTTGATGAGCTCACGAAGTCATATGAGCTCAAGACCATGCACATTAGCCAACTACCATCCTTCTATGGCAAGACACATGAAGATTGCTTACAATTTATGAAAGACCTTAGTGGGCTGGTGGAGACTTTCCCCTTTACATCAAGGATGGGTACACTCTTAAAGGAACAACTACTAATGAGGTGCTTGTCAACTTGTTTGAAGGACAACGCAAAAAAAATGGCTTAATACCCAAAGGCCCGGATCTCTTGCATCATGGGATACGGTGTGTGAATCATTCTTCAACCGATTCTTTCCATCAAACAAGAAGAGAGAGTTGCGGATGCAAATTATGGGATTTCGAGAAGAGATGGGTGACTCATTTCATGAGACATGGGAGAGATTCCAATCCTTGTTAGCACAACTTCCTCCCCACATGCTTCCCGATGAATACAAGGTTTCCTCATTTCAAGAAGGACTCTCTCCTCACACACAACTTTTGATTAGTAATGCTTGTGGAGGCTCAACCGCGGACAATACGGCGGCTTTTGTGATGAATGTGTGTGAGAGGCTTGCTCTTATGTCCCAACAATGCAATTTTAGCAAAAAAGCCAATGGTAGACATAAGGTAGGAATAGGAACCGAGACGGCAATTGAAGTTTCAAAGTTGGCCAAGAAAATGCAATCCATGCAAGCTACAATGTTGTCCATGCAATCATTCATGACCAATCAAGGGAGTGCAAGCCATATTCAAGGAAGAGATGGAAGTGGAGACATGTCTTTTAATGGAGAAGGATGTGTTGGATTCCAAGAGGAAGTCCAAGCAATGGGATATCAACAAAGAGATAGAGGTGGTGTGTTCTCTCAAACCTACAATCCAAAATGGCGGCAACATCCGAACCTTTCTTACTCAAACAACAATGCATTGAACTCGGATTTGCTTAGCCAAGAGGTGAATCAAGGGTTCAACAATAATCAAGGGTTCAACAACAACCGGGGGTTCTACCAAGGTCAAGGATCGGGGAGTGGCCAAGCCAATCAATGGAGCCGGCAAGAGAATTTCAACAACCAAGCAAGGTAACAACAAATGGAAGTTGTTTTATCGGATGGGCAAAGGTTGAGTTCTCTCGAAGCATTAGTTGTCAATATGTGGGCATCAATGAAGAACATGGAAACTCAAATGGGCCAAATTGCCGAAGCACTACAAAAACAAGACAAAGGGAAATTCCCTAGCCAACCCGAGCAAGCCAAAGCCATGACGGTTCTTAGAAGTGGGCGGATCCTAGACAATGGTGGTGAAGTTGTAGAAGATGCAAATTAGTCTAGAGTACAAGAGAATGATGTGGTGGTAGAAGATACAAGACAAGAAGAAGATGTAGTGGTACCCCCCTCAAAGGAAACTCCTCACCTATACAAGTCATCAAATCCTTACATTCCTCCCATACCCTACCCCGGAAGATTGAAGAATACGAAGTTGGAATAATCCTTTCAAGACATCTATGACATTTGTTCCAAGGTAAATGTGAATCTCCCACTTCTTGATGCAATTCAAAAAATGCCTTCCTATGCAAAGTTCTTCAAGGAGTTGAACAAAGACAAGATCAAGTTTAAGCCTAGGCAACAAGAGAGACTTAGGGAGAATGTTAGTGCGGTGATACAAAAGAAGTTGCCTCAAAAGATGAAAGATCCTGGAAGCTTCATCATCAACATTTCTATTGGTGGAGGAAAGCAAGAGAAAGCCATGTTAGACTTAGGGGCAAGTATTAATTTGATGCCCTACACAATCTATAAGAGATTGGGACTTAATGACCTCAAGACCACTTCCATGTCACTTTTGTTGGTGGATCAATCATCAAAACACCCCATGGGCATAGTAGAAGATGTGTTGATTCAAGTAGAGAAGCTCATCATTCCGGCCGATTTTGTTGTGTTAGACATGGAGGGCCACAAAGAAGATGACCAAATGTTGCTCTTGGGAAGACCATTTATGGCGACCGCTAGAGCAATTGTGGATGTGGATGTGCATGAAGGGAAGCTCATTATGAAGGTTTTAGATGAGGTAATTGAGTTCAAGCTTTTTAAGTCTGGAGCATATCCTATTGGGGCACACGATAGTTTTAATGTGAATTTGGTGGATATAATCATTGAAGAGGAAAGTGAAGAATTTTTGAAGGAGAAGTTGGAGGCTCTTGAAACAAATAATAGCACGGTGTGTATAAAGCTATCTAGAGGGGGGGGGGGGGTGAATAGATTTTACGCTTTTTACCCAATTTTTCGTGTTAGTCAAAATTACGAAAATACCCTCAAGATAATATAAACAAGCAAGTGTAATATGGTGCGGAAATTAAAACAACACTTGGTTTTTACGTGGAAACCCTCACGGGAAAAACCACGGGCTATGTAAGTAAGCCACACTCGAACCTCGAATCCACTAAATGTGCAAACGATTACAACCTAATCCCGGAAGTAATCACACACCTACCTAATCCCGGTATGAGTGAACCTAGTCCAATTTGCTTGCGTTCTAAGCAACCTAATCCCGGATGCTACACACAAGACTTACTTTCTCTATGAAGAGAATATACAACCTATGTGAATATATAAAATATCCAAAATGCAATTAAGAGCTAGGTTACTCTATATGCTTATCTAGGATAGTGAATATGCAATTAATTCAATCCTAGATATTAAAAGCTAGATGACATGTCAAATAGCTTCGCTAAACATAGATTAACAAAACCTAGATAGCTATCAAAAATACAACACTCAATCATGTCAACACAACAATCTCTAATTTGTATCTATAATATATTCAAGAGCATACAAATAATATAAGAGATGTCAATGATAAATAAAACACTAATTATGTATGATAATAGTGAAGAACTTACCAAAGAATATGTGTTGACCAAAACCCATGCAAGCAAGCATCCTAACTAAGCTAGAAAATGCTAGATGATATTTTGATGCATATGAGAATGGTTTTTGAGTGTTAAAAAGGTGTTCTTGATTTGATTTTCTCTCAAATGTCTCTCTTTGAAGATTAGGATTCTTAGAGTTAAAGAACATTAAATCTGAAAATGAGAAAGTGTGATATTTATAGGCATCAAGAACAGGGCATGAGAAAAGACAAGTTTGCCCTTGAAATGCACCGTTCGGCGGTTTCAATCGGCGGCCTGGCCGCCGATCATGACCGCCGAATTGAGCTCGTGAAGAACAGAGCATAAACGGCGGTTAATTCGGCGGTTTCGTGACCGCCGATCCCAACCGCCGAATCAGACCCGAGAGATCGAAATCGATCAGGTATGAACGGCGGTTTCGAACGGTGGTCGTGACCGCCGTCGTGACCGTAGAATTGCTCCTAGAAGCAAACGGCGGTTCCATTCGGCGGCCAGGCCGCCGATCATAACCGCCGATCACCAACAGAGGTGAAAACCAAGGAGAAGCCAAGGGCATTCTCCGTGGGCGGTCTTCGCGCAAAACCAAGCACATTCTAGTGCATGCGCGGACGTTTCCGAACACTATCGAGAAACGAATTACAAGACACATAAATACACAACAAGATATAACAATCAAAGTGCTAGTGTGTAATGTGACATATGAAGAGAATGCACACAAAAGTAAGAATGCAAAGTGTGTGTGTGCTTCTAAATCGCTTCAAAGAAAGTTAAGCACTAGAAGTATACCTTTGGAGTGCTCGTCCCTTGAGGTCTTGAAAGGGCCTTTGAGAATGATTTTCAATCATCTAAACTACTCATCTAAACTACCCTTACATACAAACCCCAACATGTGGTTTGTCCACGAAATAAGCCAATCAAAGAATGGGAATCCTTACAGCTCTAATGGCAAGTGCAATGGAGTTTCTAGATGAACAAGAAGATGAGGAAGAGAGACTTGAGTTGATGGAAGAGTTGGTGGATAAAGAAAGAATTAATGAGATTAAAGAAGTGGGAAGTGGAGGGTTAGAGAAAAAATTGCCTACACCACCAAGGTTAGAGTTGAAGGAACTTCCAACAACACTCAAGTATGCCTACCTAGATGAAGAAGAAAGAAGACAGGTTATTGTCTCCTCGGAATTGAATCAAGATGAAGAAGCAAGACTCTTTGAAGTCCTTAAAGTGCACAAGGTGGCAATGGTCCATAGAAGACATCAAAGGGATAAGTCCCACTATTTGTATGCACAAGATCAATCTAGAAGAAGGTTCCAAGCCATCAAGAGAGGCTCAAAGGCGACTCAACCCCATCATGCAAGAAGTGGTAAAAAATGAAGTGTTGAAGTTGTTGAAGGTGGGCATTATCTATCCAATTACAGATAGTAAATGGGTGAGCCCAATCCATGTGGTACATAAGAAATCGGGGATTACGGTAGTGAGGAATGAAAAAGATGAACTTATCCCTCAAAGGTTGCAAACCGGGTGGAGAGTATGCATTGACTATCGGAAATTAAATGCATCAACAAGGAAGGATCACTTCCCCCTTCCATTCATTGATCAAATGTTGGAGAGACTAGCGGGGCATAGCCATTATTGCTTCTTGGATGGCTACTCGGGGTATAACCAAATTACAATTGCACCGGAGGATCAAGAGAAGACAACTTTCACTTGTCCCTTTGGCATATATGCATACCGGAAGATGCCCTTTGGTTTATGCAATGCTCCCGGCACTTTCCAACGGTGTATGATGTCCATTTTCTTGGATATGGTAGGAAAAATCATTGAGGTGTTCATGGATGATTTTTCGGTATTTGGAGGATCCTTTGATATTTGCCTTGACAACTTGACTCATGTATTGAAGAGATGTGAAGAGAAGAACCTAACTTTGAATTGGGAGAAGTGTCATTTTATGGTGACACAAGGTATTGTTCTTGGGCATGTGGTGTCAAGCCGGGGAATAGAGGTAGACAAGGCAAAAATTGAAGTTATGAAGAGTTTGCCTCCACCAAAGACTACCAAAGACATAAGGTCATTCTTGGGCCATGCGGGTTTTTACCGACAGTTTATCAAAGACTTTTCCAAGATTTTTAGACCTTTGTGTAATCTTCTTCAAAAAGAAGTGGAGTTTGTGTTTGATGAAGAATGCATGAAAGCCTTCAATACTCTCAAGGAAGCCCTCACATCAACACCTATCATTGTACCACCAAATTGGAGCCTCCCTTTCGAAATCATGTGTGATGCATCGGATTATGCGGTTGGGGCCATTCTTGGACAAAGAATGGACAAGCTTCCACATGCAATTTACTATGCTTCAAGGACTCTAAATGTTGCTCAATTGAACTACTCTACAACCGAAAAAGAATTGTTGGCAATTGTGTTTGCATTGGAGAAATTTCAACAATATTTGGTGGGAGCAAAGGTAATCGTCTACATCAATCATGCGGCTATCCGGTATCTAATACAAAAGAAAGATGTGATGCCAAGTCAAGACTCATCCGCTGGATTCTCCTCCTACAAGAATTCGACTTGGAAATCAAGGACAAGAAAGGCAAGGAAAATGTGGTAGCCGACCATTTAAGCCGGTTGATTCATGGGTCTAATGAAGAAGAAGACATGCTTCCCTTGAAAGAAAGCTTTCCGGATGAGCAATTGTGGGTAGTTGGTGGAAGAGAACCATGGTATGCCGACATTGTGAATTATCTTATGAGAGATATAGTGCCCAAGGACCTATCTAATCAAGCCAAGAAAAGATTTAAGTTTATTGCTAGGCAATACTTTTGGGATGAACCCTGTCTCTTCAAGCATGGGCCTGATCAAGTAATTCGAAGGTGTGTACCGGAAGAAGAGCAAAAAGGTGTGATCAAGTTTTGTCATGAAATGCATTGTGGGGGTCACTTTAGTCACAAGAAGACCATTCTCAAAATCCTTCAATCCGGATTCTTTTGGCTAACACTAAGCAATGACACCTATGAGTTTTGCAAAAATTGTGATAGGTGCCAACGGATGGGTAGTATCGGGAAAAGAAATGAGATGCCCTTAAAAGGAGAATTGGTGGTGGAGCTTTTTGATATATGGGGTATTGACTTCATGGGTCCCTTTCCATCTTCAAATGGCAACAACTACATTTTGGTGACGGTTGACTATGTCTCCAAGTGGATTGAAGCGGTGGCAACTAAGACTGATGATAGTCATGTGGTAGTGAAGTTTTTGAAAGAAGTTGTGTTCTCAAGGTTTGGTGCTCCTCGTGCAATTATAAGCGATGGGGGCACCCATTTTTGCAACAAAATCTTTACCACCTTGATAAAGACGTATGGAGTAACACACAAGGTTGCCACACCCTACCATCCGCACACTTCCGGCCAAGTTGAATTGAGCAATCGGGAAATCAAGAGAATTTTAGAAAAGACGGTCAAGCCTAATTGGAAAGATTGGTCAATGAAGCTTAATGATGTACTTTAGGCTTACCGTACGGCATACAAGACCCCTCTTGGCACCACACCTTACCGATTGGTATTTGGGAAAGCTTGTCACTTGCCGGTTGAGTTGGAGTTTGATGCTTATTGAGCAATCAAGAAGTTGAATGTCAATTTGGATTTGGCGGGAGAAGAAAGGAAGCTTCAACTAAGTGAATTGGAAGAACTCCGGTATGAGGCCTATGAGAATACAAAGTTGTACAAGGAAAAGACAAAGTTGATCCATGACCAATTGATCCTAAGAAAAGACCTCCATCCCAGGATGCTTGTACTTGTGTTTGATTCAAGGTTGAAGTTATTTCCGGGGAAATTAAAATCAAGATGGACCGGTCCATTCCGAGTGAAGGAGGTGTTCCCACATGGTGCAATTGAAGTGCAAAGTTTGAAAACCAGAGACACATTCAAGGTTAATGGACAACGGGTAAAACCATACTATGGAGGAGCAAGAAGTGCATTCATGATCGAACAAGTTAAACTTGGCGAGCCTTAGCGCCAATCACCACGTCTTGCCTAGACATTAAATCAAGCGCTTAGTGGGAGGCAAGCCGCTTAGGTAGTTTTAATCTAATGCATTTTATTTTTTTGTTCAATTGCTAAGTTTTTGGTATATGTGGAACCATCCCCAAATTTGTATTGGATATTGAGTCAAGAAATTTGTTGAGAAAAATGTGTTAAGTACCATATCCAAGCCAGGTTTGGGGGTGTCTTTTTGCTTGATGAGTGTTGTGTAGTGTGCAGTTGGAATGAAAGAATGCAGAATGAAGATTGACAAATTTTCAGCAATCGGCGGTTGAATTCGGCGGCCTGACCGCCGAATGAAATCGCCGATCAAAAACAGAAGTTCTGCCAACAAGTCGGTGGTTAAAACGGCAGGCATAAATAGACCACCGATTGAATCAGGTCTCCAAACCACAATTCGGCGGTTTAAATGGCGGTTTAAATGAAACCGCCGAATCAGGTCCAGAATGTCATTCAAGAAATCAACGGGAAAGTCGGCGGTCTGGCCACAGAACATGAAACCGCCGAATTAAGGAAACGACTGCGTTTTGCCCAAAACGTCGCATTCTGTGGTTCTGATCAGCGGCCTGGCCGCCGATTGAAACTGCAGAATTCGCGATATCAGGTCATAAAAGGGCCGTCTCTTTCACGAGCCACACTCACAATTTCTCACTCAAAACTCTCACGAACTCTTCCAAGGTGCATTCTTTTCCCTTTTCTCTTGATTTCAAAGCTTCAAAGGTATGTCTTCTTCCTTTGAAACTCATTTTTGCTTGATTGAACTCTCTCTATCTCTCTATTGCCGAAAATTTGGAATGAATGTGTAGAATTAGGGCTTGGTTCGAAATTTGGGGATTTTGTGTTAGAAGACAAATTGATGGAAAAGCATGCTTGGGTTTTGTTTGTGGTAGAAATAAAATACTCCTATGATGTTAATTGATGCTTGCATGTGCCCTAATTTGTCAATTTTTGTGTTAGTGCGAAATTGGATGATATTTCTATATTGTTTGAATGTGGATCAATTGATAAGCAAGACATTGTTGCTTGCAGAATTTGTTTTGCTTCCTGAATGGCACCGAAAAAGGGCAAGGGCAAGGGCAAGGGAAAGGGCAAGGGAAAGGGCAAGGGAAAGGGAAAGGGAAAGGGAAAGGGAAAGGGCAAGGCATTGGGTTCCCGTAGCCGAAGGATTGATGAGCATAGCCTTCGCAACGCATTATATGCGGGTCGCCTCAAAAACATTTTCACCAGAACTATACACCATGACAGGGCCACAGATTTGAATGACGTAGGCGGAACAGATATCGTGCGTCAAGTGGAAGGAATGGGGTGGCGCCAATTTGTCACTAAACCCCGCGAAATGGCCAATGTGAGCATTGTTCGGGAGTTCTATGCCTCAATTATCCCTGATGAATTCCTAGAGGGAAAGTCTGTGAAGGTTCGAGATGTAGATGTGTTCATTCGCCCCCAGGACATAAATGAGTACTATGGGACCACTTCACATGATGACCTTCCGAATGGGATCCCGAAGGAAGGCACCTTCCGGTTATACGATTCTACATTTGCCGCGTCTCTTAGGAGAGAAATGAATGACAGCGGTTTGTGGGACGCAGACCATCACCTTTGCCAATTCGAACTACAGATAGACATAGCCTTTTGGTCTGTTTTTGTGTCCCACTCCCTAAAGCCGACACAGCAGAGGACGAAAATTGTTTTGGATATCGCTCAGATTTTGTACTGCATCAAGAACCAGTTGCAGATAGATGTGAGGCGGCTGATCCGTTTGGCCATATGCAGAGCTGGAAAGATGGAAAAGTCGGTTATCCCTTTTCCATGCTTGATTGCTGATCTATGCAGGGATGCAGGTGTTCTGGAGTGATGTGGAGATGACTTGCTCACTATGGGGGATCCCTGCAACTCTAGGACATTTAGGGACTTGACAGAGCCTTAAGATGTGGAGCGCCTCCTACCATTGGGATCGAGGAAGAGACAGAGGGTGTTGCACCAACAGCAAGGCAGGGATGAGGACAACGATGATGAGGAGGATCCTAGAGCAGTTCTAGCTGACATAGAGGCACCTTCAAAGCAGAGACCGGCATGGTTTGAGGCTTGGGTGACAGAGTACAACCAGTAGACGCCCCCATGGGCTGCCACTATAATCCAAAACCAGCAGGACCAATAGGCACAGATAGCTGAGCTGATTAGAGCCCTACAGACTAGCACTTTCACATCTTCAGAGCGTCATGGTGGAGCAGGCCCCAGCTCAGTACCCCAGGCACCCCAGCAGTAGGATGAGCAGACACCTTCAGTTCATGACAGGGATGCACCCGCACATTGAGATTTGTTCATCCAGTTTACATCATTTATTTCAGTTTTAGTTTCGCACTTACTTTTAGCATTTTAGGCACTTTACATTATGTTAGTCGGATTTTAGTTTAACTTTTCAGACTTAGTTTCGGTTTACTTATGCATGTTTAGTATCTATTTTTAGGAATTTTATTGTGCTTCATTGGATATTTTGCACATGACTTTTTGTTCATAAATTTTTTTGGGCGCCTTCCTTGCCAGGTCCTCATTGTCAACATTGGGGACAATGTTGGATTTAGGTTTGGGGATGTGGATGTGAATGGCTTGACTTGACTTGACTTTATTTCTTTTGTAAAAATAAAATTTTTGGAACAAAATTTTTGCCAAACTTGTGCGATATAGGCCATGAATGAGCATATTTTGCTTGGTTTGATACCTTTGTCATGTGCTCATTGACAATCTAAGATTGCGTGCATGTCATGAGTTAGTCCCATACTTTCTTGACCTAAGTTAAGGTGGCCATTTGTGTGAGTGTGTAGGTCTATTAGTAGAGACTATCCTAAGTTCACGTGCCTTAAAAAGCGAATCTATGAGGGTTATGTTTCTCTTTTTGTACTCCTAAACACGTCTCATATTTTGTTGTGCATCATTGAAGTCTCATCACATCACTTGCACCACTAGCCATAGAACATTCATCAATTGTGGTTATCATGTCATTAGTTTGTAATTTCTTGTGGTTTTCCTACTTGAAAGGATGATATGACTTTTATAGAATACACCTAAACACTTTCACTCAATTCCTACCCATTGTGCTCAAGGGTCTAATAATGGTGGCTGTAAGGATTCCCGTTTTGTTGATTGGCTTATTTCGTGGTCAAACCACATGTTGGGGTTTTGTATGTAAGGGTAGTCTAAGTGTTTGGTGTTGAAGATCAAAGGCCCTTCCATGACCTCAAGATACAAGCACGCCAAAGGTATAATCTCTTGTGCTTGTTTTTCTTTGAAGAGATTTAGTAGCACACACACACTTAGCATTCTTGCTATGATTGCATACTTGCTTATTTTTATGTGCATCTCTTCACATGTCACTTTACACACTAGCACTTTGGTTGATATATCTTGTTGTGTGTATATGTGCCTTATAATTCGTTTCCCGACATTGTTCGGAAACGTCCGCGCTTGCACTAATTAGTGCTTGGTTTCGCGCGAAAACCGCCTATGGAGAATGCCCTTGGCTTCTCCTTGGTTTTCACCATTGTTGGTGATCGGCGGTTATGATCGGTGGCCTGGCCGCCGAATGAAACCGCCGTTTCAGTCCAGATTGGTCTGAAGCAATTATGCGGTCCAGATCGGCGGTCACGACCGCCGTTCGAAACCGCCGTTCATACCTGATCGATTTTAATCTCTCGGGTTTGATTCGGCGGTTGTATCGGCGGTCACGAAACCGCCGAATGAAACCGCCGTTAATGCTCTGTTCTTCACGAGCTCAATTCGGCGGTCGTCATCGGCGGCCTGGCCGCCGATTGAAACCGCCGAACGGTGCGTTTCAGGGGCAAAATTGTCTTTTCACTTGCCCTGTTCTTGATGTCTATAAATATCACACTTTCTCATTATCTGAATCAGTTCTTTGACTCTTAAGAACCCTAATCTTCAAAGATAGATTTTGAGAGAAAATCAAATCAAGAACTCAACTTTAACCACTCAAATCAAACCCCTTTTGCATCAAATTTCATATTGCATCTCCTATGTCTATATAGAGTGCATCCATGTATGGGTTTGCATCATCACAACTTGCTTGGTAAGATTTTGATTAATTTCATCTTATTATAGTATTTTAAATACCAAGCCATCTCTTTTAAATTACTTGTATGTTTTAGATCATATGTTAAATACAAGAAAAGAGATTATTTGTGATGAATTAATTGAGTGTTGTTTTTGATAGATATCTAGGTTTTTATAATCTATGATCATCTATGCTATTTGACATGTCATTTAGCAATTGATATCTAGGGTTGATTTAAATTGAATATATCATCATCCTAGATAAGCATTTAGAGTACCCTAGCTCTTATTGCATTTATTGAATATTCATATATATTCACATAGGGTTGTATTCTCTTCAAAGAGAAAGTAAGTCTTGTGTGTAGCATCCGGGATTAGGTTGCTTAGAACGCAAGCAAATTGGACTAGAGCCGCTGTAAAAGGCCCGCGTGGTAGATTAGAGGGTGCTCACGCCAAGAGTAGTGTATCAGGGGATATCACTAGGGATTGAACCAAGAGTGGCGATTGGTAGTGTCCATAGCCTGAGGTTATCTAGGGTGAGAGTCCGAGAATCACTTGAGGGTGTAACCGTCTTTTCATATAGTGGATTTCGAGGTCCGAGTGTGGCGCACTTAACAGCCCGTGGTTTTTCCCAGTGGTTGGGTTTTCCACGTATACATCAAGTGTCATTTACTATTTCCGCATCTTATTACACTTGTATGTTTTGTTGACTTGCTAGGGGTATTTTCATAAAATTGACTTGCATGCGAAAATTGGGTAACAATTAGATAAAATCTATTCACCCCCCCTCTAGCTTTATATTGAACACGCCTCTAGGACTTTCAATTGGTATCAGAGCGGGTTCCTAGACATACATAGGTGATCCTAGCTCATTTTGGTGTGTTTTTGCATTTTGTATGTTTGTTTGATTTCTTCATACATTTTGCATTCTTCTCATTTGCATTCATTCAACGCAAACACTATGAGTGATTTTGTGAGAGAAGAAATTGACTCCATTGAGGAGATGCCTCTCTTACTAGAGAGATTTAGGAGATTTGTGAATTTAACCACCTCACCTCCTAAGAAGAAGTTGACCACCGCACCTCCTAAGAAGAAGAAGAAGAAAATTGCTTTGGAGACTTCGAAGCATGACAAGAAGGAGGGTATCTCAATTGAAGACATGGGACTCATTAACAAGCCAAACCAAGGAGTGTCTTCAAGAGAGGGGATTCAGTGCTACGAATGTGGAGGATTCGGGCATTTCTCCCCGGAGTGTGGAAACTTGAAGGATAGAAAAAAGGGAAGGCGAAGGCCACCTTATGGGATAAATATGAAGATGACGAAAATCCTTCAAGTGATGAAGAACTTGCCATCATCTACACGGAATTTGGAGCCAAGAGTGTAGAAGTTGAAGAAGATGGCAAAGTTGCTTTTCCTTGTGATCCCCAAGAAGAACAAGGTATAGAAGTAGTTGGTGTAGCTACTCATAGGGATTTGGCTCTTTCCTCATCAAGAGAAAAATTTGATGATCTTGATGAAGGAGATGACTCCATTGGTGAAATGGAGATTAGAGGAGATGACACAAGTGTTGAATATTTGTCATCTAACTCCACAAATGGAAGTGTGGAGTGTATGGATCTTAATGACTACAAAGTCAAAGTTGAGAGCTCAATGATGAGGAACAAGGAAGAAATTAGAAGATTAAAAGAAGAGAATCTAGAGCTTTCAACACTAGTAGACCACTTGTGTGAAGAAGTGGTGAGATCCATGGCGGATGAAGATAAGCTAAAAGAAGACTTAGCATTATCTAAGAGGAGAGAAGAAGAGCTAGAAAGAGAGCTTGAAGAAGTTAAGGTCTTAATGGCTAAGATGACTTCAAGCACCAAGAAGCTTGACCACATGTTGGGAGTTGGAAGAAAGCCAAGTGACAAGAGAGGTCTTGGCTACATTGATGACACTGATGCCTCCTCCACAAGCAAGACATCCTGTGCCATGAACATGGACTTCAATATGTCCCCTCCTCCTCAACAACCTAGGAAGAAGAGTGACCTAGGAGAGTGTTCAAGAAGTGCCCAAGTGGTTGAGGCACCAAAAGGTCAAGCTCAAGCTCACACCCAAATGGCTCCTCACACTATCTTCCCTCCAACTCAAAAACAGAATGGGAAGAGTTCAATCATGCAAGCTCAGACAAGCAAGCAACCTCGTCTTGGTTATCAACAAAGGAGGAGAGATCCTATCCAACAACCAAGACAACTACAACGACAAGGGAAAGCACCTATCCATGCTAAAGGAAATGGTATGATTCCTAACTTCATTCCCACTTGTCATTTTTGTGGTATTGTTGGTCATATTAGACCAAGTTGCTTGCATTATATTGAAATGTGTAGAGCTAAAAGCATGATTGACAAGAAAAAGGCTAGAGCTAAGATCCTTCATAAAAAGGAAGAAAATCATGTGCATGATCCTTTTTCATCTTGTACTCTAGAACTTTTGTCCACTAGGATTGATTTAGTGTCACCTAAGTGGAGTAATAAGAATGAACCCGCTTGCTACGAGACTAACAAGTCTCAAATAGGTTCATCCAAGTCCAAAGGACTTGGTAGGTCCATAGGACCTCATACCCTTCTTTGAAGTGGTATGGAAATTTGACCCCATATGGGGAACTTAAGCAAAGAGAGCTATTTTGCATCTTGTCACTTGCAAAAAATTCGAAATATCTTGTGCTTCTCTTTTTGTTGCTTGAGTAAGCTTGGTTACACTATGTATACATATTTTCTATTCAATAAGTGTGATCAATGCTTGTATTGCAATCCATGTCATATTTATGTTCAAACATGCATTTTTGGACTAGGAGATATTTACATAGGATTTAATTTGAATGACCTATAATGATCTCCATGACATGATGATTGCTAAAATGACATGCTAAATGCTAATCTTGAAAAGCATGTTTTGATGATTGCATTTCTTAACTGCAAATAATGTGTGAAAAAGCTTATGAGACTCAAATGAAAAAGGATCTTGTATCCATTCAAGGATTTTACAATCCAAATGTCTCTCTTTCTTTATTGGTTGAACATGTCTACTATCATACGGATATCTTATCCGGAAAAATCAAATAGGGTGCAAAGTCGCTCATGACATGTTTGGCTTATAAAGTTGGATATAGTTGTTCTTAAATTGAAATCAATGAAAACCTATATCCTTGCTTCTCTCTTGACATTGGTGAAATTGGTTTGAATTCATATTGAAAACCTTTGTCATTTGCTTTGCCAAATACCATGGTATTTTGGACTTGAATGCAATATGTCTTGTATGCAAAGCATTTTGTTTCACACATTTTATCTAATAAATCTCCTCGTTTCTCTCCGATTAATTGAGATTGCATAAAGTGACTTATATTGATTATGCATATACTAGAATGCTACTATCTCTCTTTGCCTTGAGTAACCCGGTTGGGGACTACTCCTTTGTCTATATCATGACAAAAAGGGGGAGTAGAATGTGGTAAGGGGAGGTGCAAATTGTTGTAGCAATTGGTGCACATTGGGGAGAATATACATTGAGGGGGAGTAACCCTTTGAGGGGGAGCATTGCATTCATCATACATTGCATGATGTTGTGTTTAATTTCTTAGAAATGCAATTGCTTGTTTATGTCCTCACTTGATTCATCTCACTTTTACTTGAATTGGAAAGTATAGAAACCTTGTTTCAGGGAATGATTGTTCTACAAGAGATTGAAGACTTCAAGTTTTATTTTTATATATCTCTTTGTATTGTAGAAAATCTTCATTGACCCATAGGTTTATTTTTGTTGTGAGGAATCAATGTGAGTGGTGGTTTTGTCACGAAATAGCCAAAGGGGGAGATTGTAAGGATTCCCGTTTTGTTGATTGGCTTATTTCGTGGTCAAACCACATGTTGGGGTTTTGAATGTAAGGGTAGTCTAAGTGTTTGGTGTTGAAGATCAAAGGCCCTTCCATGACCTCAAGATACAAGCACGCCAAAGGTATAATCTCTTGTGCTTGTTTTTCTTTGAAGAGATTTAGTAGCACACACACACTTAGCATTCTTGCTATGATTGCATACTTGCTTATTTTTATGTGCATCTCTTCACATGTCACTTTACACACTAGCACTTTGGTTGATATATCTTGTTGTGTGTATATGTGCCTTATAATTCGTTTCCCGACATTGTTCGGAAACGTCCGCGCTTGCACTAATTAGTGCTTGGTTTCGCGCGAAGACCGCCTATGGAGAATGCCCTTGGCTTCTCCTTGGTTTTCACCATTGTTGGTGATCGGCGGTTATGATCGGCGGCCTGGCCGCCGAATGAAACCGCCGTTTCAGTCCAGATTGGTCTGAAGCAATTATGCGGTCCAGATCGGCGGTCACGACCGCCGTTCGAAACCGCCGTTCATACCTGATCGATTTTAATCTCTCGGGTTTGATTCGGCGGTTGTATCGGCGGTCACGAAACCGCCGAATGAAACCGCCGTTAATGCTCTGTTCTTCACGAGCTCAATTCGGCGGTCGTCATCGGCGGCCTGGCCGCCGATTGAAACCGCCGAACGGTGCGTTTCAGGGGCAAAATTGTCTTTTCACTTGCCCTGTTCTTGATGTCTATAAATATCACACTTTCTCATTATCTGAATCAGTTCTTTGACTCTTAAGAACCCTAATCTTCAAAGATAGATTTTGAGAGAAAATCAAATCAAGAACTCAACTTTAACCACTCAAATCAAACCCCTTTTGCATCAAATTTCATATTGCATCTCCTATGTCTATATAGAGTGCATCCATGTATGGGTTTGCATCATCACAACTTGCTTGGTAAGATTTTGATTAATTTCATCTTATTATAGTATTTTAAATACCAAGCCATCTCTTTTAAATTACTTGTATGTTTTAGATCATATGTTAAATACAAGAAAAGAGATTATTTGTGATGAATTAATTGAGTGTTGTTTTTGATAGATATCTAGGTTTTTATAATCTATGATCATCTATGCTATTTGACATGTCATTTAGCAATTGATATCTAGGGTTGATTTAAATTGAATATATCATCATCCTAGATAAGCATTTAGAGTACCCTAGCTCTTATTGCATTTATTGAATATTCATATATATTCACATAGGGTTGTATTCTCTTCAAAGAGAAAGTAAGTCTTGTGTGTAGCATCCGGGATTAGGTTGCTTAGAACGCAAGCAAATTGGACTAGAGCCGCTGTAAAAGGCCCGCGTGGTAGATTAGAGGGTGCTCACGCCAAGAGTAGTGTATCAGGGGATATCACTAGGGATTGAACCAAGAGTGGCGATTGGTAGTGTCCATAGCCTGAGGTTATCTAGGGTGAGAGTCCGAGAATCACTTGAGG
The DNA here is from genome assembly GCA_008009225.1 of Acer yangbiense. Lineage (NCBI taxonomy): Eukaryota > Viridiplantae > Streptophyta > Magnoliopsida > Sapindales > Sapindaceae > Acer > Acer yangbiense. The sequence goes on along the minus strand of CM017763.1, from coordinate 32,500,171 downwards.
GTGTAACCGTCTTTTCATATAGTGGATTTCGAGGTCCGAGTGTGGCGCACTTAACAGCCCGTGGTTTGTCCCAGTGGTTGGGTTTTCCATGTATACATCAAGTGTCATTTACTATTTCCGCATCTTATTACACTTGTATGTTTTGTTGACTTGCTAGGGGTATTTTCGTAAAATTGACTTGCATGCGAAAATTGGGTAACAATTAGATAAAATCTATTCACCCCCCCTCTAGCTTTATATTGAACACGCCTCTAGGACTTTCAGTGGCCGAGCACCAAGCCAAACATTTTCCCAAACACCAATGAACCTAAACACAAGCCATACCTAAACTTTCCGATCTTGCGTATTCAAGCTTTTGTAATGTGTATGCTCTTGGTATAAAAAAAAAAAAATTAAAAAAAAAATGATGAATAAAGAAATAAATAGAAATAATTTGAGCTTTGTATGAGTCCAAATTGGTGTTGCTCTCATTAAGTAGCAAATGTTGTTACAAGTTGCTCAAAATGAGCTTAGTTGGAATTTTTATAGTTTTTGAGTTCAAACTTAGCTCATTGCTCTAGAGTTGTAAGCTTGATCGGAAATTCCCCACATTTCCCGTATCCACCATTCACCACATAACACCCGCGGCCCCATCAATTGGTAGGAAAGTCAATCTGATCTTGTAGGTTTTCCATTTGAGAATGCAAACTCTTGTGATGCTCTGCCACGTTCATGGTTTTTGGTTCCTTTCATGAGACTTATTCACTTAAAAAGCGTTCAATTTTTGAAATTCATGTATGCGTCTTAATTTGCTCCCATTGCATAAACTCATTCGCATACGCTTGTATGAGTGTAAACCTAGGTTCTGAGAGGAAAAATAAGAGTGAGTCTTGTAAGGACCTAGAGTCAAGGCGAAATATGGCTGAAGCGCTTGTGCAGGTGGTCGCCAAAGCTAGGACAATGAAAGTTCTCAAGGTGTGTTCTATATAAAGCTAGAGGGGGGGGGGTGAATAGATTTTATCTAATTATTACCCAATTTTCGCATGCATGTCAATTTTACGAAAATGCCCCTACTAGTCAAAAATACATACAAGTGTAATAAGATGCGGAAATTAAATAACACTTGATTTTTACGTGGAAACCCAACCACTGGGAAAAACCACGGGCTGTTTAGTGCACTACACTCGGACCTCGAAATCCACTAATTGAAATGGAGTTTACAACCTATGTAGACCTCGTCTAACACTCCGGTCAATAACCCCCCACTTCTACCACGCGGGCCTTTAAAAGTGGCTATAGTCTAATTGCTTATGTGACCACCTATTCCCGGTGTCCGACCTAATCCCGGTCAATCACACAAGACTTAAATCTCTCAAAAGAGATGCACAACCCTATGTGAATATGCAATGATATCCAAATATTGCAATAAGAGCTAGGGTACTCTAAATGCTTACCTAGGATTATAAGATGACAATATAATCAATCCTAGATATCACATGTAGCTATATGTCATGGCATATAACTTTAGCTAAGCAAAGGATCGGATAACCAATCCTATATACAAAGCTATCACAAAACAACACTCAATCAATTCATCACAATTAATTCTCTTTTCTTGTATTTAGCATATGATCTAAAACATACAAGTAATTTAAAAGAGATGGCTTGGTAATAAAAATATTAAAATAAGATGATGTTAATCAAAATCTTACCAAGCAAGTTGTGATGATGCAAACCCATACATGGATGCACTCTATATAAACATAGGAGATGCAATATGAAATTTGATGCAAAAAGGGTTTGATTTGAGTGGTTAAAGGTGAGTTCTTGATTTGAATTTCTCTTAAATATCTCTCTTTTAAGTTTAGGGTTCTAATGAGTCAAAGAACTAATTCAGATAATGAGAAAGTGTGATATTTATAGACATCAAGAACAGGGCAAGTGAAAAGACAATTTTGCCCTTGAAACGCATCGATCGGCGGTTTCAATCGGCGGCCAAGCCGCCAATAGAGACTGCCGAAATGAGCCCGAGACGAACGGGGGACCAACGGCGGTTTCATTCGGCGGTTTCGTGACCGCCGATCCCAACCGCCGAATTAGACAGAGAGATAAAATCAATCAGGTCTTGAACGGCGGTCGTGACCGCCGATCGTGACCGCAGAATTGCTCCAGACACTTCTAGAAGCAAACGACGGTTCCATTCGGCGGCCAGGCCGCCGATCATAACCGCCGATCACCAACAATGGTGAAAACCAATACATTGAGGGGGAGACAATACATTGAGGGGGAGTAACCCTTTGAGGGGGAGCATTGCATTCATCATACATTGCATGATGTTGTGTTTAAATTCTTAGGAATGCAAATGCTTGTTTTTATTCTCACTTGATTCATCTCACTTTTTACCTGAATTGGAAAGTATAGAAACTTTGCCTTCAGGGATTGAGTGTTCTACTTGAGATTGAAGACTTCAAGTTTATTTTTATATATCTCTTTGTAAAGTAGAAAATCTTAGTAGACCCGTAGTTTCTATTATGATGTGAGGAATCAATGTGAGTGGTGGTTTTGTCACGAAATAGCCAAAGGGGGAGATTGTAAGGATTCCCATATATTGATTGGCTTATTTCGTAGACAAACCACATGTTGGGGTTGATAATGTAAGGGTAGTTTAGGTGTTTGAACTTTATGCTCGAAGGCCCTTTCAAGACCTCAAGGGACAAGCACGCCAAAGGTATAATTTCCTGTGCTTGATTTTTCTTTGAAGAGATTTAGTTAGCACACACTCACTTAGCATACTTGATCATGTGTGCATACTCTTCACATGTCACTTTACGCACTAGCACTTTGATTGTGATATCTTGTTGTGTGTATATGTGCTTAGTAATTCGTTTCCCGATAATGTTCGGAAACGTCCGCGCTCACACGTATGTGTGCTTAGTTTTGCGCAAAGACCGCCCACGGAGAATGCCCTTGGCTTCTCCTCGGGCGGTCTTCGCGCAAAACTATTCACCCCCCCTCTAGATTACATATATTATACACACCTCGAGTATTTGTTTCAAGAAGAATGCAAAATGTATGTCAAAAACAATAATCATACAAAATGGACAACACACCAAAAATGAGCTTTGATCACCCAAGTATATCTGGGAACCCGCTCTGATACCAATTGAAAGTTCTCAAGGTGTGTTCTATATAAAGCTAGAGGGGGGGTGAATAGATTTTATCTAATTATTACCCAATTTTTGCATGCATGTCAATTTTACAAAAATGCCCCTACTAGTCAAAAATACATTCAAGTGTAATAAGATACGGAAATTAAATAAGACTTGATTTTTACATGGAAACCCAACCATTGGGAAAAACCACGGGCTATTTAGTGCACCACACTCGGACCTCGAAATCCACTAATTGAAATGGAGTTTACAACCTATGTAGACCTCGTCTAACACTCCGGTCAATAACCCCCCACTTCTACCACGCGGGCCTTTAAAAGTGGCTCTAGTCCAATTGCTTATGCGACCACCTATTCCAGGTGTCCGACCTAATCCCAGTCAATCACACAAGACTTAAATCTCTAAAAAGAGATGCACAACCCTATGTGAATATGCAATGATATCCAAATATTGCAATAAGAGCTAGGGTACTCTAGATGCTTACCTAGGATTATAAGATGACAATATAATCAATCCTAGATATCACATGTAGCTATATGTCATGGCATATAACTTTAGCTAAGCAAAGGATAACCAATCCTAGATACAAAGCTATCACAAAACAACACTCAATCAATTCATCACAATTAATTCTCTTTTCTTGTATTTAGCATATGATCTAAAACATATAAGTAATTTAAAAGAGATGGCTTGGTAATAAAAATATTAAAATAAGATGAAGTTAATCAAAATATTACCAAGCAAGTTGTGATGATGCAAACCCATACATGGATGCACTCTATATAAACATAGGAGATGCAATATGAAATTTGATGCAAAAAGGGTTTGATTTGAATGGTTAAAGGTGAGTTCTTGATTTGAATTTCTCTCAAATATCTCTCTTTTAAGTTTAGGGTTCTAATGAGTCAAAGAACTAATTCAGATAATGAGAAAGTGTGATATTTATAGACATCAAGAACAGGGCAAGTGAAAAGACAATTTTGCCCTTGAAACGCACCGATCGACGGTTTCAATCGGTGGCCAGGCCGCCGATAGAGACCGCCGAAATGAGCCCGAGACGAACAGGGGAACAACGGCAGTTTCATTCGGCGGTTTCGTGACCACCGATCCCAATCGCCGAATTAGACCGAGAGATAAAATCAATCGGGTCTTGAACGGCGGTCGTGACCGCTGATCATGACCGCAGAATTGCTCCAGACACTTCTGGAAGCAAACGGCGGTTCCATTCGGTGGCCAGGCCGCCGATCATAACCGCCAATCACCAACAATGGTGAAAACCAAGGAAAAGCCAAGGGCATTCTCCGTGGGCAGTCTTCGCGTAAAACTAAGCACACATACGTGTGAGCGCGGACGTTTTCGAACATTATCGGGAAACAAATTACTAAGCACATATACACACAACAAGATATCACAATCAAAGTGCTAGTGTGTAAAGTGACATGTGAAGAGTATGCACACATGATCAAGTATGCTAAGTGAGTGTGTGCTAACTAAATCTCTTCAAAGAAAAATCAAGCACAGGAAATTATACCTTTGGCTTGCTTGTCCCTTGAGGTCTTGAAAGGGCCTTCAAGCATGAAGTTCAAACATCTAAACTACCCTTACATTATCAACCCCAACATGTGGTTTATCCATGAAATAAGCCAATCAATATATGGGAATCCTTACAGACAATTTAGTGTGGGATTCATGGCTAGCATTGCACTCATTGGATTGATTTTGTGTTCTTTCAAACTTTAGCACATCTCTCATGGTATCTCATCACATTTGGCAATCGCACTCTTTTTGGTTGTTTTCATAATTGTGTATATCGGCGGCTTTGGTTCTAGTTCTTAGTTATGTTCTTTTGGTTTATCGAATTTCCCTAGTTTTGTTTTTGAATTTGCTCGGGGACAAGCAAAAGCTAGGTTTGGGGGTATTTGATCGAGCCATTACATATATAGAAATACACCCCCTATTTCCGATACTTTTGATTAACTTTCGAGTAAATTCATGAAATTTATGGCTCGATGTTAATTGTACAGGTACTTTTTGTATTCTGGGTTGAAGAACGAAGAAATCCAGTGATTTTGGGTTAAAATCGGCGAAAAGAGAGCATTTGGGGGCAAAACGGTCATTTGGCAAGAAAAGAAGAATTCGGTGGTTCCATTCGGCTGTTTGGCCGTCGTTTGAAACCGCCGTTTCATTCCAGAAGTGTCAGGTGCATTCAGCGGCCACAGTTCAACCGCCGATCAATTCCAGTAAGTCCATTTTCCATTCGGCGGTTTCCATTCGGCGGCCTAACCGCCGTTTGAAACCGCTGATCACGTGCCACGTCAGTAGCACCGGGATTTCAACCCTACCTTATGGGATCACATATAAATATTCCCTTTTTTTCCTTCTCTCATCACTCTCCACCATTTTCATGAAACCCTATCCTCTCGCTAAAACTCTCTAACCTCTCTCTAACTTCCATCACTCCAAAGCTCCATTAATTCATTCCAACAACATTCTTTCCACCTCATTTAGAAGATTAATTGAAAAGAGAAGAAAGGAGTCAAGGAGATTCCAAGCTTATCAAGGAACAAGAAGACTCATGAAGATTTTTTGTGGGTTTTCTCTACAATCTTTCTCTTTTCATTTCTAATTTCATTATGTGTAACTAAACCCTTTTATTGGGGAATTGATGAGACAACTTATGTGATAATCCCACGTATTTGAACTAGTCATATATTTATCAAATCCTCTCTTGGTATATTTTCATTTCATTGCTTTGAAGTTGTCATTTTTACTTTACTTGTTAATATTGGGGTTCAATTTAGCTTGTGGTAAAAATGGTTCACATGTGAAGGTTGTGGTTTAGGGTTTGAATGGCTTTCAACTCATTCTCCAATCTTTAGCATATCTGAAATTGAAAATTGATGCATGCATGTGTTATTTGGTACAAGATCTTTAATTTGTTATTAAGAATATTATTTGGGCAATTACTCATAGTGGGTTTCACTTGGGTAAGAGTTTGAATCTATTTCCACCAAGACTCATAGTAGGGCTTACTTGAGTCAAGGTTTATGTAAGGATTCCCACATCTTGATTGGCTTATTTCGTGGACAAACCACATGTTGGGGTTGTGAATGTAAGGGTAGTCTAAATGTTTAAGGTTGAAGCTCGAAGGCCCTTTCAAGACCTCAAGGGACAAGCACGCCAAAGGTATAAATTCTTGTGCTTGGTTTTCTTTGAAGAGATTTAGTAGCACACACACACTTAGCATTCTTGCTATGATTGCATATTTGCTTATTTTTATGTGCATCTCTTCACATGTCACTTTACACACTAGCACTTTGGTTGATATATCTTGTTGTGTGTATATGTGCCTTATAATTCGTTTCCCGACATAGTTCGGAAACGTCCGCGCTTGCACTAATGAGTGCTTGGTTTCGCGCGAAGACCGCCTATGGAGAATGCCCTTGGCTTCTCTTTGGTTTTCACCATTGTTGGTGATCGGCGGTTATGATCGACGGCCTGGCCGCCGAATGAAACCGCCGTTTCAGTCCAGTTTGGTCTGAAGCAATTATGCGGTCAAGATCGGTGGTCACGACCGCCGTTCGAAACCGCCGTTTATACCTGATCGATTTTAATCCCTCGGGTTTGATTCGGCGGTTGGATCGGCGGTCACGAAACCGCCGAATGAAACCGCCGTTAATGCTCTGTTCTTCACGAGCTCAATTCGGCGGTCGTCATCGGTGGCCTGGCCGCCGATTGAAACCGTCGAACGGTGCGTTTCAGGGGCAAAATTGTCTTTTCACATGCCTAATTCTTGATGTCTATAAATATCTTATTTTCTCATTCTCTGATCAAGCTTCTTGAGTTATTAGGACCCTAAACTTTCAAGAGAGATTTTTGAGAAAAAATAAAGTCAAGAACTCACCTTTAAACACTCAAATCAAATCCTTTTTGCATCAAATTTCATATTGCATCCTCTATGTCTACATAGAAAGCATCTATGATTGGATTGGCATCATCACAATATGTTTGGTAAGATTTTAATTAGTTTCATCTTATTTTAGTATTTTTACTATCAAGCATATTCTCTTTTAATTTACTTGTATGTTGTTGATCATATGATAAATACAAGAATAGAGAATTAATTGTGATGAATTAATTGAGTGTTGTTTTTGTGATAGCTAATTAGGTTTTTGCTTAATCTTGATTAGCTAAGCTAATTGACATGTCATTTAGCAATTGATATCTAGGGTTGATTAAATTGATTATATCATCATCCTAAATAAGCATCTAAGGTTACCTAGCCTTGTTTGTTATTTGAATATTCATACATATTCACATAGGTTGCATAATCTCTTCTTAGAGAATTAAGTCTTGAGGCTAAGGTTGCTTAGGCCTCAAGCAATTGGACTAGAGCCACTTTTAAAGGCCCGAGTGGTAGAAGTGGGGGGTTATTGACCGGAGTGTTAGACGAGGTCTACATAGGTTGTAAACTCCATTTCGATTAGTGGATTTCGAGGTCCGAGTGTGGCGCACTAAACAGCCCGTGGTTTTTCCCAGTGGTTGGGTTTCCACGTATACATCAAGTGTTATTTAAATTCCGCACTATATTACACTTGCTTGTATTTTTGACTAGTAGGGGCATTTTTGTAAAATTGACTTGCATGCGAAAATTGGGTAATAATTAGATAAAATCTATTCACCCCCCCTCTAGCTTTATATAGAACACACCTCTAATTTGTTTCAATTGGTATCAGAGCGGGTTCCTAGATATACTTAGGTGATCCTAGCTCATTTTAGGTGTGTTGTGCATTTGTGTGATTTTTGCTCATTCATACATTTTGCATACATTTCATTCATTCATTTGATACAATGAGTGGATTCGGTGGCAACCATGAGGGTGCTTCAAGCACACGGCCTCCTCTCCTCACCGGTGTGAATTATGCCTCATGGAAAGGCAAGATGGAGGCATATGTGTGCCAAATCCATGATAGGGCATGGATGGCAATTGAAGATGGGTATGCACCTCCTATGATGACTCCCACGAGTGGTAGAGAAGAAGTACGCAAGCCAAAAGCCCAGTGGTCACCTGAAGAGTTTGAGACTTCAAAATGGAATAGGAAGGCATGGCATGCTCTTCTATGTGCAGTGGATGAAAATCAGTACAAACTGATTCAGAACACTAGGATAGCCAAGGAGGCATGGGATATCCTACATGAAACAAATTATAGCACGGTGTGTATAAAGTTATCTAGAGGGGGGGTGAATAGATTTTACGCTTTTTACCCAATTTTTCGTGTTAGTCAAAATTACGAAAATGCCCTCAAGATAATATAACCAAGCAATTGTAATATGGTGCGGAAATTAAAACAACACTTGGTTTTTACGTGGAAACCCTCACGGGAAAAACCACGGGCTATGTAAGTAAGCCACACTCGAACCTCGAATCCACTAAATGTGCAAACGATTACAACCTAATCCCGGAAGTAATCACACACCTACCTAATCCCGGTATGAGTGAACCTAGTCCAATTTGCTTGCGTTCTAAGCAACCTAATCCCGGATGCTACACAAAAGACTTACTTTCTCTATGAAGAGAATACAACCCTAAGTGAATATATGTGAATATCCAAAATGCAACATAGAGCAAGGGAACCCTATATGCTTATCTAAGATGATTAATATGCAATTAAGAACAATCCTAGATATCAAAACTAAATGACATGTCAATTAGTTTAGCTAATCAATATTAAGCACAAAACCTAATATGCAAGCACAATATAACTTCTCAAACATACATCATACTCATCTCAATATTGTATCCAAAGCATACAAAATAACAAACAAGTAATTAATTGAGATTGCTAGATAAGAGAAACACAAAACATGTAAGATATTAGTGAAAAGCTTACCAAGCAAAGTATGATGAAGATTCCATGCTAGATGACATCTAGATGATCTAAGATGATGCTAGATGATGATTGATGATCATGAAAAAGTGTTTGAGAATCAAGAATTGAGTTCTTGGAATTTTTCTTCTCTTTGAAAAATATCCTAAGTATGAATTCTGAATATCAACTCTCTTAATTGACCTAAAGTCAAAGTGGCATATATATAGGGGGCCAAATCAAAGTGAGGTCGTTTAAGTAAGTTTCAAAAAAATGCGCCGATCGGCGGTTTCATTCGGCGGTTTCGTGACCGCCAATTCCAACCGCCGAATCAAAACAGAGAGATCAAAATCAATCAGGTATGAACGGTGGTTTCGAACGGCGGTTTCGTGACCGCCGATCCAACCGCCGAATTAGACTGAGAGATAAATCAATCAGGTCTTGAAACGGCGGTTTCGAACGGCGGTCGTGACCGCCGATCTTAACCGCAGAAATGCTTCAGACCAATCTGGACTGAAACGATGGTTTCATTCGGCGGCCAGGCCGCCGATCATAACCGCCGATCACCTAGATAGGTGAAAACCAAGGAGAAGCTAAGGGCATTCTCCATAGGTGGTCCTCGCGCTAAACCAAGCACATTCTCGTGCATGCGCGGACGTTTCCGAAAGTTATCGGGAAACGAATTACACAACAACATGACACAATTACACACAACAAAACATAATAAATAAGTGCAAGTGTGAAATGTGACAAATGAAGAGAATGCACACATATGCAATGAATGTTAAGTGTGTGTGTGCAACTAATCTCTTCAAAGAAAAGTAAGCACATAGAAATTTACCTTCGGTGCTTATCAACACGAGGTCTTCAAAGGGCTTCGAACAAAAAGACCGATACTTAGGCTACCCTTACAAAGAACCCCCACATATGGTTTGATCACGAAATAAGCCAATTAAAAACAACGGGAATCCTTACACTACAGGTTGCACATGAGGGAACCGATGTCGTTAAGGATTCCAAGCTACAAGTCCTTCAAACGCAATTTGAGTTGCTTAAAATGAAGGAGGACGAGTGCTTCAATGACTTTGAAGTCAAGTTGATGGATATTGTGAATCAAAGCCATCAACTCGGTGATCCTTATTCGGATAAGAGAGTTAAGCAGAAAATTATGAGGTCTCTCCCCGCTAGGTTCGAATCAAAAGTGACGGCTTTAGAGGAAAATAGCACATACAAGGATATGAAGCCGAGCGAGGTGATTGGAAGACTCCTCGCCTATGAATCTAGGAAGGCTCCTAGTATTTCACCTCCTAAAAAGCAAAAAGGAATTGCTTTGAAAGCTTCCAAGGTTGAGAAGGAGGAAAAAAGTGACTCGGACCAAGACATGGCTTTGCTACTTAGAAGATTCAAGAAGTTTGTCAAGTTCGAGAATAAGGGCATTGGATCCAAAAGCTAAGACTTGAAGAAAAAAGCTCTCTTCAAGAGTTTTGAGCCTAGGCAAGAGCATAGTGAGAAGAAAGGGGTCCAATGCTATGAGTGTGGTGGTATAGGTCACATCTCACCGGATTGTGGGAACTTGAAGAACAAGATGGCAAAAGTGATGACCGCCACATGGAGTGAAAGTGATGACTCCGGAGAGGGAGATAAGTCATCAAGTGATGATGAGCTTACCATCAACTACACGGCATTTGGGGCCACTTGTGTAGAAGATAAAGTTGTTGGTAAAAATGACTTGACTAGTGATCCCATAGAAGAAAAAGATGAAGAAGTAGCTCTAGAGAAGATAAATGTAGCTACTCATTGGGATATGACTCTCATTGACTCAAGAGACCAAGGTGGAGGTCTAAATGAGGGAAATGACTCCATTAGTGAGAATGAGAGTGGAGGAGATAACTTAAGTGAAGATGACTCCTCATCTAACTCTACAAATGGAGGTGTAGAGAAAATGGATGTAAATGACTTTATAGTCAAGTGTGAAAGTTCATTGGAGAAGAAAAATATAAAGTTGAAGATTTTAGAGGATGAAAATCTAGAACTTTCAACACACAATGACCACTTAAGTAAACAAGTGGAGGCATCCAAGAAGATTGAGGACAAGCTAAGGGATGAGCTAGCTATGTCTAAGAGGAATGAAGATGGGTTGAAGAGAGAGCTTGTTGAAGCCATAGAGTCATTGTCTAGGATGACTACAAGCACCAAGAAACTTGACCACATTCTTGGTAGTGGAAAGAACCCTTATGACAAGAGAGGTATTGGGTATGAAGTAAGCAAGGAGATCACTACTCTAACCAAGACCATCTTTGTCAAGAGTTTGGGCAAGATAGAAGCCTCACCGGTGCACACTCCTAGGAAGAAAATTGATCTAGGACAATGTTCAAGAAGTGCACAAGTGAAGGTAGCTCCAAAGAGACAACCTCAAGCTCAAAAAGTTCCTCAACCTAACTTCCCTCAAGCTCATATTCATCAAGGGAAGAGGCCAATCATGCAAAATGAAACAAGGAAGCAAGCTAGACCGGTTCAACAACAAAGAAGGTTTGAACCCGCTCAACCACAAAGTCATGGGATGGCTCCTATGCATGCACAAGGACATGGTATGAATTCTAAATTTATCCCTACATGTCACTTTTGTGGTATTAATGGTCACATTAGACCAAATTGCTTTCATTTCATTAAATTATGTAGAATCAAAAGCATGATCGAAAAGAGAATGACAAGAGCTAGAATGCATGCTAATAGGAAGGAAAATATTCATGTTCATGATCCTATTATTTCTAGTACTCTTGAACCATTGTCCATTAGGAAGAAAAATGTCATATCTATGTGGATAAGGAAAAATGAACCCGCTTGCTACGAGACTAACAAGTCTCAAATAAGTTCAACTAAGTCCAATGGACTTGGTAGGTCCATAGGACCTCATGCCCTTCATTAATGAAGGATGATACTAACACTATATGGGGAACTCAAGCAAAGAGAGCTTATGCATACTTGTTGCATGCAAATATTTGAAAAATCTTATGCTTCTTTGTTAATTGCTTGAGTAAGCTTGGTTGCACATTTGTATATATGTTCTCAATTCAATAAGTGTGAACTGAAAAGAATACTCGAGGTGTGTTCTATATATTATCTAGAGGGGGGGTGAATAGATTTTAACGATTATTACCCAATTTTCGCATGCAAGTCAATTTTACGAAAATGCCCCTACTAGTCAAAAAAACATACAAGTGTAATATGATGCGGAATTTAAATAACACTTGATATATACGTGGAAACCCAACCACTGGGAAAAACCACGGGCTGTATAGTGCGCCACACTCGGAACTCGAAAACACTAATTGAAATGAAGTTTACAACCTATGTAGACCTCGTCTAACACTCCGGTCTGTAACCCCTCACTTCTACCCAGCGGGCCTTTATTAGCAACCCTATTCCAATTTGCTTGAGGCCTAAGCACTCTTAGCCTCAAGACTTACTTCTCAATGAAGAGAAACAACCTATGTGAATATATATATGAATATTCAAATAACAAACAAGGCTAGGTAACCTTAGATGCTTATCTAGGATGATGATATAATCAATTTAATCAACCCTAGATATCAATTGCTAAATGACATGTCAATAGCTTAGCTAATCAAGATTAAGCAAAAACCTAATTAGCTATCACAATCAACACTCAATCATTTCATTACAAATAATCTCTAACTTGTATCTAGCATATAATCAAAAGCATACAAGTAATTAAAGAGATGTATTAATATGAAAAACACTAAAGTAATATGAAATTAGTGAAGAACATACCAAATAAGATGTGATGATTCAAAACCATGCATGGATCAATTCTATGAAGGCATAGAAGATCAAATATGAAATTTGATGCAAAAGGGATTTGATTTGAGTGTTTAAAGTTGAGTTCTTGATTTGATTTTTTCTCAAAAATCTCTCTTGAATGTTTAGGGTTCTAATGACTCAAGAATCTTAATCAGAGATTGAGAAAATAAGATATTTATAGACATCAAGAATTGGGCATGTGAAAAGACAATTTTACCCCTGAAACGCACCGTTCGGCGGTTTCAATCGGCGGCCAGGCCGCCGATAACGGCCGCCGATAACGGCCGCCGATAACGACCGCCGAATTGAGCTCGTGAAGAACAGAGCATCAACGGCGGTTTCATGACCGCCGATCCAACCGCCGAATCAAACCCGAGGGATTAAAATCGATCAGGTATGAACGGCGGTCGTGACCGCCGATCTTGACCGTATAATTGCTTCAGACCAAACTGGACTGAAACGGCGGTTTCATTCGGCGGCCAGGCCACCGATCATAACCGCCGATCACCAACAATGGTGAAAACCAAGGAGAAGCCAAGGGCATTCTCCATAGGCGGTCTTCGCGCGAAACCAAGCACTCATTAGTGCAAGCGCGGACGTTTCCAAACAATGTCGGGAAACGAATTATAAGGCACATATACACACAACAAGATATATCAACCAAAGTGCTAGTGTGTAAAGTGACATGTGAAGAGATGCACATAAAAATAAGCAAGTATGCAATCATAGCAAGAATGCTAAGTGTGTGTGTGCTACTAAATCTCTTCAAAGAAAAACAAGCACAAGAGATTATACCTTTGGCGTGCTTGTATCTTAAGGTCATGGAAGGGCCTTTGATCTTCAACATTAAACACTTAGACTACCCTTACATTCAAAACCCCAACATGTGGTTTGACCACGAAATAAGCCAATCAACAAAACGGGAATCCTTACATGAACCATGCTTGTTTACAATCCATGTCATATTTATGTTCAAACATGCATTTTTGGACTAGGAGATTTACATAGGAAGTATGATTTGGATGACCTATAGTTATCTCCATGACATGATGATTCTTAATGACATGCTTAAAAAATTGAAAAGCATGAGTTGTTTATAACATGCTAATGTCATATGAAAAGCATGAAATTCAAATGACATGCTCAAATGAAAAAGCATGAATTGATGATTGCAATTTTTAAATGCAAAACTTGTGTGAAAAAGCTTATGAGACTCAAATGAAAAAGGATCTAGTATCCATTCAAGGATTTTACAATCCAAATGTCTCTCTTTCTTTATTGGTTGAACATGTCTACTATCATACGGGTTTCATTCTCGGAAAAATCAAATAGGGTGCAAAGTTGCTCATGACATGTTTGACTTATAAAGATGGATATAGTTGCTCATACATTAAAATTAATGAAAACTCTATATCTTTGCTTCTCTCATGACATTGGTGAAATTGGTTTGAATTCTTTTTAGAAACCTTTGTCATTTGCTTTGCCAAATACCATTGTATTTTGGACTTGAATGCTACATGTCTTGTATGCAAAGCATGCTTTGTTTCACACATTTATTTCAAAATAAATCTCCTTGTTTCTCTCCATTTGATAGAGTTGCATAAAGTGCATTTTGTGATTATGCAAATGACTTGAATGTTATCATCTCTCTTTGCTAAGTGACCCGGTTGGGGACTACTCCTTTGCCTATATCATGACAAAAAGGGGGAGTAGAATGGTGGTAAGGGGGTTGCAATTATGCATGTTGGGGAGACAATACATTGAGGGGGAGTAACCCTTTGAGGGGGAGCATTGCATTCATCATACATTGCATGATGTTGTGTTTAATTTCTTAGAAATGCAAATGCTTGTTTATGTCCTCACTTGATTCATCTCACTTTTACTTGAATTGGAAAGTATAGAAACTTGCTTTCAGGGATTGATTGTTCTACTTGAGATTGAAGACTTCAAGTTTATTTTTATATATCTCTTGTAAAGTAGAAAATCTTAGTAGACCCGTAGTTTCTATTATAATGTGAGGAATCAATGTGAGTGGTGGTTTTGTCACGAAATAGCCAAAGGGGGAGATTGTAAGGATTCCCATATCTTGATTGGCTTATTTCGTGGACAAACCATATGTTGGGGTTGTGAATGTAAGGGTAGTCTAAATGTTTAAGGTTGAAGCTCGAAGGCCCTTTCAAGACCTCAAAGGACAAGCACGCCAAAGGTATAAATTCTTGTGCTTGGTTTTCTTTGAAGAGATTTAGTAGCACACACACACTTAGCATTCTTGCTATGATTGCATATTTGCTTATTTTTATGTGCATCTCTTCACATGTCACTTTACACACTAGCACTTTGGTTGATATATCTTGTTGTGTGTATATGTGCCTTATAATTCGTTTCCCGACATAGTTCGGAAACGTCCGCGCTTGCACTAATGAGTGCTTGGTTTCACGCGAAGACCGCCTATGGAGAATGCCCTTGGCTTCTCCTTGGTTTTCACCATTGTTGGTGATCGGCGGTTATTATCGGCGGCCTGGCCGCCGAATGAAACCGCCGTTTCAGGAGTCCCAGTTTGGTCTGAATGAAGCAATTATGCGGTCAAGATCGGCGGTCACGACCGCCGTTCGAAACCCCAGTTCATACCTGATCGATTTTAATCCCTCGGGTTTGATTCGGTGGTTGGATCGGCGGTCACGAAACCGCCGAATGAAACCGCCGTTAATGCTCTGTTCTTCACGAGCTCAATTCGGCGGTCGTCATCGGCGGCCTGGCCGCCGATTGAAACCGCCGAACGGTGCGTTTCAGGGGCAAAATTGTATTTTCACATGCCTAATTCTTGATGTCTATAAATATCTTATTTTCTCATTCTCTGATCAAGTTTCTTGAGTTATTAGAACCCTAAACTTTCAAGAGAGATTTTTGAGAAAAAAATCAAAAAAAGAAAATCAAGAACTCACCTTTAAACACTCAAATCAAATCCTTTTTGCATCAAATTTCATATTGCATCCTCTATGTCTACATAGAAAGCATCTATGATTGGATTGGCATCATCACAATATGTTTGTAAGATTTTGATTAGTTTCATCTTATTTTAGTATTTTTACTATCAAGCATATTCTCTTTTAATTTACTTGTATGTTGTTGATCATATGATAAATACAAGAATAGAGAATTAATTGTGATGAATTAATTGAGTGTTTTTGTGATAGCTAATTAGGTTTTTGCTTAATCTTGATTAGCTAAGCTAATTGACATGTCATTTAGCAATTGATATCTAGGGTTGATTAAATTGATTATATCATCATCCTAGATAAGCATCTAAGGTTACCTAGCCTTGTTTGTTATTTGAATATTCATACATATTCACATAGGTTGCATAATCTCTTCTTAGAGAATTAAGTCTTGAGGCTAAGGTTGCTTAGGCCTCAAGCAATTGGACTAGAGCACTTTTAAAGTCCCGAGTGGTAGAAGTGGGGGGTTATGACCGGAGTGTTAGACGAGGTCTACATAGGTTGTAACTCCCATTCGATTAGTGGATTTCGAGGTCCGAGTGTGGCGCACTAAACAGCCCGTGGTTTTTCCCAGTGGTTGGGTTTCCACGTATACATCAAGTGTTATTTAAATTCCGCACTATATTACACTTGCTTGTATTTTTGACTAGTAGGGGCATTTTCGTAAAATTGACTTGCATGCGAAAATTGGGTAATAATTAGATAAAATCTATTCACCCCCCCTCTAGCTTTATATAGAACACGCCTCTAATTTGTTTCAGTTTGAATTTGCACATTAATGAGTAAAATCAATTAAAGAAAAACCCTTGAGTAGGATGAAAGTGCTTAATTGGACTAGTTCATTACATTTGGAAATCTTTTAGTTGTCAACTCAATTCCCCAATATCCATCATCATATATCACACCTTTCATTTCAATTACTTGTTTTAGATTGATTAATTTCATTTAGTTTAATTGTTAAAACAAATTCCAAAACCAAAAATGAATTTTACTTTTCCGCACGTAGTTTAGATTAGTGTACATATTTTAGTTATAGCCAAATATCCTCCCTTTCCCTGAGGAACGATCCCGCTTGCCATTATACATCTCATTCTATTTGTGTATTCCAAGTGTGGAATTTTGGTACTTGTAAAAGTCCGATCACACACATGTATGAATTGTGTGTGTGTGCACTAACGCCTTGCAAGAGGATCGAAGTCGAAGTATACCTTTGATGCTTTCACCTCTTGAAGACGACTTTTGCACTAGACGTTGCTCTTTACCTTTTAAGTTTCTTTTCTTTCAAGAACATCCTAAGCAACAACTTAATACAAATATAGAGCATTTTGCAATGGAATCAAGCCAATACAAATCATGAACCTTACAGAATGCAATCACTGTTTCAGGTTTGAGTTTAAAGTAACTAATAATGAGGCGGAATATGAAGCTCTATTAGCAAGAATGAAGGTGGCCGCAAAGTTGCAATCTAAATCTCTTCAAAGAAAAATAAGCACTAGAGATATACCTTTGGAGTGCTTGACACCTTGAGGTCTTGGAAGGGCCTTCGAGCATGAAGATCAATCACCTAAACTACCCTTACACAAACAACCCCAACATGTGGTTTGTTCACGAAATAAGCCAATCAACAAATGGGAATCCTTACATATGCCAAGCATGCGGCATGATTAGACATGGAGCAGATGTATGCACCTCCCACAGAGAGGTTTATTCAGAGGCAAAAGCTCAAGCGATGTAACAGTGGAATCAAGGCAGGTAGAGAAACAGTAATAATGCCTATCAGCAACCAAGGTATGATCAGAATCAATCATGGGGTGGAAACAATCCCCGTAGTCAATATCAAGGCCAGCAGGGTGCTGGGAATTCAAGTCAGTGGAACAATCATAACCCTCCACAGTCTTATCAACAGGAGATGGACCAAAGAATAATGGGAATAGAAGCGTCACTGAAAAAGTTATCTATTCAGTTGGGATAGGTGATGGAGGCTAATGGGCAGCAAGACAGGGGGAAAGCCCCAATGCATGAGCAGGCCCATGCCATTACTAGTTCTAGGAGTGGGTACACTACCAAGGAACAAGATCCGGGGAGCTTTGAGTTAAGTATCACTGTGGGAAACTCCTCAGCAGAAAAAGCTATGCTTGATCTAGGAGCCAGCATCAATATGACGCCATACTCTATGTATGAGAGGCTAAGCTTGAGTGAACTCAAGCAGACGTCCATTAGTTTGCGTCCTGCAGATCAGTCATCTAGAAATCCTAGGGGAGTAGTAGAGAATGTTATCCTCAAGGTGGATCGATTGCTCATTCCCACTGACTTTGTAGTATTGGACGTAGAGGATAGAGATAAGAATGGAAATTCACAGCCCGTGTTGTTAGGAAGGCCGTTTATGGCATCCTCACGAGCAGTGGTGGATGTTCATGGAGGGAAACTCACTTTAAGTGTCTTGGATGATGTAGTAGAGTTCAATATGTTTGGAGCTCAACCATTGCCAAAGAAGGAACCCAGAAAAGAGGAAAGAAGTCCACCTAGTCAAGATTCTCAAGAGTCTGATAGCATGGAAGAGTTTTTTAGAACATTGGAAGAAAAGGAGAAGATCTCGAATGATTCGGAGACAAGGAAAAAGGAAGAATTGCTTGACCACAACAAGAGGTTGTTAATGAGAATTGAGTAGCTAGATAAAGAGAAAGAGGAACAGATGGGATATCTTGCGGAGGTTATGAAACTCATATCTGATTTGAAAGAGGCCTATACTTCCTTAACACAAAAGATGCAAGATAGGATTTTCGATCTAATGAAGGAATTAGAGGTACGGGATAGGGTGGAAGATTTGAATACAACTTGTCCGGCAAGGAAGCGTTCCATCCACAACCTCAATACCACAGCAAGAGTTGACAACCATGGAGGTAATTTCTACTCTCCAACGTGTTATTATTGTGGAACTCGAGGGTACAAAATGCCTAATTGCATGAGATACCACGAGTTCTGTACAACTAGGAATGTGTTGCCTAGGAGGCTTGTGGGGAGACCAAGGTAAATATGGGTCCGAAAGGATACATACAAGGAATCTTCCCCACATCAAGTGAACTCCACACCAAATTTGAAAATGTGGCTCCCTAAGGCACACGTGTCCTTTAGCTTGTTACGTCGACCTCCTACGTCTTGTTTTGAGTTTGGAAGCACGAGCACGTCTCATTCACATTTAAATATGTGAACGGTTTAATGAATATTGTGTGTGTGTGTAGGTGGATGCCCCGAAGAGTAGGGTCGAAATGCAATGTTTTACTTATTTTGTTTGTAATTATTAATTAAGGACAAGTAATTAGGTTTGGGATCATTTGACCCATAACCTTGGATCTTATTAAGTAAGTATATCGATTATGTGTGTAATTTTCCCCGAGCATTGAACTAGGGTTGTATATATATTGTGTGTGTGAAGTGAATTATGCAGGTCAACGTTTCGAAATTGAGAAAAGGGAGCCAAGGATTTAGGGTTGGATTGCCGTGAGCTCAGTCCTAGTGGGACATAAGCCACCGTACAGAAGAGACAAACCAGCGGGAATTTGATGACTTTGTGGCGAGACCAGGTTCGATGGGCAGAAAACCACCAGGCAGGAGAAGCAATACCGCCAGATATGGAAGGATTGTACCGCGACCTTGTGCGGCGGGATATGTCCCGCGGGGCAGAAAGGACAAAACCGCAGAGGGTTGCTAAAGAAGAAGGGTGCTTTGTGCCGCGAGTTAAGGTGGCGGGATTGAACCCGCTGCACAAACCCGCTAAGGCCTTCAGAGATGGTTTTAAAGGTAAATGTGCTATCTTTTGGGTTGGTATTCTATTTTTCAACTAGAGCTTTCACTTCAAGCATCCTTGTGCATTTTGATCCTTAACCAAGGTACTTTTCAGATTCGAATTCTTGACTTGGCTTGCAAGTCATCTCTCCTTCCTTATTCTCTCTTGATCATATGGTGATGTTAGGCTGTTAAAATTTTAAGGAATATAAGGGAGAAATCATTAGAAAATACCTATAGACATGTGCATACTAGGATGATAGGTTAGTCAGAATTAAGATGAATTCAGTGATATGTGATCTAACTTGTGATTTTGATAGTTAAATAACGTGTTTATACGCATGTTGGTTTACATACACACACACACACACACAATTTTGGTAAATAACGTAAATATTAAGAAATACTTAGGATAATTAAGGCATCTTAGGTAGTATTAGAATTCACTGTTCCAATAGTTCTATATAATATATAATTGTTCACTCCAGGAAATGGAAAATGTCATTGAAGATGTGTTAGTGACTGAATTCTCTAAGAAGAATATCTGTGACTCTATGGCTTCGGAAGACTACGAAATAGAAGAGGGTCAAGAAACTAACTGGGTAGAAATGTTAGTATGGGCTATGTTAGGATTCCCATATATTGATTGGTTTATTTCGTGAACAAACCACTTGTTGGGGTTGATTATGTAAGGGTAGTTTAGGTGATTGAACTTCAAGCTCGAAGGCCCTTTCAAGACCTCAAGAGACAAGCATGCCAAAGGTATAATTTCTAGTGCTTGGTTTTCTTTGAAGAGATTTAGTTAGCACACACACACTTAGCATACTTGATCTTGTGTGCATACTCTTCACATGTCACTTTACACACTAGCACTTTGATTGTTATATCTTGTTGTGTGTATATGTGCTTAGTAATTTGTTTCCTGATAGTGTTCGGAAACGTCCGCGCATGCACTAGAATGTGCTTGGTTTTGCGCGAAGACCGCCCATGGAGAATGCCCTTGGCTTCTCTTCGGTTTTCACCTCTGTTGGTGATCGACGGTTATAATCGATGGCCTGGCCGCCGAATGAAACCGCCATTTGCATCCAGAAGTATCTGGAGCAATTCTGCTGTCACGATCGGCGGTCACGACTATCGTTCGAAACCGCCGTTCATACCTGATCGATTTAATATCTCGGGTTTGATTCGGCGGTTGGATCGGCGGTCACGAAACCGCCGAATGAAACCGCCGTTGTTCCTCTGTTCTTCTCGGGTTCAATTCGACGGTTGTAAACGGCGGCCTGGCCGCCAAATGAAACCGCCGATTGGTGCATTTCAGGGGCAAACTTGTCTTTTCACATGCCCAATTCTTGATGTCTATAAATATCTTACTTTCTCATTCTCTGATTAAGTTCTTTGAGTCTTTAGAACCCTAAACTTCAAAGAGAGAATTTTGAGAAAAAATCAAATCAAGAACTCACCTTTAAACACTCAAATCAAATCCTTTTTGCATCAAAGTTCACCTTGCATTCATCCATGATTGGGTTTGCATCATCACAACATGCATGGTAAGATTTTGATTAATTTCATCTTATTTTAGTATTTTACTATCAAGCATATTTTCTTTTAATTTACTTGTATGTTTTTGATCATATGATAAATACAAGAATACAGAATTAATTGTGATGAATTGATTGAGTGTTGTTTTATGATAGCTGATCGCCGCAAATGTGGTACGCGATAGTTCTATAAACTACCGGTAAATGATATGGCGTGCGAGTGTTTCTACCCTTCGCAAGTATACGAGTCGAACGAGTCGTATAGCGGATACAAGTAAGGGTATCTGAAAGAAAATATAGCACGGTGTGTATAAAGCTATCTAGAGGGGGGGTGAATAGATTTTACGCTTTTTACCCAATTTTTCGTGTTAGTCAAAATTACGAAAATGCCCTCAAGATAATATAACCAAGCAATTGTAATATGGTGCGGAAATTAAAACAACACTTGGTTTTTACGTGGAAACCCTCACGGGAAAAACCACGGGCTATGTAAGTAAGCCACACTCGAACCTCGAATCCACTAAATGTGCAAACGATTACAACCTAATCCCGGAAGTAATCACACACCTACCTAATCCCGGTATGAGTGAACCTAGTCCAATTTGCTTGCGTTCTAAGCAACCTAATCCCGGATGCTACACACAAGACTTACTTTCTCTATGAAGAGAATACAACCCTAAGTGAATATATGTAAATATCCAAAATGCAACATAGAGCAAGGGAAACCCTATATGCTTATCTAAGATGATTAATATGCAATAAGAACAATCCTAGATATCAAAACTAAATGACATGTCAATTAGTTTAGCTAATCAATATTAAGCACAAAACCTAATATGCTAGCACAATACAACTTCTCAAACATACATCATACTCATCTCAATATTGTATCCAAAGCATACAAATAATCAACAAGTAATTAATTGAGATTGCTAGATAAGAGAAACACAAAACATGTAAGATATTAGTGAAAAACTTACCAAGCAAAGTATGATGAAGATTCCATGCAAGATGACATCTAGATGATCCAAGATGATGCTAGATGATGATTGATGATCATGAAAAAGTGTTTGAGTGATTAAAATGAGTTCTTTGTGTATTTTTCTTCTCTTGAAAAATATCCTAAGTATAGAATATGAATATGAACTCTCTTGGCTGACCTAAAGTCAAAGTGTTATATATATAGGGCCATAAGTGAAGTGTGGTCGTTTGAAAAACGCACCAAAAATTGCTCTGTGCGCTGGTGGACTTGCGCTGGACGACAGGCGCAAGACCAGCGCACACGCACATTTTTGCATTGGCGCTGGACGACATGCGCTCACACAGGCGCCAGACCAGCGGAGCCACACTGGGCGATCAGCGCTGGTGACCTTGCGCTGGTGTAGACCAGCGCACGACCGGCGACAGAGAACTGGACGATCTGCGCTGGTGTGTGACCAGCGCACGACCAGCGGCACGCCACTGGGCGTTTTACGCCGGTGATCGGCGCTGGACGTCAGGCGCAGGTGGACCAGCGCACAGCCCACAACTTTGAACCCCACAAGCAATCATGCAAGGGGAACAAAGGTAAACTAAGATGCATCCTAAAAGCCTAAATGCTATGATGTTATAAACACAAGATGCAATCATTATACCAAGCAAGAAGAGATGTAAATAGGCATTGATGCACAACAAAAAGAAACACAACATACAAATATTAAAATATGCATGAGTTGTGAGTGTGTGCAACTATCTCTTCAAGACAAGTAAGCACTTAGAGTATTACCTTTGGTGCTTGTCAATTATGAGGTCTTCAAAGGGCCTAAGCAATAACAACAACATCTAAACTACCCTTACAAAGAATCCCCACATATTTTGATCACGAAATAAGCCAATTAAAAACAACGGGAATCCTTACAATCTCCCCCTTTGGCTATTTCGTGACAAAACCATCACTCACATTGATTCCTCACAAAAAAATAGAAACTACGGGACTACAATGATATTCTACATTACAAAGAGATAAGAGAATGCAACTTGAAGTCTTCAATCCTCTTGTAGAATAATCAATCCCTGAAAAGAGTTTCTAACATTTCTAATACAAGAAAAGTGTGAGATTAATCATGTGAGAACAATACCAAGCATTTGCATTTTTAGAATTTAGGCACAACATTACCAAATGTATGCAATGTATGATAAATGCAATGCTCCCCCTCAACGGGTTACTCCCCCTCAATGTATGTTCTCCCCAAAGTGCACAATAGCTTCTATATTTTGCACCTCCCCTTACCATATCCTACTCCCCCTTTTTGTCATGATATAGGCAAAGGAGTAGTCCCCAACTGGTCACTCATAGCAACGAGAGATAGAAGCATGCACGATTTGCATATACATATAAGTCACTTTATGCACTTCAATTAATTTGAGAGAAACAAGGAGATTTATTTTTAGAAAATGTGTGAATCCAACATGCTTTGCATACAAGACATATAGCATTCAAGTCCAAAATACAATGGTATTTGGCAAAGCAAATGACAAAGGTTTCTAATAAGAATTCAAACCAATTTCACCAATGTCATGGGAAAAGCAAGGATATAGAGATTATTGATTTCAATTTAAGAGCAACTATATCCAACTTTATAAGCGAAACATGGCATGAGCGACTTTGCACCCTATTTGATTTTTCCGGATAAAATTATCCGTATGATAGTAACCATGTTCAACTAATAAAGAAAGAGAGACATTTGGAATGTAAATTCCTTTGAATGGATACAAGATCCTTTATTCATTTTGAGTCTCATAAGTTTTCACACAAGTTTTGCATTTTTAAGAATATGCAATCATCAATTCATGCTATTTCATGTGAGCATGTTTTATGAATTTCATGCTTTTTCATTTGTCATTAGCATGTTATTAAAGAATCATCATGTCATGGAGATAATCATAGGTCATTCAAATCATACTTCCTATATACATCTCCTAGTCCAAAAATGCATGTTTGAACATAATATGACATGGATTGTAGACAAGCAAGGTTCACACTTATAGAATTTGAAAACATATATACATATGTACAACCAAGCTTACTCAAGCAATCAAAAGAAGAGGCATAAGATATTTCAAATTTTTTGCAAGATACAAGAATGCAAAATAGCTCTCTTTGCTTGAGTTCCCCATATGGGGTCAATCATAGAACATCACTCCACAAGACATACCCCAATAGATCTACTAAGAGTTTTAAATCGAGTAGCATCTAAGGGTTTAGTAAATAGGTCCGCAAGTTGATCATTAGTACCTACATGTTCAAGTACTATGCATTTATTTTCAACAAGCTCTCTAATGAAGTGATGGCGGATGTCAATATGCTTAGTTCTAGAATGTTGCACCGGATTCTTGGAAATATTAATGGCACTCATGTTATCACAAAAGAGAGTGAGAGTACCTTGGTTGAATCCGTAATCCACTAGCATTTGCTTCATCCACATAAGTTGAGTGCATCCACTCCCCGCGGCTATGTACTCGGCTTCCGCCGTGGACAAGGAAATCGAGTTTTGCTTCTTGCAAAACCAAGACACCAAGTTGTTGCCTAGAAAGAAGCAACCGCCCGATGTGCTCTTCCTATCATCACAATTTCCTGCCCAATCCGCATCACTATATCCTACAAGACTAGGATTAGTGTCAAATGAGTACCAAATCCCATAGTTGGAAGTCCCATTCACAAAGCGAATGACTCTCTTAACCGAAGAGAGATGGGACTCCTTGGAATCGGATTGGTACCTAGCACAAACTCCTACACTAAATGATATATCGGGCCTACTTGCGGTCAAATAGAGCAAGCTCCCTATCATGCCACGATATAAGGTTTGGTCCACACTTTTACCACTAGCATCCTTGCTTAGCTTCAAAGTGGTGCTCATAGGAGTGTCACAATGTTTGGCTTTTTCAAGACCAAACTTCTTCACAAGGTTTTTGGCATATTTGGCTTAGGTTATGAAGATCCCATTATCTAGTTGCCTAATTTGCAAACCTAGGAAGTAATTAAGCTCACCAACAAGACTCATCTCAAATTCATGAGACATAACATCAACAAATTGTTGGACCTTGGTGTTGTTGGTGGAGCCAAACACTATGTCATCGACATATATTTGAGCTATGAAAAGCTCATCATTGTCTCTCTTGATGAATAGTGTCTTGTCAACACTACCTCTTGTGTAGTTATTGTCAACAAGAAATTGAGTGAGGCGCTCATACCAAGCCCTCGGTGCTTGTTTCAACCCATATAGTGCCTTCTTGAGGCGATAGACATGGTTGGGGTGGTGAGCATCCACAAACCCCTTGGGTTGTTCAACAAACACTTCCTCTTGCAAGAAGCCATTGAGGAAGGCACTCTTGACATCCATTTGGTGCAATTTGAACTTGTGCACACAAGAATGGACAAGAGAAGCCTAATAGACTCTAAACGGGCAACGGGAGCAAATGTCTCCTCAAAGTCGATACCCTCAATTTGAGAGTACCCTTGTGCTACAAGTCTAGCCTTGTTCCGCACTATGTTGCCATCCTCATCGGATTTGTTCCTAAATATCCATTTAGTGCCTATGACATTAGTGGTCTTAGGCCTAGGAACTAGAGTCCAAACCTCATTCCTTTCGAATTGGTTTAGCTCTTCTTGCATGGCAAGAACCCAAAATTCATCATGTAAGGCTTCTTCAACCTTTTTGGGTTCAATTTGAGAGGTGTAGCAAGTATAGCTAATAAGATTAGCAAGTTGACGTCTAGTCCTAACACCCTCATTTACCTCTCCAATGATATCTTCTTTATCATGGAGTTTCCTAACCCATGGAGCGGGTTCTTTAGAGTCCAAGAGAGGAACTCTAGCAATAGGTTGTGTGTCATCATTGTTGACATTAGATGTCCCAACATTAGGAGGCACCACAACCTTCTCCAAAGGAGAACCATCACTAAAAATAACCTCCTCCTCATGATCATTAGACTTGAGCCTAGTATCATCAAATACGACATTGGATGATTCCATAACACTTAGAGTCTTTAAATTGAAAACTCTATAGGCTCTACTATTCAAGGCATAGCCAATAAAGATACCCTCATCACTCTTAGCATCGAATTTGCCAAGTTGATCACGGTCATTCAAAATGTAGCATTTGCTTCCAAAAGTGTGGAAGTAGCTAACATTTGGCCTCTTGCCTTTCCATAACTCATAGGAGGTATTTCTAGTACCGGGCCTTAGGAAAACACGATTCCCTATATAGCAAGCCGTATTGACGGCTTCGGCCCATAGGTTCCTAGGGACATTGTTGCTAAGCAACATCACACGGGCCATCTCTTGAAGGACCCTATTTTCCTCTCAACAACTCCATTTTGTTGAGGTGTCCTAGGAGCCGAAAACTCATGGGAGATACCTAAACCATTACAAAAGGTTTCAAAGGTAGCATTCTCAAATTCCCTCCCATGGTCACTTCTAATCCGTTTTATGCTTTTAATATTAGAGTTCATTTCATTTTGAAGTTTATTACAAAGCATTTTAAACTTATCAAAAGTTTCGGATTTTTCTCTAAGAAAATATGTCCATGTGAACCTAGAGAAATCATCAACACATACAAAAATGTATCTCTTTCCACCCAAACTTTCGGTTTGCATGGGACCCACGAGGTCCATGTGGAGAAGCTCAAGAGGCTCCTTGGTGGTGAGATACTTACCCTTTTTGTGCATGCTTTTAGTTTGCTTTCCTTGTTGGCAAGGTCCACAAACACCATTGGCTTTCTTCCCAAGCTTAGGGAGGCCACGCACACACTCGAACTTTCCAAGGTCCGTAGATCCCTAAAGTTCATGTGGCCAAGTCTTTCATGCCACAACTCAATTTGCTCATCCATGGACACATTGTTTGAGACTATTCTAGCTTCAAGACAATAGCAATTGTCGCTAGATCTCATACCTTTCAATAAGGTTTGTCCATCGGGCTTTAGGATCGAGCAATCATCTTTACAAAACAAGACGGAATATCCTTCATCACTAAGATGTGAAATGCTTATTAAATTGGCTTTCAAGCCATCAACAAATAAAGCATTGGATAAGGAGGGTAATCCGGGAACGGAAATGGTTCCTTTCCCTACTACTTTCTTTTTGGATCCATCACCAAAAGTGACATATCCACCTTCCTCCATAACAAGAGTCTCGAAGAAACTCTTGTTTCCCGTCATGTGCCTAGAGCACCCACTATCTAGATACCAAAAATTAGAAGAATTTGCCTTCAAGGCTATTTGAGCAACATGGCAAACAATGTCATTCTTTCTAATCCACCTAGAAACAATCTTAGCTTTCTTAGTGGTCTTTGGTATATGGGCTCTAGATGTCCTAGGATCATGCATAATAATATTATCATTCCTAGGAACATGCATCATGGCTCTTTTCTTTTTCTTCTCAATCATGCTTTGTTTTCTACACATTTTAATATATTGAAAGCAATTTGGTCTAATATGACCATCACAACCACAAAAGTGACAAATAGGGATGAAATAAGAAATCATACCTTGCCTTTGTGCACGTATGGGAGCTTGTCCATGTCTTTGTGGATAAGTGGGTTCAATCCATCTTCGTTGTTGAACCGGTCTAGGTTGCTTCCAAGCTTGAGGTTGCATGATTGGTCTCTTTCCTTTGTGAGCCAATTTTGGAGGAGTGTTGGCTTGAGGGACCCTAGGGGTTGAGCTTGAGATTTCCTTCTTGGTCCCATTTTCACTTGAGCATTAGAACATTGTCCTACTTCTAACTTCTTCCTAGGAGGTTGCACAAATGAAGTTTCTTCGTTCTTCAAGCTCTTGACAAACACGGTCTTGTTAGAGGTTGAGATTTTCTTGCCATCATCATACCCAAGACCTCTCTTGTCACTTGGACTCTTTCCAACACCAAGTAAATGATCAAGCTTCTTGGTGCTAGAATCTATCCTAGCCAAGGACCCTTTAACTTCTACAAGTTCCCTCTTCAAGCCTTCTTCACTTCTCTTCGATAAGTCTAACTCCTCAATTAACTTATCCTCTCTCCTCTTCAATCTTTCCACTTGTTCACTTAAGTGGTCATTGTGAGCCGAAAGTTCAAGGTTTTCTTCTCTCAACCTCTCAATCTTTCTTGTGCTTTTAAGTGCTAAATCATTGAACTCGGCATGGTATTTAGCAAGCACCTTTTGCTCCACAAATTTCTTTTTGGAACTAGAAGAGGAGTCACTTTCTATTTCACTTGAGTCATTTTCCTCTTGACTCATTTCCTCTTTCTCACTACCACTTTTGCTCTTATGTGAGGAGGCAAAAGCTAGGAGGTTAGCCATGAGCTCTTCTTCACTTGAAAACTCATCTTCCTCATTGGAGTCATCACTACTCCCACTCCAAGTGGCGGCCATCACTTTGCTCTTCTTCTTTTCATTGTGATTAGCACATTCGGGGGCAAAGTGACCAATCCCACCACATTCAAAGCATCGGACACCTTTCCTTTCGGTCCTCTCTTGTCTAGGCTCAAACTTCTTGAAGGAACTCTTTTTCTTCAAATCTTGTCCTCTTGACCCAAATCCCTTCTTCTTCTTGAACCCCATAACCTTGTTGAACCTTTTCACAAATAAGGCAAGGTCTTCATCCGATTCATGCTTTGCCTCCTTTGCATCCTTAGAGGCTTTCAAAGCTATTCCTTTAGACTTCTTAGGAGGAGTAGTGGTGCTAGGAGCCTTCCTATTCCACTTAGAAGCCTCAAACTCTTGTGCGTTCCATTGCGCCTTAGGCTTCAAAACATCTTGTCCTCCACCCTTGGGAGTCATCATAGGGAGATCATATCCGTCTTCCACCGCCATCCATGCACGGTCATGAATTTGGCATATGTAGGATTCCATCTTCCCTTTCCATTGGGAATAGTTCAATCCGGTAAGAAGTGGAGGCCTTGTGCTAGAAGCTCCTTCATGGCCACCACCATTTCCACCGTTTCCACTCATAGTGTTTATGAATGAATGAAATGAATGCAAATGTATGAATGATCAAAAATCACACAAAATGCAAAACACACCAAAATAAGCAAGGATCACCTATGTATGTCTAGGAACCCGCTCTGATACCAATTGAAAGAAAATATAGCACGGTGTGTATAAAGCTATCTAGAGGGGGGGTGAATAGATTTTACGCTTTTTACCCAATTTTTCGTGTTAGTCAAAATTACGAAAATGCCCTCAAGATAATATAACCAAGCAATTGTAATATGGTGCGGAAATTAAAACAACACTTGGTTTTTACGTGGAAACCCTCACGGGAAAAACCACGGGCTATGTAAGTAAGCCACACTCGAACCTCGAATCCACTAAATGTGCAAACGATTACAACCTAATCCCGGAAGTAATCACACACCTACCTAATCCCGGTATGAGTGAACCTAGTCCAATTTGCTTGCGTTCTAAGCAACCTAATCCCGGATGCTACACACAAGACTTACTTTCTCTATGAAGAGAATACAACCCTAAGTGAATATATGTAAATATCCAAAATGCAACATAGAGCAAGGGAAACCCTATATGCTTATCTAAGATGATTAATATGCAATTAAGAACAATCCTAGATATCAAAACTAAATGACATGTCAATTAGTTTAGCTAATCAATATTAAGCACAAAACCTAATATGCTAGCACAATACAACTTCTCAAACATACATCATACTCATCTCAATATTGTATCCAAAGCATACAAAATAATCAACAAGTAATTAATTGAGATTGCTAGATAAGAGAAACACAAAACATGTAAGATATTAGTGAAAAACTTACCAAGCAAAGTATGATGAAGATTCCATGCAAGATGACATCTAGATGATCCAAGATGATGCTAGATGATGATTGATGATCATGAAAAAGTGTTTGAGTGATTAAAAATGAGTTCTTTGTGTATTTTTCTTCTCTTGAAAAATATCCTAAGTATAGAATATGAATATGAACTCTCTTGGCTGACCTAAAGTCAAAGTGTTATATATATAGGGGCCATAAGTGAAGTGTGGTCGTTTTGAAAAACGCACCAAAAATTGCTCTGTGCGCTGGTGGACTTGCGCTGGACGACAGGCGCAAGACCAGCGCACACGCACATTTTTGCATTGGCGCTGGACGACATGTGCTCACACAGGCGCCAGACCAGCGGAGCCACACTGGGCGATCAGCGCTGGTGACCTTGCGCTGGTGTAGACCAGCGCACGACCGGCGACAGAGAACTGGACGATCTGCGCTGGTGTGGACCAGCGCACGACCAGCGGCACGCCACTGGGCGTTTTACGCCGGTGATCGGCGCTGGACGTCAGGCGCAGGTGGACCAGCGCACAGCCCACAACTTTGAACCCCACAAGCAATCATGCAAGGGGAACAAAGGTAAACTAAGATGCATCCTAAAAGCCTAAATGCTATGATGTTATAAACACAAGATGCAATCATTATACCAAGCAAGAAGAGATGTAAATAGGCATTGATGCACAACAAAAAGAAACACAACATACAAAGATTAAACATATGCATGAGTTGTGAGTGTGTGCAACTATCTCTTCAAGACAAGTAAGCACTTAGAGTATTACCTTTGGTGCTTGTCAATTATGAGGTCTTCAAAGGGCCTAAGCAATAACAACAACATCTAAACTACCCTTACAAAGAATCCCCACATATGGTTTGATCACGAAATAAGCCAATTAAAAACAACGGGAATCCTTACAGTATCGTTCCCATGGAGGAAGTGTGGTATACGTTAAGTCGGTTCTACGTCTATTGTTATAGTCAAGTTATTTACACTAATTACAAGCATAAAAGTAAAAGGGAGAGGGTAGCAAGCAATTATCTAAGCTAATGGCTATGATTATGCTAAGATGGCTAGGATGGAGAATTAAGCTATGCGTATCCTATGGTCACGGATACGTAATCTCTGATTACAACTACAACTAAAGAGATGTAAACCCAATACAAGTCTAATTAATCTAAATTAACTAAATTATCAACTAAGTAAGCAAGTAAATTAATTAACACTAAGTCACTACAATTAAATTACACTAATGTCTCAATTAATTAACTACAACTAAATTATACTAACTCAACTACAACTAACTAAACTAACTAATTCTTGCAAGGTTATGCAAGAGCATGGATAAATGAAAAGGGATATTATTAATTGATCACAATTAAGTACTCTAGTTCTAAGGCATAGGTAATTCAACACTACCACTCTAATTATTATCAACTAATGATCTTAGAATGACAATAATAGAGTAATTACACCTAGAACCTAAGAATTAGTTAATAAGTGTTGATCAAGCAATTACTAACCAAATCTTCTCCAATATAGCTAATCAAATGTTCTTAAACAAGATTACAAGTTACTAATTTGTCAATTAACAACATGCATCCATCCAATTTAACTCAATTCAACATTCAATAGCTAAAGATGGATATAATAGACATAGAGATCAATCAATTACAATAATAAATCATATGAAAATCAATCCCTTAACATAAAGAGTATATCACACATACATGTTACATGAATCACAAATAAATGGAAAAGAAGTAAGAGTAAGAAGTAACCACAACTAGGTAATCTTCTTGTCTTCAATGAAGCTCCATATCTACTTCTTCCAAGCTATGAAGCTCACATGCAACCATGTAGTGTGAGTTTAAGCTAACTAAGCTATTCTAATGTAATTCTAAGCTATTTAGTGTAATAGGATGTGTATTTGGATATTAGAGAGAGTGTTTTAGGTTAGGAAGGGAAGAATATATATAGTAGGCAAGGTTTGGGCAGGTTTGGACGTGCAATCTCCAAGGTCGGTCAAGTGGGCGGGCTTGTTCTCGCCTGGAAGGCGAGCTTATTCCCGCCGTCGAAGTCGCCGATGGATTGTCGGAGGTTGGCCGCGAGTTTGAACCTTCTGGACTACGGGAATGTTCCCGCAGCATGAAACCGCCGCGATTAAGCGAGTTTGGACAAGTTTAGGCGTGCAAGAACTCGCCGGAACCAAGCTTGAAGCTTGCATTTCCATGGAAGTTGGTGGACTTGGATGGGAGGCCAAACTAGTGCATGGGAGGCCCAAAATGGACCCATTGTGACCGGAAGGAAGTGGGATTCCGATCTGGGCTAAAATCTGTCAGAAAAACCACTGAAAACTGGCCAAAAAATGTCGGAGAAGTGACCAGGTCACGACCGGGTCAAACCGGGTCGGGTCTGGTTAACTGGCCGGGCGCGTGGGTCAGCTGAATGTTGATGACGAGCTGACGTCATCGTGACGTCATGCTGATGCCTAGCACTCCAAAACGACGCCGTTCTGCATGCTGACGTGGCGCTGATGTCTGCCTTGGCTGGCGAAGTACAATTAGGTCCCCTGATCTTCTACTTAATCACAGAATCATCATTCCTTTCCCGATTATTGCACTTTTGCCCTTGATTTCTCTACAATTACACAATTGCCCTTGAACTTCCCTAATTCCCTGAAACACTTATATACACCCTATTAAATATATAAAAATGCTCGGAAACGAATACAAAAGATAGGAAAAGAGAGCGCTAAATGTGAACATTTGGAGCGCGATCAATAGCGAATTAGGTTTTTGATTAATCTTGATTAGCTAAGCTATTTGACATGTCATTTAGCAATTGATATCTAGGGTTGATTTAATTTGATTATATCATCATCCTAGATAAGCATCTAAGGTTACCTAGCCTTGTTTGTTATTTAAATATTTATACATATTCACATAGGTTGCATAATCTCTTCATAAAGAATTAAGTCTTGAGGCTAAGATTGCTTAGGCCTCAAGCAATTGGACTAGAGCCACTTTTAAAGGCCCGAGTGGTAGAAGTGGGGGGTTATTGACTGGAGTGTTAGACGAGGTCTACATAGGTTGTAAACTCCATTTCAATTAGTGGATTTCGAGGTCCGAGTGTGGCGCACTAAACAGCCCGTGGTTTTTCCCAGTGGTTGGGTTTCCACATATACATCAAGTGTTATTTAAATTCCGCACTATATTACACTTGCTTGTATTTTTGACTTGTAGGGGCATTTTCGTAAAATTGACTTGCATGCGAAAATTGGGTAATAATAGTTAAAATCTATTCACCCCCCCTCTAGATATATTTTTCATACACACCGAGCGTTATTGTATTACTTTCAATTGGTATCAGAGCGGGTTCCTAGATATACTTAGGTGATCCTAGCTCATTTTTGGTGTGTTTTGCATTTGTGTGATTTTTGCTCATTCATACATTTTGCATACATTTGAATTCATTCATTATACAATGAGTGGATATGGTGGCTACCAAGAGGGTGAGTCAAGTACACGACCTCCTCTCCTCACCGGTGTGAATTATGCCTCATGTGAAGGCAAGATGGAGGCATACTTGTGTCAAATCCATGATAGGGAATGGATGGCAATTGAAGATGGGTATGTGGCTCCTAAGATGACTCCCACGGGTGGTGGAGAAGAAGTACTCAAGCCTAAGGCTCAGTGGTCCACTGAAGAGTTTGAGACTTCAAAATGGAATATGAAGGCTTGGCACGCTCTTCTATGTGTAGTGGATGAAAATCAGTACAAACTGATTCAAAACACTAGGATAGCCAAGGAGGTATGGGATATCCTAGAGGTTGCACATGAAGGAACCGATGTTGTCAAGGATTCCAAGCTTCAAGTCCTTCAAACGCAATTTGAGTTGCTCAAGATGGAGGAGGATGAATGCTTCAATGACTTTGAAGTCAAGTTGATGGATATTGTAAATCAAAGCCATCAACTCGATGACCCTTATACAGATAGGAGAGTCAAGCAAAAAATTATGAGCTCTCTCCCCGCTAGGGTTGAAGCAAAAGTGACGGCTTTAGAAGAAAACAGTGGATATAAGGATATGAAGCTGAGCGAGGTTATTGGAAGACTCCTCGCCTATGAATCTAGGAAGGCTCCTAGTATTTCACCTCCTAAAAAGCAAAAAGGGATTGCTTTGAAAGCTTCCAAGGTTGAGAAGGAGGAAAAAGGTGACTCGGATGAAGACATGGCTTTGATGCTTAGAAAATTCAAGAAAATTTTCAAATTCAAGAAGAAGGGCTTTGGATCCAAAGGCCAAGACTTGAATAAAAAGGCTCCCTTCAAGAGTTTTGAGCCTAGGCAAGAGAAGAGTGAAAAGAAAGGGGTCCAATGCTATGAGTGTGGCGGTATAGGACACATCTCACCCGATTGTGGGAATTTGAAGAATAAGATGGCAAAAGTGATGGCCGCCACTTGGAGTAAAAGTGATGACTCCGGAAAGGGAGACAAGTCATCAAGTGATAATGAGCTTACCATCGATTACACGACATTTGGGGCCACTTGTGTAGAAGATAAAGTTGTTGGTAAGAAAGCCTTGACTAGTGATCCCATAGAAGAAAAAGATGAAGTTGTAGCTCTAGAGGTGATAGGTGTAGCTACTCATTGGGATATGGCTCTCATTAACTCAACAAACCAAGGTGAAGGTCTAAATGAGGGAAATGACTCCATAGGTGAGATGGAGAGTGGATGAGATAGCTCTAGTGTAGAGGACTCGTCATCTAACTCTACAAATAGAAATGTAGAGAAAATTGATGTTCATGACTTTATAGTCAAGTGTGAAAGTTCATTGAAGAAGAACAATAGAAAATTGAAGATTTTAGAGGATGAAAATCTAGAACTTTTAACACACAATGACCACTTAAGTAAACAAGTAGAGGCATCCAAGATGATTGAAGACAAGCTAAGGGATGAGCTAGCTTTGTCTAAGAGGAATGAAGAAGGGTTGAAGAGAGAGCTTGATGAAGCTATAGAGTCATTGACTAGGATGACTACAAGCACCAAGAAACTTGACCACATTCTTGGTAGTGGAAAGAACCCTTGTGACAAGAGAGGTATTAGGTATGAAGTTTGCAAGGAGATCTTCACTCAAACCAAGACCATCTTTGTCAAGAGTTTGGGCAAGAATGAAGCCTCACCGGTGCACACACCTAGGAAGAAAATCGATCTAGGACAATGTTCAAGAAGTGCACATGTGAAGGAAGCTCCAAGGAGACAACCTCAAGCTCAAAAAGTTCCTCAACCTAACTTCCCTCACGCTTAAATTCATCAAGGGAAGATGCCAATCATGCAAAATGGATCAAGGAAGCAAGCTAGACCGGTTCAACAACAAAGAAGATTTGAACCCGCTCAACCACAAAGTCATGGGAAGACTCCTATGCGTGCACAAGGACATGGTATGAATTCTAAATTTATCCCTACATGTCACTTTTATGGTATTGATGGTCACATTAGACCAAATTGCTTTCATTTCGTTAAATTATGTAGAATCAAAAGC
The DNA here is from genome assembly GCA_008009225.1 of Acer yangbiense. Classification (NCBI taxonomy): domain Eukaryota; kingdom Viridiplantae; phylum Streptophyta; class Magnoliopsida; order Sapindales; family Sapindaceae; genus Acer; species Acer yangbiense. The sequence goes on along the minus strand of CM017763.1, from coordinate 32,464,690 downwards.
ATGATTGAAAAGAGAATGACAAGAGCTAGAATGCATGCTAATAGGAAGAAAAATATTCATGTTCATGATCCTATTATTTCTAGTACTCTTGAACCATTGTCCACTAGGAAGAAAAATGTCATATCTATGTGGATAAGGAAAAATGAACCCGCTTGCTATGAGACTAACAAATCTCAAATAGGTTCAACCAAGTCAAATGGACTTGGGAGGTCCATAGGACCTCATGACCTTCATCGATGAAGGATGATATTGACCCCATATGGGGAACTCAAGCAAAGAGAGCTATTGCATACTTGTTGCATGCAAATATTTGAGAATATCTTATGCTTCTTTGTTGATTGCTTGAGTAAGCTTGGTTGCACATATGTATATATGTTTTCAATTCAATAAGTGTGAACCATGCTTGTCTACAATCCATGTCATATTTATGTTCAAACATGCATTTTTGGACTAGGAGATTTACATAGGAAGTATGATATGAATGACCTATAGTTATCTCCATGACATGATGATTCTTAATGACATGCTTAAAAATTGAAAAGCATGAGTTGTTTTTATAACATGCTAATGACATATGAAAATCATGAAATTCAAATGACATGCTCAAATGAAAAAGCATGAATTGATGATTGCAATTTTTAAATGCAAAACTTGTGTGAAAAAGCTTATGAGACTCAAAATGAATAAAGGATCTTGTATCCGTTCAAAGGATTTTAAAATCCAAATGTCTCTCTTTCTTTATTTGTTGAACATGGCTATTATCATACGGGTTTCATTCCTGGAAAAATCGAATAGGGTGCAAAGTCGCTCATGCCATGTTTCGCTTATAAAGATGGATATAGTTGCTCATAAATTAAAATCAATGAAAACTCTATATCCTTGCTTCTCTCATGACATTGGTGAAATTGGTTTGAATTCTTATTAGAAACCTTTGTCATTTGCTTTGCCAAATACCATTGTATTTTGGACTTGAATGCTACATGTCTTGTATGCAAAGCATGTTTTGATTCACGCATTTATTTTAAATAAATCTCCTTGTTTCTCTCCAATTGATTGAGTTGCATAAAGTGGCTTATATGATTATGCAAGTATATAGTATGCTACTATCTCTCTTTGCTAAGTGACCCGGTTGGGGACTACTCCTTTGCCTATATCATAACAAAAAGGGGGAGTAAAATGGGTGGTAAGGGGAGTTGCAAATTGTGGTAGCAATTGTGTATGTTGGGGAGACAACACATCGAGGGGGAGTAACCCTTTGAGGGGAAGCATTGCATTCATCATACATTGCATGATGTTGTGTTTAATTTTCAAAAAATGCATTTGCTTGTTTATGTTCTCACTTGATTAATCTCATATTTTACTTGTATTGGAAAGTATAGAAACTTTGCTTTCAGGGATTGATTGTTCTACATGAGATTGAAGACTTCAAGATTATTTTTATATATCTCTTTGTAAAGTAGAAAATCATAGTAGACCCGTAGTTTTTATTATGTTGTGAGGAATCAAAGTGAGTGGTGGTTTTGACACGAAATAGCCAAAGGGGGAGATTGTTAGGATTCACATATATTGATTGGCTTATTTCGTGGACAAACCACTTGTTGGGGTTGATTATGTAAGGGTAGTTTAGGTGATTGAACTTCAAGCTCGAAGGCCCTTTCAAGACCTCAAGAGACAAGCACGCCAAAGGTATAATTTCTAATGCTTGGTTTTCTTTGAAGAGATTTAGTTAGCACACACACACTTAGCATACTTGATCTTGTGTGCATACTCTTCACATGTCACTTTACACACTAGCACTTTGATTGTTATATCTTGTTGTGTGTATATGTGCTTAGTAATTCGTTTCCCGATAGTGTTCGGAAACGTCTGTGCATGCACTAGAATGTACTTGATTTTGCGCGAAGACCGCCCACGGAGAATGCCCTTGGCTTCTCTTCAATTTTTACCTCTATTGGTGATCAGTGGTTATGATCGGCGGCCTAGCCGCCGAATGAAACCACCGTTTGCATCCAGAAGTGTCTGGAGCAATTCTGCGGTCACGACCGCCGTTCGAAACCGCTGTTCGAAACCGCCGTTCATACCTGATCGATTTAATATCTCGGGTTTGATTCGGTGGTTGGATCGACGGTCATGAAACCACCAAATGAAACCGCCGTTGTTCCCCTGTTCTTCTCGGGTTCAATTTGGCGGTTGTAAACTGCGGCCTGGCCGCCGAATGAAACCGCTGATTGGTGCGTTTCAGGGGCAAACTTGTCTTTTCACATGCCCAATTCTTGATGTCTATAAATATCTTACTTTCTCATTCTCTGATTAAGTTCTTTGAGTCTTTAGAACCTTAAACTTCAAAGAGAGATTTTTGAGAAAAAATAAAATCAAGAACTCACCTTTAAACACTCAAATCAAATCTTTTTTGCATCAAAGTTCATCTTGCATTCATCCATGATTGGGTTTGCATCATCACAACATGCTTGGTAAGATTTTGATTAATTTCATCTTATTTTAGTATTTTACTATCAAGCATATTCTCTTTTAATTTACTTGTATGTTTCTGATCATATGATAAATACAAGAATACAGAATTAATTGTGATGAATTGATTGAGTGTTGTTTTGTGAAAGCTAATTAGGGTTTTGATTAATCTTGATTAGCTAAGCTATTTGACATGTCATTTAACAATTGATATCTAGGGTTGATTTAATTTGATTATATCATCATCCTAGATAAGCATCTAAGGTTACCTAGCCTTGTTTGTTATTTGAATATTTATACATATTCACATAGGTTGCATAATCTCTTCATAGAGAATTAAGTCTTGAGGCTAAGATTGCTTAGGCCTCAAGCAATTGGACTAGAGCCACTTTTAAAGGCCCGAGTGGTAGAAGTGGGGGGTTATTGACTGGAGTGTTAGACGAGGTCTACATAAGTTGTAAACTCCATTTGAATTAGTGGATTTCAAGGTCCGAGTGTTGCGCACTAAACAGCCCGTGGTTTTTCCCAGTGGTTGGGTTTCCACGTATACATCAAGTGTTATTTAAATTCCGCACTATATTACACTTGCTTGTATTTTTAACTAGTAGGGGCATTTTCGTAAAATTGACTTGCATGCGAAAATTGGGTAATGATAGTTAAAATCTATTCATCCCCTCCCCCCTCTAGATATATTTTTCATACACACCGAGCATTATTGTACTACTTTCAAGCTAGCGCCACAGTAGAAAATGAGGAAACCGGGGAGCACATTCTAAGGGATGAGCAGCCAAACACAACTCCCCCACCTATCTTAGAACTCAAGCTACTGCCATCTACCTTGAAATATGCATTCCTTGGGAAAAATGAGACACTTCCGGTGATCATTGCATCAGTCTTGCAACCAGAGGAAGAGAAAGAATTGATCAATGTGTTGAGATACTACAGAGAGGTAATAGGATGGTCGTTGGATGACTTGAAAGGAATTAGCCCTACCACGTGTATGCACAAAATTTTTCTTGAAGAGGGATCCAAGCCGACTATCGAAGGGCAACGAAGGCTCAATCCAATCATGAAGGAGGTAGTCAAGAAGGAAATCCTCAAGTTGTTAGAGAATGGGATCATTTACCCTATTTCAGACAGCAAGTGGGTTAGTCCTATTCATGTAGTGCCAAGAAGTCTGGGTTGACTGTAGTGCAAAATGAAGACAATGAGTTGGTACCACAAAGGGTTCAGACAGGTTGGCGAGTATGCATCGATTACAGGAAGCTTAATACAGCTACTAAGAAGGATCATTTCCCTCTGCCATTCATTGATCAGATGTTGGAACGTCTGGCAGGTCACAATCATTACTGCTTTTTGGACGGATACTCCGGATACAACCAGATTACTATAGCTTCAGAAGATCAGGAGAAAACAACATTCACATGCCTTTTTGGTACATTTGCCTACCGACGGATGCCATTTGGGCTATGTAATGCTCCAAGTACATTTCAGAGGTGCATGACATCTATATTTTCAAATATGGTGGAAGGCATAATAGAGATCTTCATCGACGACTTCTCTATGATGGGAAATTCTTTTGGTGACTGTTTGAGAAACCTATCTTCAGTGTTAGCAAGATGTAAGTAGGCTCATTTGGTATTGAACTGGGAGAAAAGTCATTTCATGGTGAAGGAAGGAATTGTGCTAGGGCACATTATCTCGGGTAGAGGCATTGAAGTAGATAAAGCAAAAATTGACGTTATGAAGAGTGTGCAGTTTCCAAGATCAGTTAGAGAAATATGAGCATTTTTGGGACATGCAGGGTTTTATAGAAGGTTTATCAAGGACTTTTCAAAAATTTCGAGACCCCTGTGTTGACTATTTCAAAAAGAGATCGAGTTCGATTTTGATGAGAAATGTATGGCAGCATTTAAAGAACTCAAGGAGTTGTTAACCACAGCTCCCATAATAAGGCCACCTGATTGGAGTCTACCTTTCGAGCTGATGTGTGAAGCCTCTGACTATGCTGTTGGAGCAGTACTAAGCCAGAGGGTGGACAAAATTCCACAAGCTATAAATTACGCTTCGAGGACCCTGAATGACGCACAAATAAACTATTCTACTATGGAAAAGGAGTTGCTAGCAGTTATTTTTGCACTGGAAAAATTCAGATCATATCTAATTGGGGAAAAAGTAATTGTGTTCATTGATCACTCAGCACTCCGATATCTCCTCTAGAAGAAGGATGCCAAGCCTAGACTTATTCGATGGATCCTTCTGCTATAGGAATTCAATTTAGAGATCAAAGACAAGAAAGGGAGCGAGAACGTGTAGCAAACCACCTGAGTAGACTAATGTTAGATTCATATACGGAAGAAGATACTCTACCATTGAGAGACAGTTTTCCAGATGAGCAGATTTTGAAAGTAAGTGACACAGAGCCATGGTATGCTGATATAGTCAATTACCTCACAAACCGGATTTTCCCAGCAGGCATGACAAGTCAAGGGAAAAAGAGATTTGTTTTCAATGCAAGACAGTACTTTTGGAACGACCCATACTTGTTCAAACATGGGGCGTTGAAACAAATTTTAGCACGGTGTGTATAAAACTATCTAGAGGGGGGGTGAATAGATTTTAAGCTTTTTACCCAATTTTTCGTGTTAGTCCAAATTACGAAATTACCCCTAAATAGATAAAGCAATAAATCAAGTATAAAATGCAGAAATTAAATAACACTTGATTTTTACGTGGAAACCCTCACGGGAAAAACCACGGGCTAGTAAGTAAGCCACACTCGAACCTCGAATCCACTAAATGTGTAAACGATTACAACCTAATCCTGGAAGTAATCACACACCTACCTAATCCCGGTATGAGTGAACCTAGTCCGATTGCTTGCGAATTAAGCAACCTAATCCCAGTCACAACACAAGACTTAATTCTCTAAAAAGATATTAACACCCTAAGTGAATATATGAATATTCAAATGCAACATAAAGCAAGGGAAACCCTATATGCTTATCTAAGATGATGAATATGCAATTAAAAACAATCCTAGATATTAAAGCTAAATGACATATCAATTAGCATAGATAATCATAGATTAGAGAAACCTAGATATCTATCATAAAAACAACACTCAATCAAATCAACACAACAATCTCTATCTTGAATATTAGATTATAATCTTGTTAGGATTATGCTCAATAGCAAGAGTGTAATAGTGTTTTTAACAATCTATTCATATTCATAATGTGATTTCTGGTTTAACAAATCTTATAGCATTTATAGTTTAATTATTATAATTGTCAAAAGTAAATAATCATAAGGTCAAAAGACTATGAGAAAAGAAGAATTGTTCGTACATCTGGATATGTATGACGTAGACACAATTCTTTAGTTAGTCTTGAATAATGTTCACAACTTAAGTTAAAGGTTGGGCACCTTTATCTTGTTGAAGTTGTAGAATTCTTTTGCTAGCATTTGAGTGGGATCAAATGAGTTATGATGAGTCTAAAATCATCGGAGGGTCTTCGAGTAAAAGAATCTAGTGCACTGGGTGCATTGAACTGGATCACAATGAAATACTTTATCTAGAACCGTCAATCGGCGAGTCTATCTTAATCCTGAGATAAATGATGGACTTATGGTTGCAAGTGGTATCATTTGAGTTATCAATGAGTACGATTATATAGAATAGTCTATCCTCGATAGTTTGGTGATATTCATTTGTTAATCGATAGAGGACTTCATTTATAAATATGGACATCGTGGCCTCATTTATTAAATGAGAGTAGAATATCATCATATGGATGTTTTGAGGTATTGGATATTGAATCTTAACGTTAAGTTTTCGATAGAGTCTATTGAAACATAGCTTCTGGACAAGTCAAAATATCCAAGTTTAAAATGTGGTCATATGAGGAAATATGGTAACTTGAAGAGCTATAGGCGGTCTATGAGCTCTTGACGATTACTGATATTCTTCACGAGGATACACCATCTCCTATAAGATTGTCTAGGGTATGAATGAGAATCATTTACTTATTCCATCTTTATTTAAGAGTGCAATTTTAGTTCTTTAGTGGAATGAACTAAAATTAATAGATTGAACCTAAGTGAATCATTTGTTGATTGTGATTGGGTTATGTCTATTGTAGCTTAAATTTAGATAGGCCCACCAAGATCCCCAATCCACACGGACTTGCATGGATCACTTGATATATTCTACCGGACCAATTTATGGGTCCATCTAGAATTGTATTTAATATATTAAGAATATAATTTGCACATTATTTATTTAATGGGCTGATCAATTATATTAATATATTAATGAAAGGCATGTGGGCTTGTTTCTTTTAGTAAGAATGAGTCTGGTTCACATGTGGGCCTTTTATTAAGGTCCAATGGATTTAATAAAATAGAAAAACAATATATAGATATATTAATATATATGGCACATGGCCGAGATATATATATGATATTATATTGTTTTATTTTTATTATTTGATTAAATGGAAATTAATTAATTGATTAATTAATTATTTAATTAAAAATCAAAATCTTTTTCTGACTAGGAAATATGTTTCTTAGTAGTATATATACTATTGTGGTAGTATAATAAATATAAACGACTTTATTTGGTAAGTAGATAAATAAATGATTTATTTATCTAGTCAAATTAGGTAGTCTTTGATATAGTCACAAATACACTAAAGAGTTGGATTAGGGTTTGTATATAATATATATGCATGTGAAATATATAGATAATATATGCATGAATGCATGCGGAAATATATTTATATATATTTGCATAAGGAATGGAAATAAATATATGCATGAATGCATGGGGAAATATATATATACATATATGCATGCGGAATCATGCGGAAATATATATATATATATATATATATATATATATATACATATAGGCATGCAGAATATGTAGGCTATATGTTTGAGATATATATATAAAGTAGGATTCAAGCATATATAAAGAGATATATATATACATATTTTTTGCATGGGACTTGCGGCCACTAAATATATATATATATATATATTATTTGTATATTTTAAGGAACCCTAAGGTCTTGGACTTGAGAGAGTTTTTTCTTTTACTAGAGAAAAATAGAATCCAACCCTTAGACTAGTGTGATTTTCGGCCAAGAGGAATAGAGAGAAAAGTTTGTTCTTATTTCGATAGTGCAGTAGTTACTTTTACATCAAAAGGTTTTGTGCACAATTTCGAATAAGGTTCATGCGAGTTTCGATCTAAAGATTGTGAATTCAAAAGTGACCGGAATATTCTTTGTTGTCTCTTGGAACTTGTTGTGACTAACGAAAAAGAAAAAGTTTTGTTAATCCATCCTCAGGTACACAATTCAAAGAGAAGGGAGACCACGCTCCTAGGTGATTCACGTTCATGATTGGATTGGAAGATCTTGCGGATTACCATCGACGCAATGTCAATCGGATCACGCGACAAAGGTATGATATCGTTAGTATTATATGTTAATTAATTAGAGGGTTGAGGTTCAAATTATGGAAAAATTTTAAACTATACTAAACTCTATTTTAGTCTCGCTTCCGCTGCGTTGACCCTATTTTTCCCTACAAATCTAAGAACAATCAAGTAATAAAATAGATGCCATAATAAATTAAACACTAATTATGTATGATAATAGTGAAAAACTTACCAAAGCAAGTGTGATGATCAAAGACCCATGCAAGCAAGCATCCTAGATATGCTAGAGAATGCTAGATGAACTTTGATGCAAATGGATTTTGGTTTGAGTGTTTAATGAGCAAACTTGATTGCTTTCTCTCTTAAACATCTCTCTTTTTAAAGTAGGGTTCTTGATGATCAAAGAGTCACCCTCAGAACAAGAGAAAGTGATGTATTTATAGGCATGAAAAACAGAGCATGTGAAAAGACAAGTTTGCCCCTGAAACACACCGATCGGCGGTTTCAATCGGCGGCCAGGCCGCCGATAATAACCGTCGAATTGGCCCGAGAGGAACAGGGGACCAACGACGGTTTCATCCGGCGGTTTCGTGACCGCCGATCCAACCGCCGAATCAAACCTGAGATTAAAAATCAATCAAGTATGAAAACGGCGATTTCATTCGTGACCGCAGTTTCAACCCCCGAATTAGGCCGAGAGATAAAATCAATCAGGTCTTGAACGGCGGTTTCGAATGGCGGTCGTGACTACCGATCATAACCGCAGAATTGCTCCATACACTACTGGAAGGAAACGGCGGTTTCATTCGGGGCCAGGCCACCGATCATAACCGCCGATCACCAACAAAGGTGAAAACCAAGGAGAAGCCAAGGGCATTCTCCGTAGGCGGTCCTCGCGCTAAACTAAGCACATTCTAGTGCATGCGCGGACGTTTCCGAAAACTATCGGGAAACGAATTACAAGACAACAAGACACAATTACACACAACAAAATATAACAAATAAGTGCAAGTGTGAAATGTAGCAAGTGAAGAGAATGCACACATACGCAATGTATGTTAAGTGTGTGTGTGCAACTAATCTCTTTAAAGAAAAGTAAGCACATAGAAATTTACCTTCTGTGCTTATCAAGACGAGGTCTTCAAAGGGCTTGAGCAATAACATTGATACCTAGGCTACCCTTACAAAGAACCCCCAACATGTGGTTTGTCCACGAAATGAGCCAATCAACAAATGTGAACCTTACAATCTCCCCCTTTGGCTATTTCGTGACAAAACCACCACTCACATTGATTCCTCACAAAGAAATAGAAACTACAGGACAACTATGATTTTCTACAACACAAAGAGATAAGAAAATAAAACTTCAAGTCTTCAATCTCTTGTAGAATAATCAAGCCCTGAAAAGAAAGTTTCTAACATTTCCAATACAAGTAAAAAGTGAGATGAATCAAGTGAGAACAAAAACAAGCATTTGCATTTTAAAAGTTTAGGCACAACATTATGAAATGTATGTGTATGCAATGCTCCCCCTCAACGGGTTACTCCCCCTTAATGAATGTTCTCCCCAATATGCAAAATTGCCTCTATTTTGCAACTCCTCTTACCATATCCTACTCCCCCATTTTGTCATGATATAGGCAAACGAGTAGTCCCCTTCCGGGTCACTCATAGCAACGAGAGATAAAAGCATGCAAGATATTTGCATATATATATATATATAAGTCACTTTATGCACCTCAATTAATTGAAGAGAAACAAGGAGATTTATTAGAAAGAAAATGTGTGAATCAAACATGCTTTGCATACAAGACATGTAGCATTCAAGTCCAAAATACAATGGTATTTGGCAAAGCAAATGACAAAGGTTTCTAATAAGAATTCAAACCAATTTCACCAAAGTCATGAGTAAAGCAAGGATATAGAATATATTGATTTCAATTTAAGAACAACTATATCCAACTTTATAAGCGAAACATGGCATGAGCGACTTTGCACCCTATTTGATTTTTCCGGATAAGATATCCGTATGATAGTAGCCATGGTCAACCAACAAAGAAGGAGAGACATTTGGAAAGTAAATTCCTTTGAACGGATACAAGATCCTTTATTCATTTTGAGTCTCATAAGCTTTCACATAAGGTTTTGCATTTTAAGAGTATGCAATCATCAATTCATGCTTTTCATGTGAGCATGTTATATGAATTTCATGCTTTTTCATTTGACATTAGCATGTTATTTAATAATCATCATGTCATGGAGATAATCATAGGTCATTCAAATCATACTTCCTATATACATCTCCTAGTCCAAAAATGCATGTTTGAACATAAATATGACATGGATTGTAAACAAGCAAGGTTCACACTTATTGAATTGAAAACATATATACATATGTGCAACCAAGCTTACTCAAACAATTGAAAGAAGAGGCATAAATTATTTAGAATTTGTTGCAAGATACAAGAATGCAAAATAGCTCTCTTTGCTTGAGTTCCCCATATGGGGTCAAATATAGAACATCACTCCAGAAGACATATCCCAATAGATCTACTAAGAGTTTTTAATCGAGTAACATCTAAGGGTTTAGTAAATAAGTCCGCAAGTTGATCATTAGTACCTACATGTTCAAGTACTATGCATTTATTTTAAACAAGCTCTCTAATAAAGTGATGGCGGATGTCAATATGCTTAGTTCTAGAATGTTGTACCGGATTCTTGGAAATATTAATAGCACTCATGTTATCACAAAAGAGAGTGAGAGTACCTTGGTTGAATCTGTAGTCTACTAGCATTTGCTTCATCCATAGGAGTTGTGTGCATCCACTCCCCGCGGCTATGTACTCGGCCTCGGCCGTGGACAAGGAAATCGAGTTTTGCTTCTTGCAAAACCAAGACACCAAGTTGTTGCCTAGAAAGAAGCAACCGCCCGATGTGCTCTTCCTATCATCGCAATTTCCTGCCCAATCCGCATCACTATAGCCTACAAGACTAGCATTAGTGTCAAAAGAGTACCAAATCCCATAGTTGGATGTCCATTCACATAGCGAATGATTCTCTTTACGGAAGAGAGATGGGACTCCTTAGGATCCGCTTGGTACCTAGCACACACACCCACACTAAAAGATATATCGGGCCTACTTGCGGTCAAATAAAGCAAGCTACCTATCATGCCCCGATATAGAATTTGTTCCACACTTTTACCACTAGCATCCTTGCTTAGCTTCAAAGTGGTACTCATGGGTGTATCACAATGTTTGGCATTCTCTAAACCAAACTTCTTCACTAGGTTTTTGGCATATTTGGTTTGGGTTATGAAAATCCCATCATCTAATTGCCTAATTTGCAAACCTAGGAAGTAACTAAGCTCACCAACAAGACTCATCTCAAATTCATGAGACATAACATCAACAAATTGTTGGACCTTGGTGTTGTTGGTGGAGCCAAAGACTATATCATCAACATAGATTTGAGCTATGAAAAGCTCATCGTTGTCTTTCTTGATGAATAGTGTCTTGTCAACACTACCCCTTGTGTAGTTATTGTCAACAAGAAATTGAGTGAGGCGTTCATACCAAGCCCTTGGTGCTTGTTTCAACCCATATAGTGCCTTCTTGAGGCGATAGACATGGTTGGGGTGGTGTGCATCCACAAACCCCTTGGGTTGTTCAACAAACACTTCCTCTTGCAAGAAGCCATTGAGGAAGGCACTCTTGACATCCATTTGGTGCAATTTGAACTTGTGCATATAAGAAATGGACAAGAGAAGCCTAATGGACTCTAAACGGGCAACGGGAGCAAAAGTCTCCTCAAAGTCGATACCCTCAATTTGAGAGTACCATTGTGCTACAAGTCTAGCCTTATTCCGCATTATGTTGCCATCCTCATCGGATTTGTTCCTAAATATCCATTTAGTGCCTATGACATTAGTGTTCTTAGGCCTAGGAATTAGAGTCCAAACCTCATTCCTTTCGAATTGGTTTAGTGATCGCGCTATGAATGTTCACATTTAGCGCCCCTAATTCCTACCTTTTGTGTTCGTATTTGAGCACCTTTTGTGTACATAACGTGTGTTTTTGTTAAGTTCAGATAAATAGACCAGTCAGGAAGGAGCAAAACCATGAGAAGGAGGCAAGGCGGGCTCTGACGGCGGGCACATGCCAGCCCTCCCGAAGACCTAAAGTCGCTTGAAATCAAGGCTAGTTGTAAAGCGGGTTCTGATGGTGGGCATAAGCCAGCCTTACCGAAGGTTTGAAGTCGCCAGAGGGCAAGGCGAGTTCTCGCGGCGAGCTCGTGCGGCGGGAAAGAGGCCGCCCATATCTTTTCAGAAGCGCAGCGACTTCGTGACGGCGGGAAAGAAGACTCCGAGAAGCTCGCCAAAAGGAAAAAGGGTTCGCGCGGCGGGTTATTTCGGCGGGAATAAGCCCGCCCCAGGCACGTCCAAGGGCCAAAATTGGCACTCCTTGCCTCATTTGAAGAAGACATATATATACTTCTCTCTCCTACTGAACAAGTGTGACAAAAATATAGCTTAGAATAGTTCTTAGTAGTTTTTAGATAATTAATCATAGAATAGCTTAGAGATTCAAGTAGTTCATCACTTGTAATCTTTGTAGTAAAAGATACTAATCTTAGTAAGTATCTTGCTCATCAATCTTTTGAAGGTTATTATGATTATTTGGTTTGTATTGTTGTGGAGGAAGGAGAGATCGGTCTTGACTCTTCGAGGGTAGTATTTCTTCCTTTTGTTCATTAATATGCTATACTTGATAATCATGTGTAACTAAACACTTGTTGGGAAATTTATGAAAGTATTGATGTAATCACTTATTACCACTTTTTCTTATATGAATCACTTGCGTTTGTATGCTTGAATTGATGAAACATGTTGTATATCTCATAATTTTAGAAGCATGAATTGGTTAGCTTAGAGTAAATGAAATACTAAATTCTTGATGTTGAATTGAGTATTGTCATTTAATACTCTTTGATAGAGTGTGTATGTTCATACAAGATTATAAGAATTCACTTTATAGGTTTAATTCAACAACTTACAGTCATTAATGATTAACTTAAATTTAGGGGATTCATTGACTGAATGATTGATTGTGCCAAGGGCATAAGTGGAACAATACTAGTGATTTGATCTATGTTGCATGAAAGTGGTTATTTGTGGTGCATCATTACTGATTTCATACATTCCCTAGCATCTTAGCTTATCAAATATAATCGTTTATCATCACAATAGTTTAATTCAGTAAAATACTCACTAATCCTAGCATTTACTAGCTACTAGATTTCCCTGTGGATCGATACCCTTACTTTGTACACTATACTAGCATAACGACTTGTACGATTGCAAAGGGTAAAATACTCGCACGCCCCTTTAATACAACCTAGGTAGAATAGGTTAAATTATAATGACATTTGTAGAACAGGTTTGGGCGTGTCATTTAGCTCTTCTTGCATGGCAAGAACCCAAAATTAATCATTTAAGGCTTCTTTAACCTTTTTGGGTTCAATTTGAGAGGTGTAGCATGTGTAGCTAATAAGATTAGCAAGTTGACGTCTAGTCCTAACACCCTCATTAACCTCTCCAATGATATCTTCTTTATCATGGAGTTTCCTAACCCATGGGGCGGGTTCTTTAGAGTCCAAGAGAGGAACTCTATCAATAGGTTGTGTGTCATCATTGTTGACATTAGATGTCCCAACATTAGGAGACACCACAACATTCTCCAAAGGAGAAACATCACTAAAAATAACCTCCTCCTCATAATCATTTGACTTGAGCCTAGTATCATCAAATACGACATTGGATGATTCCATAACACTTAGAGTCTTTAAATTGAAAACTCTATAGGCTCTACTATTCAAGGCATAGAAAATAAAAATACCCTCATCACTCTTAGCATCGAATTTGCCAAGTTGATCACGGTCATTCAAAATGTAGTATTTGCTTCCAAAAGTGTGGAAATAGCTAACATTTGGCCTCTTGCCTTTCCATAACTCATAGGAGGTGTTTCTAGTACCGGGCCTTAGGAAAACTCTATTTCCTATAAAGCAAGCCGTATTGATGGCTTCGGCCAATAGGTTCCTAAGGACATTGTTGCTAAGCAACATCACACTAGCCATCTCTTGAAGGACCCTATTTTTCCTCTCAACAACTCCATTTTGTTGAGGTGTCCTAGGAGCCGAAAACTCATGGGAGATGCCTAAACCATTACAAAAGGTTTCAAAAGTAGCATTCTCAAATTCCCTCCCATGGTCACTTCTAATCCGTTTTATGCTTTTAATATTAGAGTTCATTTCATTTTGTATTTTATTACAAAGCATTTTAAACTTATCAAAAGTTTCGGATTTTTCTCTAAGAAAATATGTCCATGTGAACCTAGAGAAATCATCAACACAAACAAAAATGTATCTCTTTCCACCCAAACTTTCGGTTTGCATGGGACCCATGAGGTCCATGTGGAGAAGCTCAAGAGGCTCCTTGGTGGTGAGATACTTACCCTTTTTGTGCATGCTTTTAGTTTGCTTTCCTTGTTGGCAAGGTCCACAAACACCATTGGCTTTCTTCCCAAGCTTAGGGAGGCCGCGCACACAATTGAACTTTCCAAGGGTCCGTAGATCCCTAAAGTTCATGTGGCCAAGTCTTTCATGCCACAACTCAATTTGCTCATCCATGGACACATGATTAGATACAATACTAGCTTCAAGACAATAACAATTGTCGCTAGATCTCATGCCCTTCAACAAGGTTTGTCCATCGGGTTTTAGGATAGAGCAATAATCTTTAGAAAACAGGACGGAATATCCTTCATCACTAAGATGTGAAATGCTTATTAAATTGGCTTTCAAGCCATCAACAAATAAAGCATTGGATAAGGAGGGTAATCCGGGAACGGAAATGGTTCCTTTCCCTACAACATTTCTTTTGGATCCATCACCAAAAGTGACATTTCCACCTTCCTCTATAACAAGAGTCTCGAAGAAACTCTTGTTTCCCGTCATATGCCTAGAGCACCCACTATCCAAATACCAAAAATTAGAAGAATTTGCCTTCAAGGCTATTTGTGCAACATGGCAAACATTTTCATTCTTTCTAATCCACTTAGCAACAATTTTAGCTTTCTTAGTGGTCTTTGGTACATGTGCTCTACTATTCCTAGGATCATGCAAATCAAAATTATCATTCCTAGGAACATGCATCTTGGCTCTATTCTTTCTCTTTTCAATCATGCTTCGTGTTCTACACATTTTTATATATCGAAAGCAATGTGGTCTAATATGACCATCAAATCCACAAAAGTGACATATAGGAGTAAAATAAGGAATCATACCTTGTCCTTGTCTTTGTGGATGAATGGGTTCAATCCATCTTCGTTGTTGAACCGGTCTAGGTTGCTTCCTAGCTTGAGGTTGCATGATAGGTCTCTTCCCTTTGTGAGCCATTTGAGGAGGAATGTTGGCTTGAGGGACCCTATGGGGTTGAGCTTGAGGTTGCCTTCTTGGCCCCATCTTCACTTGTGCATTTGAACATTGTCCTACTTCTAACTTCTTCCTAGGAATTTGCACAAATGAAGTTTCTTCGTTCCTCAAGGACTTGACAAACGCGGTCTTGTTAGAGGTTGAGATCTTCTTGCCATCTTCATACCCAAGACCCCTCTTGTCACATGGACTCTTTCCAACACCAAGCATATGGTCAAGCTTCTTGGTGCTAGAATCCATCCTAGCCAAGGACCCTTTAACTTCTACAAGTTCCCTCTTCAAGCCTTCTTCACTTCTCATGGATAAATCTAACTCCTCAATTAACTTATCCTCTCTCCTCTTCAATCTTTCCACTTGTTCACTTAAGTGGTCATTGTGAGCCGAAAGTTCAAGGTTCTCTTCTCTCAACCTCTCAATCTTTCTTGTGCTTTTAATTGCTAAATCATTGAACTCGGCATGGTATTTAGCAAGCACCTTTTGTGCCACAAATTTCTTTATGGAATTAGAAGAGGAGTCACTTTCTACTTCACTAGAGTCAATTTCCTCTTGAATCATTTCCTCTCTCTCACTAGCACTTTTGCTCTTGTGAGATGAGGCAAAAGCTAGGAAGTTAGCCATGAGCTCTTCTTCACTTGAAGACTCATCTTCCTCATTGGAGCCATCACTACTCCCACTCCAAGTGGCGGCCATCACTTTGTCCTTCTTCTTTTCATTGTGATTAGCACATTCAGGGGCAAAGTGACCAATCCCACCACATTCAAAGCATCGGACCCCTTTCCTTTCGGTCCTCTCTTGTCTAGGCTCAAACTTCTTGAAGGAACTTTTTTTCTTCAAGTCTTGTCCTCTTGACCCAAATCCCTTCTTCTTCTTGAACCCCATAACCTTATTAAACCTTTTCACGAATAAGGCAAGGTCTTCATCCGATTCATGCTTTGCCTCCTTTGCATCCTTAGATGCTTTCAAAGCTATTCCTTTAGACTTCTTAGGAGGAGTAGTGGTGCTAGGAGCCTTCCTAGACTTATATGCAAGGAGACGTCCAATCACCTCATTTGGCTTCATATCCATGTAGCCACTATTTTCTTCTATGGCCGTCACCTTTGATTCAAACCTATCGGGGAGAGATCTCATAATTTTTTGCTTGACTCTCCTATCCGAGTACGGGTCTCCGAGTTGATGGCTTTGATTTACAATGTCCATCAATTTGATTTCGAAGTCATTGAAGCATTCATCCTCTCCCATCCTAAGTAGCTCAAATTGAGTTTGGAGGACTTAAAGCTTGGACTCCTTCACCACCTCGGTTCCCTCATGTGCAACTTGAAGGATGTCCCATGCCACTTTTGCAATCTGAGTGTTCTGAATAAGCTTGTACTGATTCTCATCCATTGCACACATGATGGCATGCATAGCCTTCCTATTCCACTTGGAAGCCTCAAACTCTTGCGTGTTCCATTGCGCCTTAGGCTTCAAAACTTCTTCTCCTCCACCACCGGGAGTCATCTTGGGTAGATCATATCCGTCTTCCACCGCCATCCATGCACGGTCATGAATTTGGCATATGTAGGATTCCATCTTCCCTTTCCATTGGGAATAGTTCAAACCGGTAAGAAGTGGAGGCCTTGTGCTAGAAGCACCTTCGTGGCCACCACTATTTCCACCGTTTCCACTCATAGTGTTTATGAATGAATGAAATGAATGCAAATGTATGAATGATCAAAAATCACACAAAATGCAAAACACACCAAAATAAGCAAGGATCACCTATGTATGTCTAGGAACCCGCTTTGATACCAATTGAAACAAATTATAGCACGGTGTGTATAAAACTATCTAGAGGGGGGGTGAATAGATTTTAAGCTTTTTACCCAATTTTTCGTGTTAGTCAAAATTACGAAATTACCCCTAAATAGATAAAGCAATAAATCAAGTATAAAATGCGGAAATTAAATAACAATTGATTTTTACGTGGAAACCCTCACGGGAAAAACCACGGGCTAGTAAGTAAGCCACACTCGAACCTCGAATCCACTAAATGTGTAAACGATTACAACCTAATCCCGGAAGTAATCACACACCTACCTAATCCCGGTATGAGTGAACCTAGTCCGATTGCTTGCGAATTAAGCAACCTAATCCCGGTCACAACACAAGACTTAATTCTCTAAAAAGAGATTAACACCCTAAGTGAATATATGAATATTCAAATGCAACATAGAGCAAGGGAAACCCTATATGCTTATCTAAGATGATGAATATGCAATTAAAAACAATCCTAGATATTAAAGCTAAATGACATGTCAATTAGCATAGATAATCATAGATTAGAGAAACCTAGATATCTATCATAAAAACAACACTCAATCAAATCAACACAACAATCTCTATCTTGAATATTAGATTATAATCTAAGAACAATCAAGTAATAAAAGAGATGCCATAATCAATTAAACACTAATTATGTATGATAATAGTGAAAAACTTACCAAAGCAAGTGTGATGATCAAAGACCCATGCAAGCAAGCATCCTAGATATGCTAGAGAATGCTAGATGAACTTTGATGCAAATGGATTTTGGTTTGAGTGTTTAATGAGCAAACTTGATTGCTTTCTCTCTTAAAAATCTCTCTTTTTAAAGTAGGGTTCTTGATGATCAAAGAGTCACCCTCAGAACAAGAGAAAGTGATGTATTTATAGGCATGAAAAACAGAGCATGTGAAAAGACAAGTTTGCCCCTGAAACGCACAGATCGGCGGTTTCAATCGGCGGCCAGGCCGCCGATAATAACCGTCGAATTAGCCCGAGAGGAACAGGGGACCAATGACGGTTTCATTCGGCGATTTCGTGACCACCGATCCAACCGCCGAATCAAACCTGAGATTAAAAATCAATCAGGTATGAAAACGGCGGTTTCATTCGTGACCGCCGTTTCAACCGCCAAATTAGGCCGAGAGATAAAATCAATCAGGTCTTGAACGGCGGTCGTGACCGCCGATCATAACCGCAGAATTGCTCTATACAGTACTAAAAGCAAACGGCGGTTTCATTCGGCGGCCAGGCCGCCGATCATAACCGCCGATCACCAACAAAGGTGAAAACCAAGGAGAAGCCGAGGGCATTCTCCGTAGGCGGTCCTCGCGCTAAACCAAGCACATTCTAGTGCATGCGCGGACGTTTCCGAAAACAATCGGGAAACGAATTACAAGACAACAAGACACAATTACACACAACAAAATATAACAAATAAGTGCAAGTGTGAAATGTGGCAAGTGAAGAGAATGCACACATATGCAATGTATGTTAAGTGTGTGTGTGCAACTAATCTCTTTAAAGAAAAGTAAGCACATAGAAATTTACCTTCGGTGCTTATCAAGACGAGGTCTTCAAAGGGCTTGAGCAATAACATCGATACCTAGGCTACCCTTACAAAGAACCCCCAACATGTGGTTTGTCCACAAAATGAGCCAATCAACAAATGGGAACCTTACAGGGCGGACCAGATCATTAGAAGATGTATACTAGAGGGTGAACAATTAGATATCCTGAAGTTCTGCCATGAACTTCAATGCGGAGGCCACTACAGTTCTAGAAAGACGGTAATGAAGGTTCTTCAGTCGGGGTTCTACTGGACAACATTGTTCAAGGATGCTTACCACTTCCGCTTACGGTGTGACCGATGTCAGAGAACAAGGAACATTGGAAAGAGGAATGAGATGCCACAGTCGGGCCAAATGGTAGTAGAGATTTTCGATGTCTGGGGAATCGACTTCATGGGACCATTCCCACCATCGGATGGATACAGTTACACCCTGGTAGCCGTGGATTACGTTTCTAAATAGATTGAAGCCATAGCCACGAAGTCCAATGACAGTAAGGTAGTGGTGACGTTTGTAAGGGGCACGATTTTCTCCAGGTTTGGAACTCCACGTGCCATCATAAGTGATGGTGGTAGTCACTTTTGCAACAAGGTATTTGCCACACTTTTGAAGAAATATAGTGTGAATCATAAGGTTGCAACCCCCTATCATCCTCAGACCTCCGGTCAAGTAGAAGTCAGTAATAGACACATCAAGCAAATCCTTGAAAAGACTGTAAAAACAAGCAGGAAGGATTGGCCATTCAAGTTGAATGACGTTTTATAGGCCTACAGAACTACTTTCAAAACTCCAATTGGGATGACACCCTACCATTTGATTTTTGGGAAAGCTTGCCACTTGCCAGTGGAATTAGAGCACAATGCTTACTGGGCACTCCAGAAGATGAACTTTGATATGGACGCAGCAGGGGAAGAACGTAAACTTTAATTGAACGAGCTTCAGGAACTTCGAGATGAAGCCTATGAGAATGCCAATATTTATGGAGAGAAGACCAAGAGAATGCATGACAAGAGCATAGTCCTTAAGGATTTGTGCCCGGGTATGTTGGTACTTCTGTTTAACACAAGGTTGAAACTGTTTCTAGGAAAGCTCAGATCGAGATGGTATCGGCCGTATAGGATACTCCAAATATTCCCATATGGAGCCGTCGAGCTACTGAATGAGAAAAATGGGGATACATTCAAGGTAAATGGGCATCGAGTGAAGTCGTATTTGCAATGAGCGGATGAAGTCAGGATATTGGAACAGGTAGCACTTAAAGAGCCGTAGAGCTCTCATACTTCTTGCTGATCGCGCTCCAAATGTTCACATTTAGTGCTTCCTATTCCTAGCTTTTGTGTTCGTTTCCGAGCACTTTTGTGTATATAATATGTGTTTTAGCTATGTGTAGGTAAATATCCCTCAGAATGGGTGTTTAAACCTAAATGGAAGAAAAAAGGGAAATTCATAGGCAAATATGTCATTGTGGAAAATCAGGGGTCAAAGTGAAATTCTAGAGATAGTATTGCAGATTCGGTGATTAAGGGAGAGATCAGGGGTGCATATTGTAATTATCCGTGTAAAGCACAGCACCAGCACCACATCACTAGCAAAACAGCATCGTTTTGGCATAGGCGCGCGTTAGCGTGACGTCTGGATGACGTCACGTCGTCTTTAAGCTGCAGCCAGGCGACCCAACCCGTGTTCGACCCGGTCGTGACCCGACTTCAACCCGATGTGTTCCAGCCATTTTTCGATGGTTTTTCCAGCCGTTCTCCACCCAGATCGGTAGTCGGTCTCCTTCCTATAGCGATGGACCCACTTTGAGCCTCCCATGCAAAAGGTTCCATTCTCCATCAAATCCTCCAAACTCCATAGCCATTCAAGCTCACAAGCTTGGTTCAGCGGCTTCTTTCCAGTGAACCAGTACGTCCAAACCTGTAGATTCTTCGCGGTTTCATGCAGGGGGAAGAAGCCAGCAGTCCAGAAGGTTAGAACCCACGGCCAACTTCATTTTTTCCACTGCGAGTTTGTGCGGCGGGAACAAACCAGCGAGGTAGGGTGTCTGAACCCGCGAAATTGGCCGACTCAAGAGGATTTTGAGATATTTTGGGATATTTTGATCCCTATTCGTTCCCTATACACTTCCCACTATATATACATCACTTTGCCTCTCTCTAAAGGTGTTAACCAACCAAAAACACAACCTAGAGCTTAGCTCTAACACACCAAAAGAGAGAGAGCAACTCCAAGCCTTCCATGGAGAGTAGAGATGCAGAGATAGGAGAGGCTTGTGTGTAAAAATCGAGCCATAGGAGTTCATAGAAAGGAAAAGCTATTGGAGGCTTGTCTTCAAGGGTTATTTCTTCACTTTGCTCATCTCTTGTATTTCTATTGATGTATAACCCATTTGGGATTATTTGTAATCTACACTTATGCTAATATATGTATGTTTGTTCATATGCTTTGATTTGGTATTGATTCATTCCTTAGATGTATTGTGATTAAGCTCTTTTTGTGATATTCATATGTATGGATAATTATGTGTTGATATGTATGATGGATGAGATTAGGAGTAGATTAACTAAATGATTAAGAGTAGTTGTAATCAAATATCTCATTTGTTTATGTATGTTGATGTATGATTTACTATGTATGTGTTTAGAGTGATTAGAGTGATTAAGAGTTGAGATTATGCTTGGATAACCATTCCTTGCATAATCTTGACAATTAGCTATAAGGAATGGAAATAGCTTATCTGTGCATAATTATGCCACTTTAGCTTGGTTCATAGTTCTTGTGCTTAATGGGTCTAAACCCTAGACACAATCACTCTTCCGATTGGAAAGTGATGACATGATTTCAGGAATTCCCTAATCAAGATTCCGGGGTAATTTCCTTAATCAAGAGAACGAACCCTTTACTGAATTAATTGGATTTACATGATAAACAATCAACATAAATTGCATAGTGTGTTTGGTAATCCGATTTCCCATGTGTGTTATATATCTTGCTTATCTCCAAGCCACCATTATTTTCGTAGTTAGGGTGTCTTGCCTTTAGGAGTAGATTAATTAGATAGCCAAGACACCCGGCTACATTTCTACCTTAGTTAGTTAGAGTACAACACACACACACACACGCATTTCCTTTTACATGCTTAATAAACACTAGAACTAGATACAGTTAACAGATTCCATCTCCCTATGGAATGAGACCCTTGCTTACTTGCTATACTTGTCCTCTCACTCGTTGTATTTGCGAGGTGATTAGAATAGAAATATCTTTTCTACCGGGTACAACGACGCCCAGTCACTTGCCTAGACGGAAAATCTCACGCTTGGTGGGAGGCACCCCACCCAGGTACAAATTTCTTACCTAGTTGTCGTTTACGTATTTTATATATATATGTGTTATTATGTGTATCAAGCACTTGCATGTGATCTGGGTTGTAGTGATTATGCTATGCAGGAGAATACCTATATCGAGCTAAACTCGCCAGATTTGTGGAGCTTCATGCATAGCGCAATGACTCGCGTGATCGAAACCGCGGCGAGCTTCGAGGGTATTCCATTCTATCATACCCATGATACATGTTTGCTTGTTCGCTTATAGTTTACTTAGATATAAATGTGTGAGAATTTGTTGTTTATTGTTGATTTTATTGTCGCTATATCTAAACTCTAACTATCCATGTTCGCAAAGAGATTGAGGGCAATGTTTAGTTTAGGTTTGGGGGTGTGGCACAATTTTTGTAGTTTTTGTAGTATTTTTATAACATATGTTTATAGTATGTGGTATATAGGTGTTAGGTAGACTTTAAAAAAAAATAAAAAATAAAAAATAAAAAATAAAAAAATAAAAAAATTTCAAATCTTTGTAACAATTTTGAAAATTTGGTTTTGTGGGTTGTTACTTATATATGCCAATGGAAGCATTTCATACTTGCTTTGGAATCTAAGTTTTGACTAATAGGCATTGTAGGGAAAAATCGAGTGCACGCAGCGGAAGCGAGACTAAAAACGAGTTTAGTATAGTTTAAAATTTTTCCATAATTTGAACCTTAACCCTTTAATTAATTAACATATTGAAACAAATACGGTGTGTTCTAAATATGTTATCTAGAGGGGGGGTGAATAGATTTTAACTATTATTACCCAATTTTAGCATGCAAGTCAATTTTACGAAAATGCCCCTACTAGTCAAAAATACAAGCAAGTGTAATATAGTGCGGAATTTAAATAACACTTGATGTATACGTGGAAACCCAACCACTGGGAAAAACCACGGGCTGTTTAGTGCGCCACACTCGGACCTCGAAATCCACTAATAGAAATGGAGTTTACAACCTATGTAGACCTTGTCTAACACTCCGGTCAATAACCCCCCACTTCTACCACTCGGGCCTTTAAAAGTGGCTCTAGTCCAATTGCTTGAGGCCTAAGCAACCTTAGCCTCAAGACTTAATTCTCTAAGAAGAGATTATGCAACCTATGTGAATATGTATGAATATTCAAATAACAAACAAGGCTAGGTAACCTTAGATGCTTATCGAGGATGGTGATATAATCAATTTAATCAACCCTAGATATCAATTGCTAAATGACATGTCAAATAGCTTAGCTAATCAATATTAAGCAAAAACCTAATTAGCTATCACAAAAACAACACTCAATTAATTCATCACAATTAATTCTCTATTCTTGTATTTATCATATGATCAACAACATACAAGTAAATTAAAAGAGAATATGCGTGATAGTAAAAATACTTAAAATAAGATGAAACTAATCAAAATCTTACCAAGCATATTGTGATGATGCCAATCCAATCATAGATGCTTTCTATGTAGACATAGAGGATGCAATATGAAATTTGATGCAAAAAGGATTTGATTTGAGTGTTTAAAGGTGAGTTCTTGATTTGATTTTTTCTCAAAACTCTCTCTTGAAAGTTTAGGGTTCTAAGGTCTCAAAGAACTTAATCAGAGAATGAGAAAATAAGATATTTATAGACATCAAGATTTAGGCATGTGAAAAGACAATTTTGCCCCTGAAACGCACCATTCGGCGGTTTCAATCGGCGGCCAGGCCGCCGATAAACGACCGCCGAATTGAGCTCGTGAAGAACAGAGCATCAATGGCGGTTTCATTCGGCGGTTTCGTGACCGCCGATCCAACCGCCGAATCAAACCCGAGAGATTAAAATCGATCAGGTATGAACGGCGGTTTCGAACGGCGGTCGTGACCGCCGATCTTGACGGCATAATTGCTTCAGACCAATCTGGACTGAAACGGCGGTTTCATTCGGCGGCCAGGCCGCTGATCATAACCGCCGATCACCAACAATGGTGAAAACCAAGGAGAAGCCAAGGGCATTCTCCGTGGGCGGTCTTCATGCAAAAACAAGCACTCATTAGTGCAAGCGCGGACGTTTCCGAACAATGTCGGGAAACGAATTATAAAGCACATATACACACAACAAGATATATCAACCAAAGTGCTAGTGTGTAAAGTGACATGTGAAGAGTATGCACACAAATGCAAGTATGCTAAGTGTGTGTGTGCTTACTAAATCTCTTCAAAGAAAAATCAAGCACAAGAATTTATACCTTTGGCATGCTTGTCCCTTGAGCTCTTGAAAGGGCCTTCGAGCTTCAACCTTAAACACTTAGACTACCCTTACATTCAAAACCCCAACATGTGGTTTGTCCACGAAATAAGCCAATCAAGATATGGGAATCCTTACAATCTCCCCCTTTGGCTATTTCGTGACAAAACCACCACTCACATTGATTCCTCACATTATAATAGAAACTACGGGTCTACTAAGATTTTCTACTTTACAAAGAGATATATAAAAATAAACTTGAAGTCTTCAATCTCAAGTAGAACAATCAATCCCTGAAAGCAAAGTTTCTATACTTTCCAATTCAAGTAAAAGTGAGATGAATCAAGTGAGGACATAAACAAGCATTTGCATTTCTAAGAAATTAAACACAACATCATGCAATGTATGATGAATGCAATGCTCCCCCTCAAAGGGTTACTCCCCCTCAATGTATTGTCTCCCCAACATGCATAATTGCAACCCCCCTTACCACCATTCTACTCCCCTTTTTGTCATGATATAGGCAAAGGAGTAGTCCCCAACCGGGTCACTTAGCAAAGAGAGATGATAGCATTCAAGTCATTTGCATAATCACAAAATGCACTTTATGCAACTCTATCAAATGGAGAGAAACAAGGAGATTTATTTTGAAATAAATGTGTGAAACAAAACATGCTTTGCATACAAGACATGTAGCATTCAAGTCCAAAATACAATGGTATTTGGCAAAGCAAATGACAAAGGTTTCTAAAAAGAATTCAAACCAATTTCACCAATGTCATGAGAGAAGCAAAGATATAGAGTTTTCATTGATTTTAATGTATGAGCAACTATATCCATCTTTATAAGTCAAACATGTCATGAGCAACTTTGCACCCTATTTGATTTTTTCGGGAATGAAACCCGTATGATAATAGACATGTTCAAGAAATAAAGAAAGAGAGACAATTTGGAATATAAATTCCTTTGAACGGATACAAGATCCTTTATTCATTTAGAGTCTCATAAGCTTTTTCACACAAGTTTTGCATTTAAAAATTGCAATCATCAATTCATGCTTTTTCATTTGAGCATGTCATTTGAATTTCATGCTTTTCATATGACATTAGCATGTTATAAACAACTCATGCTTTTCAATTTTTAAGCATGTCATTAAGAATCATCATGTCATGGAGATAACTATAGGTCATCCAAATCATACTTCCTATGTAAATCTCCTAGTCCAAAAATGCATGTTTGAACATAAATATGACATGGATTGTAAACAAGCATGGTTCACACTTATAGAATTGAAAACATATATACAAATGTGCAACCAAGCTTACTCAAGCAATTAACAAAGAAGCATAAGATTTTTCAAATATTTGCATGCAACAAGTATGCATAAGCTCTCTTTGCTTGAGTTCCCCATATGGGGTCAATATCATCCTTCATCAATGAAGGTCATGAGGTCCTATGGACCTCCCAAGTCCATTTGACTTGGTTGAACCTATTTGAGACTTGTTAGTCTCATAGCAAGCGGGTTCATTTTTCCTTATCCACATAGATATGACATTTTTCTTCCTAGTGGACAATGGTTCAAGAGTACTAGAAATAATAGGATCATGAACATGAATATTTTCCTTCCTATTAGCATGCATTCTAGCTCTTGTCATTCTCTTTTCAATCATGCTTTTGATTCTACATAATTTAATGAAATGAAAGCAATTTGGTCTAATATGACCATCAATACCACAAAAGTGACATGTAGGGATAAATTTAGAATTCATACCATGTCCTTGTGCATGCATAGGAGCCTTCCCATGACTTTGTGGTTGAGCGGGTTCAAATCTTCTTTGTTGTTGAACCGGCCTCGCTTTCTTCCTTCCTTGATCCATTTTGCATGATTGGCCTCTTCCCTTGATGAATATGAGCTTGAGGGAAGTTAGGTTGAGGAACTTTTTGAGCTTGAGGTTGTCTCTTTGGAGCTACCTTCACTTGTGCACTTCTTGAACATTGTCCTAGATCAATTTTCTTCCTAGGAGTGTGCACCGGTGAGGCTTCTATCTTGCCCAAACTCTTGACATAGATGGTCTTGGTTGGAGTAGTGATCTCCTTGCTTACTTCATACCCAATACCTCTCTTGTCACAAGGGTTCTTTCCACTACCAAGAATGTGGTCAAGTTTCTTGGTGCTTGTAGTCATCCTAGACAATGACTCTATGGCTTCAACAAGCTCTCTCTTCAACCCTTCTTCATTCCTCTTAGACATAGCTAGCTCATCCCTTAGCTTGTCTTCAATCTTCTTGGATGCCTCCACTTGTTTACTTAAGTGGTCATTGTGTGTTGAAAGTTCTAGATTTTCATCCTCTAAAATCTTTAACTTTCTATTTTTCTTCTCCAATGAACTTTCACACTTGACTATAAAGTCATTCACATCCATTTTCTCTACACTTCCATTTGTAGAGTTAGATGAGGAGTCATCTTCACTTAAGTTATCTCCTCCACTCTCATTCTCACTAATGGAGTCATTTCCCTCATTTAGACCTTTACCTTGGTCTCTTGAGTCAATGAGAGACATATCCCAATGAGTAGCTTTGCCTATCACCTCTAGAGCTACTTCTTCATCAATTTCTTCTATGGGATCACTAGTCAAGTCATTCTTACCAACAACTTTATCTTCTACACAAGTGGCCCCAAATGCCGTGTAGTTGATGGTAAGCTCATTATCACTAGATGACTTGTCTCCCTTTCCGGAGTCATCACTTTCACTCCACGTGGTGGCCATCACTTTTGCCATCCTGTTCTTCAAGTTCCCACAATCGGGTGAGATGTGACCTATACCACCACACTCATAGCATTGGACCCCTTTCTTTTCACTCTTCTCTTGCCTAGGCTCAAAACTCTTGAAGGGAGCCTTTTTCTTCAAGTCTTGGCCATTGGATCCAAAGCCTTTCTTCTCGAACTTGACGAATTTCTTGAATCTTCTTAGCAACAATGCCATGTCTTCGTCCGAGTCACTTTTTTCCTCCTTCACAACCTTGGAAGCATTTAAAGCAATTCCTTTTTGCTTTTTAGGAGGTGAAATGCTAGGAGCCTTCCTAGATTCATAGGCGAGGAGTCTTCCAATCACCTCGCTCGGCTTCATATCCTTGTATGTGCTATTTTCCTCTAAAGCCGTCACTTTTGATTCGAACCTAGCGGGGAGAGAACTCATAATTTTCTGCTTAACTCTCCTATCCGAATAAGGATCACCGAGTTGATGGCTTTGATTCATAATATCCATCAACTTGACTTCAAAGTCATTGAAGCACTCGTCCTCCTCCATTTTAAGCAACTCAAATTGCGTTTGAAGGACTTGTAGCTTGGAATCCTTAACGACATCGGTTCCCTCATGTGCAACCTGTAGGATATCCCATGCCTCCTTGGCTATCCTAGTGTTCTGAATCAGTTTGTACTGATTTTCATCCACTGCACATAGAAGAACATGCCATGCCTTCCTATTCCATTTTGAAGTCTCAAACTCTTCAGGTGACCACTGGGCCTTTAGCTTGAGTACTTCTTCTCCACCACTCGTGGGAGTCATCATAGGAGGTGCATACCCATCTTTAATTGCCATCCATGCCCTATCATGGATTTGGCACACATATGCCTCCATCTTGCCTTTCCATGAGGCATAATTCACACCGGTGATGAGAGGAGGCCGTGTGCTTGAAGCACCCTCATGGTTGCCACCGAATCCACTCATTGTATCAAATGAATGAATGAAATGTATGCAAAATGTATGAATGAGCAAAAATCACACAAATGCACAACACACCTAAAATGAGCTACGATCACCTAAGTATATCTAGGAACCCGCTCTGATACCAATTGAAACAAATACGGTGTGTTCTAAATATGTTATCTAGAGGGGGGGTGAATAGATTTTAACTATTATTACCCAATTTTAGCATGCAAGTCAATTTTATGAAAATGCCCCTACTAGTCAAAAATACAAGCAAGTGTAATATAGTGCGGAATTTAAATAACACTTGATGTATACGTGGAAACCCAACCAATGGGAAAAACCACGGGCTGTTTAGTGCGCCACACTCGGACCTCGAAATCCACTAATCGAAATGGAGTTTACAACCTATGTAGACCTCGTCTAACACTCCGGTCAATAACCCCCCACTTCTACCACTCGGGCCTTTAAAAGTGGCTCTAGTCCAATTGCTTGAGGCCTAAGCAACCTTAGCCTCAAGACTTAATTCTCTAAGAAGAGATTATGCAACCTATGTGAATATGTATGAATATTCAAACAACAAACAAGGCTAGGTAACCTTAGATGCTTATCTAGGATGATGATATAATCAATTTAATCAACCCTAGATATCAATTGCTAAATGACATGTCAAATAGCTTAGCTAATCAAGATTAAGCAAAAACATAATTAGCTATCACAAAAACAACACTCAATTAATTCATCACAATTAATTCTCTATTCTTGTATTTATCATATGATCAACAACATACAAGTAAATTAAAAGAGAATATGCTTGATAGTAAAAATACTTAAAATAAGATGAAACTAATCAAAATCTTACCAAGCATATTGTGATGATGCCAATCCAATCATAGATGCTTTCTATGTAGACATAGAGGATGCAATATGAAATTTGATGCAAAAAGGATTTGATTTGAGTGTTTAAAGGTGAGTTTTTGATTTGATTTTTTCTCAAAAATCTCTCTTGAAAGTTTAGGGTTCTAAGGTCTCAAAGAACTTAATCAGAGAATGAGAAAATAAGATATTTATAGACATCAAGAATTGGGCATGTGAAAAGACAATTTTGCCCTTGAAACGCACCATTCGGCGGTTTCAATCGGCGGCAAGGCCGCTGATAAACGACCGCCGAATTGAGCTCGTGAAGAACAGAGCATCAACGGTGGTTTCATTCGGCGGTTTCGTGACCGCCGATCCAACCGCCGAATCAAACCCGAGAGATTAAAATCGATCAGGTATGAATGGCGGTCGTGACCGCCGATCTTGACCGCATAATTGCTTCAGACCAATCTGGACTGAAACGGCGGTTTCATTCGGCGGCCAGGCCGCCGATCATAACCGCCGATCACCAACAATGGTGAAAACCAAGGAGAAGCCAAGGGCATTCTCCGTGGGCGGTCTTCGCGCAAAACCAAGCACTCATTAGTGCAAGCACGGACGTTTCCGAATAATGTCGGGAAACGAATTATAAAGCACATATACACACAACAAGATATATCAACCAAAGTGCTAGCGTGTAAAGTGACATGTGAAGAGTATGCACACAAATGCAAGTATGCTAAGTGTGTGTGTGCTTACTAAATCTCTTCAAAGAAAAATCAAGCACAAGAATTTATACCTTTGGCGTGCTTGTCCCTTGAGGTCTTGAAAGGGCCTTCGAGCTTCAACCTTAAACACTTAGACTACCCTTACATTCAAAACCCGAACATGTGGTTTGTCCACGAAATAAGCCAATCAAGATATAGGAATCCTTACACATATAATACTAAAGATATCATACCTTTGTCGCGTGATCTGATTGACGTTGCGTCGATGGTAATCCGCAAGATCTTCCAATCCAATCACGAACGTGAATCACCTAGGAGCGTGGTCTCCCTTCTCTTTGAATTGTGTACCTGAGGATGGATAACAAAACTTTTTCCTTTTTTTTGTTAGTCACGATAAATTCCAAGAGGCTACAAAAAATGTTCCGGTTACTTTTGAATTCACAATCGTTAGATCGAAACTCACGTAAACCTTATTCGAAATTGTGCACAAAACATTTTGATATAAAAGTTACTAGTGCACTATCGAAAATAAGAACAAACTTTTCTCTCTTTTCCTCCTGACCGAATTCTCACACTAGTCTAAGAGATAGCTTTTATTTTTCAACCAATAGAAAAATAAATCTCTAAAAAACTATTAGGGTTCCGAATATATTATCTATATATATATCCTTGAACAATATATATTATATATATATCTAGTGCTATTTCCTAGCACAATATATTATCTATATATGTAGTGCGAAATACTTGCTCAATATATATTATATATATATCTCTAGTGCATTCACTTGCACAATATACATCACTGCATGAATTCAATTTTATATATATCTCTCCTACATGTATTCATGCATATATATCTTTCCATTCCGCATGCATATATATATATATATATATATTTCCGCATACATTTATGCATATCTTATCTATATATTCCGCATGCATATATATTATATACAAACCCTAATCTAACTCTTTAGTGTATTTGTGACTATATCAAAGACTTCCTAATTTGACTAGATAAATAAATTCTCTTTATTTATCTACTTACCAAATAAAGCATTTAAAATTTATTATACTACCACAATAGTATACTACTAAGAAACATATTTCCTAGTCAGAAAAAGATTTTGATTTTTAATTAAATAATTAATCAATCAATTAATTAATTTCTATTTAATCAATTAATAAAAATAAAACAATATAATATTATATATATCTCGGCCATGTGCCATATATATTAATATATCTATATATTGTTTTTCTATTTTATTAAATCCATTGGACCTTAACAAAAGGCCCACATGTGAACTAGACCCATTCTTACTAAAAGAAACAAGTCCACATGCCTTAATACAATTCTAGATGGACCCATAAATAGTCCGGTAGAATATATCAAGTGATTCATGCAAGTCCGTGTGGATTGGGGATCTTGGCAGGCCTATCTAAATTTAAGCTCCAATAGACATAACCCAATCACAATCAACAAATGATTCACTTAG
The DNA here is from genome assembly GCA_008009225.1 of Acer yangbiense. NCBI lineage: Eukaryota > Viridiplantae > Streptophyta > Magnoliopsida > Sapindales > Sapindaceae > Acer > Acer yangbiense. Next base: position 32,433,522 of record CM017763.1, on the reverse strand, counting down.
ATTCAATCTATTAATTTTAGTTCATTCCACTAAAGAACTAAAATTGCACTCTTAAATAAAGATGGAATAAGTAAATGATTCTCATTCATACCCTAGACAATCTTATTGGAGATGGTGTATCCTCGTGATGAATATCAGTAATCGCCAAGAGCTCATAGACTGCCTATAGCTCTCCAAGTTACCATATTTACTCATATGACCACATTTTGAACTTGGATATTTTGACTTGTCCAGAAGCCATGTTTCAATAGACTCTATCGAAAACTTAACATTAAGATTCAATATCCAATACCTCAAAACATCCATATGATGATATTCTACTCTCATTCGATAAATGGAGCAACGATGTCCATATCTATAAATGAAGTCCTCTATCGATTAACAAATGAATACCACCAAACTATCGAGGATAGACTATACTATATAATCGTACTCATTGATAACTCAAATGATAACACTTGCAACCATAAGTCCATCATTTATCTCAGGATTAAGATAGACTCTCCGATTATCCTGATAATGAAAAGACTATTATCTATTGACAGTTCTAGATAAAGTATTTCATTGTGATCCAGTTCAATGCACCCAGTGCACTAGATTCTTTTACTCGAAGACCCTCCGATGATTTTAGACTCATCATAACACATTTGATCCCACTCAAATGCTAGTAAAAGAATTCTACAACTTTAACAAGATAAAGGTGCCCAACCTTTAACTTAAGTTGTGAACATTATTCAAGACTAACTAAAGAATTGTGTCTACCTTATACATATCCAGATGTACGAACAATTCTTCTTTTCTCATAGTCTTTTGACCTTATGATTATTTACTTTTGACAATTATAATATTCAATCTATAAATGCTATAAGATTTGTTTAAATCAGAAATCACTTTATTAATATGAAAAGATTGTCAAAAACAATATTACACTCTTGCTATTGAGCATAATACTAACAATCTCCCACTTGCGCTATAGCAAATGTGTCATATCTCTCATTCCCATGTTCTCTAGGTGCCCATCAAAACTCTTATGTGGTAGAGCCTTTGTGAAGGGATCCGCTAGATTTTCTGCTGACGCGATTTTGGTAATCGTCACGTCACCCCTATGCACAATCTCCCTAAGAAGATGATACTTCCTTTCAATGTGTTTTCCTCTCTTATGACTTCTTGGTTCTCTCGAATTAGCCACTGCTCCACTGTTATCACAATAAATAGTGATCTGCTTATTCGCACTGGGAACCACTTCCAAGTCAATCAGGAATTGGCGGAGCCAAACAGCCTCTTTGGCAGCTTTGCATGCAGCAACATACTTAGCTTCCATGGTGGAATCTGTAGGGAAAAATACCGTAGTACACGCAGCGGAAGCGAGACTAAAAATAGATTTAGTAACTTTTAAAAATTTTCCTTTTTATGAACCTTAAACCCTTTAATCAATTAAACATATATATTATCTAACAAAAGAAGAATACCTTTTGTCGCGTGATCCAATTGACTTACGTCTATGGTAATCCGCAAGATCTTTAATCCTAGCACGAACGTGGATCACCTAGGAGCGTGGTCTCCCTTTTCTTTGAATTGCAAACCTGAGAATGGACAAACAAACTTTTCTTTTTCTTTGTTAGTCACAAAAACAATCAAAAGAAGACTAAGATTATTCTGGTCACTTTTGAGTTCTCAATCTTATGATCGAAACTCGCGTGAACCTCAATCGATGTTGTACACACAAGCTTATTGATGAACAAGCAATTAGTGTACCATCAAAGAATAATCTATTCACTCTTTTATGTTTTAGTAGAATAAAAACCTTTCTATGAATTGAGAAGAAGAAGAAAATTGTATCAAATCACAACCCATATAGTGGCCGAATTCTATACATGTGAATATATAGGTGGCCTAAATTTGCTTCCTTCTTTCTATTAGGGTGGCCGAATTCTACACTAAAAAAGGGACTAGGGTTGCCGCAATACACAAGGCAAAAAGAGTTTGTGTTGCACCCTAATTCCTATCTAGTTTAAGACTTCAAACCCTAATCCAACTCATAGATCTTTTATTCTTTTATTTGACTAAATAAAAAGACTTCTTATTTGATTAAATAAATAAAATTAATTATTTATTTTCTTATCAAACAAGTATTTTAATTTTAGTATACTACTACCAATAGTATAACTCTAGGAATCATATTTACTAATCAGAAAAGATTTGTTTCTTAATTAAACAATTAATTAATAAATTAATTAATTCTTATTTAATTAAAACAATGAAACAAAATAATATATTAGGTTAAAAAGCACCTTGCCGCCCCACTTAAAATAAATGGGCCATATATTATTTTCTTATTTCATTTAATCCATTGGACTTTAAATAAAAAGCCCACATGTGAACCAGACCCATTCTTACTAAAAGAAACAAACCCACATGCCATTCATTAATATATAAATATAATTGAGCAGCCCATTACATAAATAATGTGCATATTATATTCTTAATATATTAAATGCAATTCTAGATGGACCCTTAAATTGGTCCGGTAGAATATATCAAGTGATCCATGCAAGTCCGTGTGGATTGGGGATCTTGGCGGGCCATCTAAATTTAAGCTTCAATAGACATAACCTAATCACAATCAACAAATGATTCACTTAGGTCCGATCCATTAATTTTAACTCATTCCACTAAAGAGCTAAAATTGAACTCTTAAATAAAGATAGAAAAGGAAGATGTTCCTTATTCATACCCTAGACAATCATGTTGGAGATAGTGTATCCTCGTGATTAATATCAGTAATCGCCAAGAGTTCATAGACCGCCTATAACTCTCCAAGTTACCATATTTACTCATATGACCACGTTTTGAACTTGGATATTTTGACTTGTCCAGAAGCCATGTTTTCAATAGACACTATCGAAAACTCAACGTTGAGATTTAATATCCAATTACCTCAAAACATCCATATGATGATATTATACTCTCATTTATTAAATGGAGCCACGATGTCCATATCTATAAATGAAGTCCTCTATCGATTAACAAATGAATATCGCCAAACTATCGAGGATAGACTATGCGATATAATCGTACTCATTGATAACTCAAATGATACCACTTGCAACCATAAGTCCATCATTTATCTCAGGATTAAGATAGACTCTCCGATTGTCCTGATAATGAAAAGACTATTATCTATTGACGGTTCTAGATAAAGTTTTTCATTGTGATCCAGTTCAATGCACCTAGTGCACTAGATTCTTTTGCTCGAAGACACTCTGATGATTTTAGACTCATCATATCTCATTTGATCCCACTCAAATGCTAGCAAAAGAATTCTACAACTTTAACAAGGTAAAGGTGCCCAACCTTTAACTTAAGTTGTGAACAATATTCAAGACTAACTAAAGAATTGTGTCTACCACATACATATCCAGATGTACGAACAATTCTTCTTTTCTCATAGTCTTTAGACCTTATGATTATTTACTTTGACAATTATAATATTAAACTATAAATGCTATAAGATTTGTTAAACCAGAAATCACTTTATTAATATGAAAAAGATTGTTAATTACAACATTACACTCTTGCTATTGAGCATAATCCTAACAGAATCAACAATACAAGATTGTTTGATATTCCTCCATATGACTGTTCCTCTTCCAATAGTAAACACATATCATGATGTGGATTTTCTGGTAGTCAGAATCTGATTGGAAATCAGAATCTGTATACCCAACGAGAATCAAATCCCCTTCTGAGTATACAAGCATATTATCTCTCGTTCTCCTGAGATACTTGAAAGTATGCTTGACTGCCGTCCAGTGATCAGGATCAGGTTTCGATTGAAACCTGCTAACTATGCCCACAGCAAAACAAATATCTAGTCTAGTGCAGAGCATTGCATACATGAGACTTCCAACTGCCGAGGCATTTGGAATCCTACTCTTGAATTACTCTTCATGCTCATTCTTAGGAACTTGTTCCTTAGAAAGTTTGATTCCATTTCTGAAAAATAACATACCTTTCTTGGAATCTTTAATGGAAAATCTAGACAAGATTTTATCTATGTATGAAGCTTGGGATAGTGCAATCATTTTATTCTTTCTATCCCTTATTACTTGGATACCAAGAATATAACTTGCTTCTCATAAGTCCTTCATATCAAATTGTTTTGCTAACCATTCTTTTACTGATGTCAATACACCTACATCGTTTTCGATGAGTAGTATATCATCAACATAAAGAATTTAGGAAAACCAACTTGTCACCATTAATCCTTTTGCATACACAAGGTTCGTCATAGCTTGATCGAACCTTATGTTCCAGGATCAGGATGCTTGCTTTAATCCATATTTGGATTTTTGCAACTTGCATTGCCTTTTGCCAATGGCGACCATCAACATGCTCCATTGCTTCCTTATATGTGTAGGGATTATCGTCGTCTGGGGGATTCTCCATTGATTCTCCCAGACCGATGTATCTCTCGGGTTTTCTACTAACCCTCCCACTACGACGAGGAATGGTAGGTTGTTGATTTTGTGATGGTGCGGAACTTACAATTAGGCTAGGTTGTGTAACCTCTTGTGGAATTGTATCTCTTGACATCTTATTCAGGACAATTCTACTTTTGGGTACAAAAATCATTCATAAAGTCCTTTTCCAGAAATTTAGCATTTGTTGAAACAAATACTTTAAGGTCTGAAGGACTATAGAAATAATATCCTTTAGTTTCTTTTGGATACCCCACAAATATGCATGTTTCCGAACAGGACCCCATCTTTTCTGTCTTTCCTTTTAACACATGCGCAGGACAACCAAATATCCTTAAGTGTTGTAAACTAGGCTTTCGCCCAGTCCACAACTCATGCAGTGTTTGAGGAACCGACTTAGATGGTACATCATTTAGAATGTATATTGCAGTTTGTAAAGTGTAAGGTTCCCATTTGTTGATTGGCTCATTTTGTGGACAACCACATGTTGGGGTCCTTTGTAAGGGTAGCCTAAGTATCGGTCTTATTGTTCGAAGCCCTTTGAAGACCTCGTGTTGATAAGCACCGAAGGTAAATTTCTATGTGCTTACTTTTCTTTGAAGAGATTAGTTGCACACACTCACTTAACATTCATTGCATATGTGTGCATTCTCTTCACTTGTCACATTTCACGCTTGCACTTATTTATCATATTTTGTTGTGTGTCATGTTGTCGTGTAATTCGTTTCCCGATAACTTTTGGAAACGTCCGCGCATGCACTAGAATGTGCTTGGTTTAGCGCGAGGACCGCCTATGGAGAATGCCCTTGGCTTCTCCTTGGTTTTCACCTTTCTAGGTGATCGGCGGTTATGATCGGTGGCCTGGCCGCCGAATGAAACCGCCGTTTCAGTCCAGATTGGTCTGAAGCATTTCTGCGGTTAAGATCGGCGGTCACGACCGCCGTTCGAAACCACCGATTCAAGACCTGATTGATTTATCTCTCAGTCTAATTCGGCGGTTGAATCGGCGGCCACGAAACCGCCGTTCATACCTGATTGTTTTCAATCTCTCTGTTTTGATTCGGCGGTTGGAATCGGTGGTCACGAAACCGCCGAATGAACCGCCGTTTATGCTCTGTTCTCCACGAGCTCAATTCGGCGGTCACGATCGACGGCCTGGCCGTCGATTGAAACCGCCGATCGGCGCGTTTCTTTGAAACTTACTTAAACGACCACACTTTGTTTTGGCCCCCTATATATATGCCATTTTGTCTTTAGGTCAATTAAGAGAGTTCATATTCAGAATTCATACTTAGGATATTTTTCAAAGAGAAGAAAAATTCCAAGAACTCATTTTTTATTACTCAAACACTTTTTCATGATCATCAATCATCATCTAGCATCATCCTTGATCTTCTAGATGTCATTTTGCATGGATTCTTCATCATACTTTGCTTGGTAAGCTTTTCACTAATATCTTACATATTTGTGTTTCTCTTAGCTAGCAATCTCAATTAATTACTTGTATGTTATTTTATATACTTTGAATACAAGTTTGAGATTAGTATGATGTATGTTTGAGAAGTTGTTTGTGATAGCTAATTAAGTTTGTGCTTAATCTTGATTAGCTAAACTATTTGACATGTCATTTAGTTTTGATATCTAGGATTGTTCTAATTGCATATTAATCATCTTAGATAAGCATATAGGGTTTCCCTTGCTCTATGTTGCATTTGGATATTCATATATTCACTTAGGGTTGTATTCTCTTCATAGAGAAAGTAAGTCTTGTGTGTAGCATCGGGATTAGGTTGCTTAGATCGCAAGCAATTGGACTAGGTTCACTCATACCGGGATTAGGTAAGTGTGTGATTACTTCCGGGATTAGGTTGTAATCGTTTTACACATTTAGTGGATTCGAGGTTCGAGTGTGGCTTACTTACTAGCCCGTGGTTTTTCCCGTGAGGGTTTCCACGTAAAAATCAAGTGTTATTTAATTTCCGCATATTATACTTGATTTATTGCTTTATCTAGTTTGGGGTAATTTCGTAATTTGGGTAATAAGCTTAAAATCTATTCACCCCCCCCCCCCCCCCCCCCCTCTAGATAGTTTTATACACACCGTGCTATAATTTGTTTCATAAAGCATATCCCCAAAAGAAATAGGAAGTGTTGAATAACTCAACATAGACCTAACCATGTCTAAAAGATTATATTTCTCCTTTCTGCCACCCCATTTTGTTGAGGTGTACCTGGTGCAGAAAACTGAGATATAATTCCATTATCAATAAGATATTACTGAAACTCACCAGATAGATATTCTCCACCACGATCAGATCTCAAGATTTTTATGTGTTTCTCTAGCTGATTTTCCACTTCAGCTTTAAATGCTTTGAACATGTCAAAAGCATCCGACTTATATCTCATGAGATACACATATCCAAATCTCGAGTAATCATCTGTGAAAGTGATGCAGTACTCATATCCACCTCTAGCTTGAATGCTCATAGGACCACTGTAGGGAAAAATACGGTCAACGCAGCGGAAGCGAGACTAAAAAAGAGTTTAGTATAGTTTAAAATTTTTCCATAATTTGAACCTTAACCCTCTAATTAATTAACATATAATACTAAAGATATCATACCTTTGTCGCATGATCCGATTGACATTGCGTCGATGGTAATCCGCAAGATCTTCCAATCCAATCACGAACGTGAATCACCTAGGAGCGTGGTCTCCCTTCTCTTTGAATTGTGTACCCGAGGATGGATTAACAAAACTTTTTCTTTTTCGTTAGTCACAACAAATTCCAAGAGGCTACAAAGAATGTTTCGGTCACTTTTGAATTCACAATCGTTAGATCGAAACTCGCGTGAACCTTTATTCGAAATTGTTCACAAAACCTTTTGATATAAAAGTTACTAGTGCACTATCGAAATAAGAACAAACTTTTCTCTCTTTTCCACTTGGCCGAATTCTCACACTAATCTAAGAGTTGGATTCTATTTTTCTCTAGCAAAAGAAAAAACTCTCTCTAGCAAGAACTCTATTCTATATAAAGAATATATGTCTAGTACTTGAGTCTTGCACAATTTATTATATATATATATATAGTGCGATGACCTTGCCAATATATTATATATGTAGAAAATATTTAATTATATAATCCATATATATACACGACTATAACATGCATATATAATATATAATTTACCTTAATTCAACTTGCGTGTATGTATATATATTAATTGTATTCCGCATGCATGTATGCACCCAAATATTCTGCATGCATTCTATATATATTTTACGGCAATGTGCCATATATATATCATATATATTTATATATTGTGGCTGAAATCCTCTACCATGTAGGATTTGTGTCTTTTGACTTAAATCCTTACCCTAGGTAGATTTCCTTAGAATTCCAAACCCTAATCCAACTCTTTAGTGTATTTGTGACTATATAAAAGACTTCCTTATTTGACTAGATAAATAAATCCCTTATTTATCTACTTACCAAATAAAGTCTTTTATTTTATTTATACTACCACAATAGTATACTACAAAGAAACATATTTCCTAGTCAGAAAAAGATTTTGATTTTTAATTAAATAATTAATTAATCAATTAATTAATTTCCATTTAATCAAATAATAAAAATAAAACAATATAATATCATATATATATCTCGGCCATGTGCCATATATATTAATATATCTATATATTATTTTTCTATTTTATTAAATCCATTGGACCTTAATAAAAGGCCCACATGTGAACCAGACCCATTCTTACTAAAAGAAACAAGCCCACATGTCTTTCATTAATATATTAATATAATTGATCAGCCCATTAATTAAATAATGTGCAAATTATATTCTTAATATATTAACTACAATTCTAGATGGACCCATAAATTGGTCCGGTAGAATATATCAAGTGATCCATGCAAGTCCGTGTGGATTGGGGATCTTGGCGGGCTATCTAAATTTAAGCTTCAATAGACATAACCTAATCACAATCAACAAATGATTCACTTAGGTCCGATCTATTAATTTTAACTCATTCCACTAAAGAGCTAAAATTGAACTCTTAAATAAAGATAGAATAAGTAAATATTCTCATTCATACCCTAGACAATCTTATAGGAGATGGTGTATCCTCGTGAAGAATATCAGTAATCGCCAAGAGCTCATAGACCGCCTATAGCTCTCTAAGTTACCGTATTTACTCATATGACCACATTTTGAACTTGGATATTTTGACTTGTCCAGAAGCCATGTTTCAATAGACTCTATCGAAAACTTAACGTTAAGATTCAATATCCAATACCTCAAAACATCCATATGATAATATTCTACTCTCATTTAATAAATGGAGCCACGATGTCCATATCTATAAATGAAGTCCTCTATCGATTAACAAATGAACATCACCGAACTATCGAGGATAGACTATGCTATATAATCGTACTCATTGATAACTCAAATGATACCACTTGCAACCATAAGTCCATCATTTATCTCAGGATTAAGACAGACTCTCCGATTGTCCTGATAATGAAAAGACTATTATCTATTGACGGTTCTAGATAAAGTATTTCATTATGATCCAGTTCAATGCACCTAGTGCACTAGATCTTTTACTCAAAGCCACTTTGATGATTTTAGACTCATCATAACACATTTGATCCCACTCAAATGCCAGTAAAAGAATATACAACTTTAACAAGATAAAGGTGCCCAACCTTTACCTTAAGTTGTGAACATTATTCAAGACTAACTAAAGAATTGTGTCTACCTCATACATATCCAGATGTACGAACAATTCTTCTTTTCTCACAGTCTTTTGACCTTATGATTATTTACTTTTGACAATTATAATAATTAATCTATAAATGCTATAAGATTTGTTAAACCAGAAATCACATTATTAATATGAATAGATTGTCAAAAACACTATTACACTTTTGCTATTGAGCATAATCCTAACAATCTCCCACTTGCGCTATAGCAAATGTGTCATATCTCTCATTCCCTTGTTCTCACCCCTATATACAATTTCCCTTAAAAGGTGATACTTCCTTTCAATGTGTTTTCCTCTCTTATGACTTTTTGGTTCTTTCAAATTAGCCACTGCTCCACTGTTGTCACAGTAGATAGTGATCTGCTTATTCGCACTAGGAACCACTTCCATGTCAATCAAGAATTGGCGGAGCCAAACAGCCTCTTTGGTAGCCTCGCATGCAGCAACATACTCAGCTTCCATGGTGGAATCAGCAATACAAGATTGCTTGATACTCCTCCATATAACTGCTCCTCCTCCAATAGTAAACACAGCCCCTGATGTGGATTTTCTGGAGTCAGAATCTGATTGGAAATCAGAATCTGTATACCCAACGGGAATTAAATCCCCTCCAGAGTATACAAGCATATTATCTCTCGTTCTCTTAAGATACTTGAAAATATGCTTGACTGCCGTCCAGTGATCAGGACCACGTTTCGATTGAAACCTATTAACTATGCCAACAGCAAAACAAATATCTGGTCTAGTGCAGAGCATTGCATACATGAGACTTCCAACTGCCGAGGCATATGGAACTCTACTCATGAATTGCTCTTCATGCTCATTCTTAGGAACTTGTTCCTTAGAAAGCTTGATCCCATGTCTGAAAGTGAAACAAATTATAGCACGGTGTGTATAAAACTATCTAGAGGGGGGGGGGGGTGAATAGATTTTAAGCTTTTTACCCAATTTTTCGTGTTAGTCAAAATTACGAAATTACCCCTAAATAGATAAAGCAATAAATCAAGTATAAAATGCGGAAATTAAATAACACTTGATTTTTACGTGGAAACCCTCACGGGAAAAACCACGGGCTAGTAAGTAAGCCACACTCGAACCTCGAATCCACTAAATATGTAAACAATTACAACCTAATCCCGGAAGTAATCACACACCTACCTAATCCCGGTATGAGTGAACCTAGTCCAATTTGCTTGCGATCTAAGCAACCTAATCCTGGATGCTACACACAAGACTTACTTTCTCTATGAAGAGAATACAACCCTAAGTGAATATATGAATATCCAAATGCAACATAGAGCAAGGGAAACCCTATATGCTTATCTAAGATGATTAATATGCAATTAGAACAATCCTAGATATCAAAACTAAATGACATGTCAAATAGTTTAGCTAATCAAGATTAAGCACAAAACTTAATTAGCTATCACAAAAAAAACTTCTCAAACATACATCATACTAATCTCAAACTTGTATTCAAAGTATATAAAATAACATACAAGTAATTAATTGAGATTGCTAGCTAAGAGAAACACAAAATATGTAAGATATTAGTGAAAAGCTTACCAAGCAAAGTATGATGAAGAATCCATGCAAGATGACATCTAGAAGATCAAGGATGATGCTAGATGATGATTGATGATCATGAAAAAGTGTTTGAGTAATAAAAAATGAGTTCTTGGAATTTTTCTTCTCTTTGAAAAATATCCTAAGTATGAATTCTGAATATGAACTCTCTTGATTGACCTAAAGACAAAATGGCATATATATAGGGGGCCAAATCAAAGTGTGGTCGTTTAAGTAAGTTTCAAAGAAACGCGCCGATCGGCGGTTTCAATCAGCGGCCAGGCCGCCGATCATGACCGCCGAATTGAGCTCGTGAAGAACAGAGCATAAACGGTGGTTCATTCGGCGGTTTCGTGACCGCCTATCCCAACCGCCGAATCAAACCCGAGAGATTAAAATCAATCAGGTATGAACGGCGGTTTCGAACGGCGGTTTCGTGACCGCCGATTCAACCGCCGAATTAGACCAAGAGATAAATCAATCAGGTCTTGAATCGACGGTTTCGAACAGCGGTCGTGACCGCCGATCTTAACCGCAGAAAGCTTTAGACCAATCTGGACTGAAACGGCGGTTTCATTCGGCGGCCAGGCCGCCGATCATAACTGCTGATCACCTAGAAAGGTGAAAACCAAGGAGAAGCCAGGGGCATTCTCCATAGGCGGTCCTCGTGCTAAACCAAGCACATTCTAGTGCATGCGCGGACGTTTCTGAAAGTTATCGGGAAACTAAATACACGACAACATGACACAATTACACACAACAAAATATAATAAATAAGTGCAAGTGTGAAATGTGACAAGTGAAGAGAATGCACACATATGCAATGAATGTTAAGTGTGTGTGTGTAACTAATCTCTTCAAAGAAAAGTAAGCACATAGAAATTTACCTTCGGTGCTTATCAACACGAGGTCTTCAAAGGGCTTCGAACAATAAGACCGATACTTAGGCTACCCTTACAAAGAACTCCAACATGTGGTTTGTCCACGAAATGAGCCAATCAACAAATGGGAACCTTACAATCTCCCCCTTTGGCTATTTCGTGACAAAACCACCACTCACATTGATTCCTCACAAAGAAATAGAAACTACGGGACAACTATGATATTCTACAACACAAAGAGATAAGAAAATAAAACTTCAAGTCTTCAATCTCTTGTAGAATAATCAAGCCCTGTAAATAAGTTTCTATGTTTTCCAATACAAGTAAAATGTGAGATTAATCAAGTGATATCAAAACAAGCATTTGCATTTTTAGAATTTAGGCACAACATTACAAAATATATGCAATGTATGATAAATGCAATGCTCCCCCTCAAAAGGTTACTCCCCCTCAATGTGTTATCTCCCCAATATGCACAATTGCAACACCAATTTGCATCTCCCCTTACCATATACTACTCCCCCTTTTTGTCATGATATAGGCAAAGGAGTAGTCCCTAACCGGGTCACTCATAGTAACGAGAGATAGTAGCATGCAAGATTTGCATAATTAATATAAGTCACTTTATGCATCTCAATTAATCGGAGAGAAACAAGGAGATTTATTTGAGAGAAAATGTGTGAATCAAACATGCTTTGCATACAAGACATGTAGCATTCAAGTCCAAAATACAATGGTATTTGGCAAAGCAAATGACAAAGGTTTCTAATAGGAATTCAAATTTCACCAATGTCATGAGTAAAGCAAGGATATAAAATACATTGATTTCAATATAAGAGCAACTATATCCAACTTTATAAGCGAAACATGGCATGAGCAACTTTGCACCCTTTTTGATTTTTCCGGATAAGATATCCGTATGATAGTAGCCATGTTCAACCAATAAAGAAAGAGAGACATTTGGAATATAAATTCCTTTGAACGGATACAAGATCCTTTATTCATTTTGAGTCTCATAAGCTTTCACACAAGTTTTGCATTTTTAAGAATATGCATTCATCAATTCATGCTTTTCATGTGAGCATGTTATATGAATTTCATGCTTTTTCATTTGACATTAGCATGTTATTAAAGAATCATCATGTCATGGAGATAATCATAGGTCATTCAAATCATACTTCCTATATACATCTCCTAGTCCAAAAATGCATGTTTGAACATAAATATGACATGGATTGTAAACAAGCAAGGTTCACACTTATTGAATTGAAAACATATATACATATGTGCAACCAAGCTTACTCAAGCAATTAAAAGAAGAGGCATAAGATATTTCAAATTTTTTGCAAGTGACAAGAATGCAAACTAGCTCTCTTTGCTTGAGTTCCCCATATGGGGTCAATCATAGAACATCACTCCACAAGACATATCCCAATAGATCTACTAAGAATTTTAAATCGAGTAGCATCTAAGGGTTTAGTAAATAGGTCCGCAAGTTGATCATTAGTACCTACATGTTCAAGTACTATGCATTTATTTTCAACAAGCTCTCTAATGAAGTGATGGCGGATGTCAATATGCTTAGTTCTAGAATGTTGCACCGGATTCTTGGAAATATTAATGGCACTCATGTTATCACAAAAAAGAGTGAGAGTACCTTGGTTGAATCCGTAATCTACTAGCATTTGCTTCATCCATATAAGTTGAGTGCATCCACTCCCCGCGGCTATGTACTCGGCTTCCGCCGTGGACAAGGAAATCGAGTTTTGCTTCTTGCAAAACCAAGACACCAAGTTGTTGCCTAGAAAAAGCAACCGCCCGATGTGCTCTTCCTATCATCACAATTTCCTGCCCAATCCGCATCACTATATCCTACAAGACTAGGATTAGTGTCAAATGAGTACCAAATCCCATAGTTGGAAGTCCCATTCACAAAGCGAATGACTCTCTTAACCGAAGAGAGATGGGACTCCTTGGGATCGGATTGGTACCTAGCACAAACTCCTACACTAAATGATATATCGGGCCTACTTGCGGTCAAATAGAGCGAGCTCCCTATCATGCCACGATATAAGGTTTGGTCCACACTTTTACCGCTAGCATCCTTGCTTAGCTTCAAAGTGGTGCTCATAGGAGTGTCACAATGTTTGGCTTTTTCAAGACCAAACTTCTTCACAAGGTTTTTGGCATATTTGGCTTGGGTTATGAAAATCCCATCATCTAGTTGTCTAATTTGCAAACCTAGGAAGTAACTAAGCTCACCAACAAGACTCATCTCAAATTCATGAGACATTACATCAACAAATTGTTGGACCTTGGTGTTGTTGGTGGAGCCAAACACTATGTCATCGACATATATTTGAGCTATGAAAAGCTCATCATTGTCTCTCTTGATGAATAGTGTCTTGTCAACACTACCTCTTATGTAGTTATTGTCAATAAGAAATTGAGTGAGGCGCTCATACCAAGCCCTCGATGCTTGTTTCAACCCATATAGTGCCTTCTTGAGGCGATAGACATGGTTGGGGTGGTGAGCATCCACAAACCCCTTGGGTTGTTCAACAAACACTTCCTCTTGCAAGAAGCCATTGAGGAAGGCACTCTTGACATCCATTTGGTGCAATTTGAACTTGTGCACACAAGAAATGGACAAGAGAAGCCTAATAGACTCTAAACGGGCAACGGGAGCAAATGTCTCCTCAAAGTCGATACCCTCAATTTGAGAGTACCCTTGTGCTACAAGTCTAGCCTTGTTCCGCACTATGTTGCCATCCTCATCGGATTTGTTCCTAAATATCCATTTAGTGCCTATGACATTAGTGGTCTTAGGCCTAGGAACTAGAGTCCAAACCTCATTCCTTTCGAATTGGTTTAGCTCTTCTTGCATGGCAAGAACCCAAAATTCATCATTTAAGGCTTTTTCAACCTTTTTGGGTTCAATTTGAGAGGTGTAGCATGTGTAGCTAATAAGATTAGCAAGTTGACGTCTAGTCCTAACACCCTCATTAACCTCTCCAATGATATCTTCTTTATCATGGAGTTTCCTAACCCATGGAGCGGGTTCTTTAGAGTCCAAGAGAGGAACTCTATCAATAGGTTGTGTGTCATCATTGTTGACATTAGATGTCCCATCATTAGGAGACACCACAACCTTCTCCAAAGGAGAAACATCACTAAAAATAACCTCCTCCTCATGATCACTAGACTTGAGCCTAGTGTCATCAAATACGACATTGGATGATTCCATAACACTTAGAGTCTTTAAATTGAAAACTATATAGGCTCTACTATTCAAGGCATAGCTAATAAAAATACCATCATCACTCTTAGCATCGAATTTGCCAAGTTGATCACGGTCATTCAAAATGTAGCATTTGCTTCCAAAAGTGTGGAAGTAGCTAACATTTGGCCTCTTGCCTTTCCATAACTCATAGGAGGTGTTTCTAGTACCGGGCCTTAGGAAAACTCTATTTCCTATATAGCAAGCCGTATTGATGGCTTCAGCCCATAGGTTCCTAGGGACATTGTTGCTAAGCAACATCACACGGGCCATCTCTTGAAGGACCCTATTTTTCCTCTCAACAACTCCATTTTGTTGAGGTGTCCTAGGAGCCGAAAACTCATGGGAGATGCCTAAACCATTACAAAAGGTTTCAAAAGTAGCATTCTCAAATTCCCTCCCATGGTCACTTCTAATCCGTTTTATGCTTTTAATATTAGAATTCATTTCATTTTGTATTTTATTACAAAGCATTTTAAACTTATCAAAAGTTTCGGATTTTTCTCTAAGAAAATATGTCCATGTGAACCTAGAGAAATCATCAACACATACAAAAATGTATCTCTTTCCACCCAAACTTTCGGTTTGCATAGGACCCATGAGGTCCATGTGGAGAAGCTCAAGAGGCTCCTTGGTGGTGAGATACTTACCCTTTTTGTGCATGCTTTTAGTTTGCTTTCCTTGTTGGCAAGGTCCACAAACACCATTGGCTTTCTTCCCAAGCTTAGGGAGGCCACGCACACAATTGAACTTTCCAAGGGTCCGTAGATCCCTAAAGTTCATGTGGCCAAGTCTTTCATGCCACAACTCAATTTGCTCATCCATGGACACATGATTAGATACAATACTAGCTTCAAGACAATAACAATTGTCGCTAGATCTCATGCCCTTCAACAAGGTTTGTCCATCGGGTTTTAGGATAGAGCAATAATCTTTAGAAAACAAGACGGAATATCCTTCATCACTAAGATGTGAAATGCTTATTAAATTGGCTTTCAAGCCATCAACAAATAAAGCATTGGATAAGGAGGGTAATCCGGGAACGAAAATGGTTCCTTTCCCTACAACATTTCTTTTGGATCCATCACCAAAAGTGACATTTCCACCTTCCTCCATAACAAGAGTCTCGAAGAAACTCTTGTTTCCCGTCATGTGCCTAGAGCACCCACTATCCAAATACCAAAAATTAGAAGAATTTGCCTTCAAGGCTATTTGTGCAACATGGCAAACATTTTCATTCTTTCTAATCCACTTAGCAACAATTTTAGCTTTCTTAGTGGTCTTTGGTACATGGGCTCTAGATGTCCTAGGATCATGCAAAATAAAATTATCATTCCTAGGAACATGCATCTTGGCTCTATTCTTTCTCTTTTCAATCATGCTTCGTGTTCTACACATTTTAATATATTGAAAGCAATTTGGTCTAATATGACCATCACAACCACAAAAGTGACAAATAGGGATGAAAAAAGGAATCATACCTTGTCTTTGTGCACGTATGGGAGCTCGTCCATGTCTTTGTGGATAAGTGGGTTCAATCCATCTTCGTTGTTGAACCAGTCTAGGTTGCTTCCAAGCTTGAGGTTGCATGATTGGTCTCTTTCCTTTGTGAGCCAATTGTTGAGGAATGTTGGCTTGAGGGACCCTAGGGGGTTGAGCTTGAGGTTGCCTTCTTGGCCCCATCTTCACTTATGCATTAGAGCATTGTCCTACTTCTAATTTCTTCCTATGAGCTTGCACAAATGAAGTTTCTTCTTTCTTCAAGCTCTTGACAAACACGGTCTTGTTAGAGGTAGAGATCTTCTTGTCATCTTCATACCCAAGACCCCTCTTGTCACATGGACTCTTTCCAACACCAAGCATATGGTCAAGCTTCTTGGTGCTAGAATCTATCCTAGCCAAGGACCCTTTAACTTCTACAAGTTCCCTCTTCAAGCCTTCTTCACTTCTCTTGGATAAGTCTAATTCCTCAATTAACTTATCCTCTCTCCTCTTCAACCTTTCCACTTGTTCACTTAAGTGGTCATTGGGAGCCGAAAGTTCAAGGTTCTCTTCTCTCAACCTCTCAATCTTTCTTGTGCTTTTAATTGCTAAATCATTGAACTCGGCATGGTATTTAGCAAGCACCTTTTGCTCCACAAATTTCTTTATGGAAATAGAAGAGGAGTCACTTTCTACTTCACTTGAGTCATTTTCCTCTTGACTCATTTCCTCTTCCACTTTTGCTCTTATGTGAGGAGGCAAAAGTTAGGAGATTAGCCATGAGCTCTTCTTCACTTGAAGACTCATCTTCCTCATTGGAGTCATCACTACTCCCACTCCAAGTGGCGGCCATCACTTTGCTCTTCTTCTTTTCATTGTGATTAGCACATTCGGGGGCAAAGTGACCAATCCCACCACATTCAAAGCATCGAACCCCTTTCCTTTCGGTCCTCTCTTGTCTAGGCTCAAACTTCTTGAAGGAACCTTTTTTCTTCAAGTCTTGTCCTCTTGACCCAAATCCCTTCTTCTTCTTGAACCCCATAACCTTATTAAACCTTTTCACGAATAAGGCAAGGTCTTCATCCGAGTCATGCTTTGCCTCCTTTGCATCCTTAGATGCTTTCAAAGCTATTCCTTTAGACGTTTTAGAAGGAGTAGTGGTGCTAGGAGCCTTCCTAGACTCATATGCAAGGAGACGTCCAATCACCTCACTTGGCTTCATATCCATGTAGCCACTATTTTCTTCTATGGCCGTCACCTTTGATTCAAACCTATCGGGGAGAGATCTCATAATTTTTTGCTTGACTCTCATATCCGAGTACAGGTCTCCGAGTTGATGGCTTTGATTTACAATGTCCATCAATTTGATTTTGAAGTCATTGAAGCATTCATCCTCTCCCATCCTAAGTAGCTCAAATTGAGTTTGGAGGACTTGAAGCTTGGACTCCTTCACCACCTCAGTTCCCTCATGTGCAACTTGAAGGATGTCCCATGCCACTTTTGCAATCTGAGTATTCTGAATAAGCTTGTATTGATTCTCATCCATTGCACACATGATGGCATGCATAGCCTTCCTATTCCACTTGGAAGCCTCAAACTCTTGCGCGTTCCATTGCGCCTTAGGCTTCAAAACTTCTTCTCCTCCACCACCGGGAGTCATCATGGGTAGATCATATCCGTCTTCCACCGCCATCCATGCACGGTCATGAATTTGGCATATGTAAGATTCCATCTTCCCTTTCCATTGGGAATAATTCAAACCGGTAAGAAGTGGAGGCCTTGTGCTAGAAGCACCTTCGTGGCCACCACCATTTCCACCGTTTCCACTCATAGTGTTTATGAATGAATGAAATGAATGCAAATGTATGAATGATCAAAAATCACACAAAATGCAAAACACACCAAAATAAGCAAGGATCACCTATGTATGTCTAGGAACCCGCTCTGATACCAATTGAAACAAATTATAGCACGGTGTGTATAAAACTATCTAGAGGGGGGGTGAATAGATTTTAAGCTTTTTACCCAATTTTTCGTGTTAGTCAAAATTACGAAATTACCCCTAAATAGATAAAGCAATAAATCAAGTATAAAATACGGAAATTAAATAACACTTGATTTTTACGTGGAAACCCTCACGGGAAAAACCACGGGCTAGTAAGTAAGCCACACTCAAACCTCGAATCCACTAAATGTGTAAACAATTACAACCTAATCCCGGAAGTAATCACACACCTACCTAATCCCGGTATGAGTGAACCTAGTCCAATTTGCTTGCGATCTAAGCAACCTAATCCCGGATGCTACACACAAGACTTACTTTGTCTATGAAGAGAATAACAACCCTAAGTGAATATATGAATATCCAAATGCAACATAGAGCAAGGGAAACCCTATATGCTTATCTAAGATGATTAATATGCAATTAGAACAATCCTAGATATCAAAACTAAATGACGTGTTAAAAAGTTTAGCTAATCAAGATTAAGCACAAAACTTAATTAGCTATCACAAAAAAAAAAAAACTTCTCAAACATACATCATACTAATCTCAAACTTGTATTCAAAGTATATAAAATAACATACAAGTAATTAATTGAGATTGCTAGCTAAGAGAAACACAAAATATGTAAGATATTAGTGAAAAGCTTACCAAGCAAAGTATGATGAAGAATCCATGCAAGATGACATCTAGAAGATCAAGGATGATGCTAGATGATGATTGATGATCATGAAAAAGTGTTTGAGTAATAAAAAATGAGTTCTTGGAATTTTTCTTCTCTTTGAAAAATATCATAAGTATGAATTCTGAATATGAACTCTCTTGATTGACCTAAAGACAAAATGGCATATATATAGGGGGCCAAATCAAAGTGTGGTCGTTTAAGTAAGTTTCAAAGAAAAGCGCCGATCGGCGGTTTCAATCGGCGGCCAGGCCGCCGATCATGACCGCCGAATTGAGCTCGTGAAGAACAGAGCATAAACGGCGGTTCATTCAGCGGTTTCGTGACCGCTGATCCCAACCGCCGAATCAAACCCGAGAGATTAAAATCAATCAGGTATGAACGGCGGTTTCGAACGGCGGTTTCGTGACCGCCGATTCAACCGCCGAATTAGACCAAGAGATAAATCAATCAAGTCTTGAATCGACGGTTTCAAACGGCGGTCGTGACCGTCGATCTTAACCATAGAAAGCTTTAGACCAATCTGGACTGAAACGGCGGTTTCATTCGGCAGCCAGGCCGCCGATCATAACCGCCTATCACCTAGAAAGGTGAAAACCAAGGAGAAGCCAAGGGCATTCTCCATAGGCGGTCCTCGCGCTAAACTAAGAACATTCTAGTGCATGCGCGGACGTTTCCGAAAGTTATCGGGAAACGAATTACACGACAACATGACACAATTACACACAACAAAATATAATAAATAAGTGCAAGTGTGAAATGTGACAAGTGAAGAGAATGCACACATATGCAATGAATGTTAACTGTGTGTGTGCAACTAATCTCTTCAAAGAAAAGTAAGCACATAGAAATTTACCTTCGGTGCTTATCAACACGAGGTCTTCAAAGGGCTTCGAACAATAAGACCAATACTTAGGCTACCCTTACAAAGAACCCTAACATGTGGTTTGTCCACGAAATGAGCCAATCAACAAATGGGAACCTTACAGAAAGGTAACATACCTTTCTTGGAATCCTGCATGGAAAACCTAGACAAGATCTTGTCTATGTATGAAGCTTGGGATAATGTCATCGTTTTATTCTTTCTATCCCTTGTTACTTGGATACCTAGAATAAAACTTGCTTCTCCTAAGACTTTCATATCAAATTGTTTTGCTAACCATTCTTTTACTGGTGTCAATACACCTACATCATTTCCAATGAGTAGTATATCATCAACATAAAGAATCAGGAAAACCAACTTGTCGCCCTTAATCCTTTTGTATACACAAGGTTCGTCAGGATTCTGAATAAATCCAAAACCTTTCACAGCTTGATCGAACCTTATGTTCCAGGATCTGGATGCTTGCTTGAATCCATATATGGATTTCTGCAACTTGCATACCTTTTCCATTTGACCCTTTTCAATTAATCCTTCTGGTTGCATCATGTAGATGCTTTCGTCAAGACTTCCATTAAGGAAAGCTGTCTTGACGTCCATTTGCCAAATCTCTAGATCTAAAGATGCTGCAATAGATAAGAGTATCCTAATGGATTTAAGCATGGCCACAGGAGAGAAGGTTTCCTCGTAATCGATACCTTCTTTCTGTGTATACCCTTTAGCTACTAATCTAGCTTTAAAGGTTTCCACATTTCCATCCATACCTCTTTGCCTCTTGTATACCCACTTGCACCCAATGGGTTTTATCCCTTTAGGCAAGTCTAAAAGGGACCAGACTTTGTTATCGAACATGGATTCAATCTCAGATTGCATTGCCTTTTGCCAATGGCGACTATCAACATCCTCCATTGCTTTCTTATACGTGTAGGGATCATCGTCGTCCCGGAGATTCTCCACTGATTCTCCCAGACCGATGTATCTTTCGGGTTGTGTTCTAACCCTCCCACTACGACGAGGAATGGTAGGTTATTGATTTTGTGTTGGATCGGAACTTACAATTGGGTTAGGTTGTGTAACCTCTCGTGGAATTGTATCTCCTGACATCTCATTCAGGACAATTCTACTTCTGGGCACAAAATCATTCATATAGTCCTTTTCTAGAAATTTAGTATTTGTCGAAACAAATACTTTAAGACCTGAAGGACTATAGAAATAATATCCTTTAGTTTCTTTTGGATACCCTACAAATATACATGTTTCCGAACGGGACTCCATCTTTTCTATCTTTCCTTTTAACACATGCGCAGGACAACCAAATATCCTTAAATGTTGTAAACTAGGCTTGCGCCCAGTCCACAACTCATGCGGTGTTTGAGGAACGGACTTAGATGGTACATCGTTTAGAATGTATATAGTAGTTTGTAAAGCATATCCCCAAAAAGAAATAGGAAGTGTTGAATAACTCAACATAGACCTAACCATATCCAAAAGAGTTCTATTTCTCCTTTCTGCTACCCCATTCTGTTGAGGTGTACCTGGTGCAGAAAACTGAGAAACTATCCTATTATCAATAAGATATTGCTGAAACTCACCAGATAGATATTCTCCACCACGATCAGATCTCAAGATTTTTATGTGTTTCTCAAGCTGATTTTCTACTTCAGCTTTGAATGCTTTGAACATGTCAAAAGCATCCGACTTATGTCGCATGATATACACATAACCAAATCTCGAGTAATCATCTATGAAGGTGATGAAGTACTCATATCCACCTCTAGCTTGAATGCTCATAGGACCACATACATCAGTGTGTATCAATCCTAAACATTAAGTGGCTCTTGCACCTTTGGCCGAGAACGACCTTTTGGTCATTTTACCTTCCAAACAAGATTCACAAGTTGGTAGATCATCAACCTTTAAGTCACTTAAAGGTCCGTCACATACCAATCTTTTAATCCTATTAAGGTTAATATGACCTAGGCGTAAATGCCATAGGTAGGTTTCATCTATTGATAATTTTACTCTTTTATGATTAGGTTTCGTTAATTATGTGTCTAACGAGTGAGAGATATTTCTATGCAAAAAGAATAAGCTATTTTCCAATGTACCTTTGCAAATAAATTTGTTATTCTTACTAATAATAAAATCTTTATTAAAAGTAATCGAATATCCAAATTTATTCAAACAAGAAACTGAAATTAAATTTCTCTTGAATTGAGGTACATAATAAACGTCTATCAAATCTAAATGCCTAAAAGAATCTAGATTAATTCTAATATCTCCCACTGCACTTGCAGACACCAACGTTCCGTTGCCCAAACGCAAGTTGATTTCATTCTTATTCAACTTTCTCCTTTCTTGGAACCCCTGTAAGGAATAACAAACATGATTTGTGGCTTCAGAGTCTATGATCTAAGAATCTGTAGAATCTGCCAGAAAACATGTTTCAAAATAATTAATATTACCTTGTTCCTTCTTGTTCTGGGCCTTTGGGCAATTTCTTTTCCAATGTCCCTTTTCACCATAAAGGAAGCACTTCCCTTTGATCTTGGTTACTTTCTTGATCTCCTTCTTGGTAGGCCTAAGTTGCTTTTTCTTATATTGTTCCTTGACCTTCTGACGGGTCTTAACAGTAGCAACTTTAGCAACTATATGAATCTGGGATTCATAAGTAGGAGCAGGTGGTTTAGGAGCAAACAGAATAAACTTATGTTTTTCAGCTTGCAGCAACAACCCAATTTTCCTTTTCCATGTGATATAATTATCTCCGGTTAAAGTATTATCTTTTAAGATGTTCATTAGGTGATGGGGTCATGATTTCTGAATAAAACAAAAATATATATGAGTAAATAATCATGATAAAGCACTTTTAAATATTTATCTTGAATTAAATAAATAACTCAATCATAAAAACTCAACGGTGATCCAACACCCATAAATGTTATACCTCCTTTGGGAGTTCGCACCATTTACTAGTTAGACTAGGTCCCACCTAATTGTTAACATAACAACCAACATTTTCAATTTTAGCCTTGCAATTTTACTAACAAGAACTCTTAGGAGGATATCAATAAAATTACATTGAGTGTGTTACCAAGATATCGACCCTCAATTTTCTCTCACGAAAATCCCTCCTTGGGGAGTAGATCTCGTTTGAGTCCATTGTCTAGTCTATCCTTGTAAGGAAGTATGTTGCTAAATTCCATTCATGGACGCCCCTTGGGGGATTACCAATAAATAATAAAGCTCAACTAACCTTGGAGGCCATAGGTGTTGCAAAACACCTTCTCCCACTCAATTATTTAAGGCGTGTGATTAAATCCCATAGAATGATTTACCAAGTTATCTAGATGCCAATTTAGATACCTAAATCATTCAATGCATGTTCATACCAAAAGAGATATATGAGTGGCACTCCTATTCTATATGACATGTTATCATACAATAACAAATATTGTAATATTTATGCAAAAAATAAATAGCCACAATTTTGGTCCATCATAGAAAAGCAAGTAAATTACAATTTGTTAGGAATACAAGATCTTCAAGTGGCCATCAACCATACGCTCATCCCTCGGCTCCCCCATAGGCGTGCACACCCCACAACCCCACAAAGGGGCTGCCGTGCGCAGCCCATGAGAGCATATAGGGCTGCCGTGCGCAGCCCACCATGATTTGGGCTTGCCATGCGCAGCCCAATCCACTCCTTGGGTGCGCACGATGCTCGTTCTATGTTCCGGTTGCTTCCTTTTCTTCATGTCTTCGAATCTTCAATACCCGAATACATTATAGCAGTATTTAAACTAATAAAATACTGGAGTATTTTTTTTTTTTTTTTATTCACTGCAGTACCTTTTTTTACAATAAAAAACTGCACCTAAATTTAATACAATAAAAAAAACTGCACATAATATTAATACACTAAAATAAAAAATAGCAACTACCAAGAAGGAATTTTGGTGATGATAGACCACCCTTCTTGTTACAAATCCGAAACAAAAATACATTGAAATTCTAGGACCAAAATCGAACAACAACAATCCACATAAAAACATATATAAAACCATACATTCACATGTAATTATATATGCGAATACCTAGAGTGTCATCTCTTTCTAAACATGCATAATCACAATAAAAAGAAATAGATTCATGTATATATACGTTAATTAATTAAAGGGTACAACCAGGGCTCTGATACCAATTGTAGGGAAAAATACGGTCAACGCAGCGGAAGCGAGACTAAAAAAGAGTTTAGTATAGTTTAATTTTTTTCCATAATTTAAACCTTAACCCTCTAATTAATTAACATATAATACTAAAGATATCATACCTTTGTCGCATGATCCGATTGACATTGCGTCGATGGTAATCCGCAAGATCTTCCAATCCAATCACGAACGTGAATCACCTAGGAGCGTGGTCTCCCTTCTCTTTGAATTGTGTACCCGAGGATGGATTAACAAAACTTTTTCTTTTTCGTTAGTCACAACAAATTCCAAGAGGCTACAAAGAATGTTCCGGTCACTTTTGAATTCACAATCGTTAGATCGAAACTCGCGTGAACCTTTATTCGAAATTGTGCACAAAACCTTTTGATATAAAAGTTACTAGTGCACTATCGAAATAAGAACAAACTTTTCTCTCTTTTCCTCTTGGCCGAATTCTCACACTAATCTAAGAGTTGGATTCTATTTTTCTCTAGCAAAAGAAAAAACTCTCTCTAGCAAGAACTCTAGGGTTAGCCCATTCTATATAAAGAATATATGTCTAGTACTTGAGTCTTGCACAATATATTATATATGTATATATATATATGTAGTGCGATGACCTTGCCAATATATTATATATGTAGAAAATATTTAATTATATAATCCATATATATACACGACTATAACATGCATATATAATATATAATTTACCTTAATTCAACTTGCATGTATGTATATATATTAATTGTATTCCGCATGCATGTATGCACCCAAATATTCTGCATGCATTCTATATATATTTTACGGCAATGTGCCATATATATATCATATATATTTATATATTGTGGCTGAAATCCTCTACCATGTAGGATTTGTGTCTTTTGACTTAAATCCTAACCCTAGGTAGATTTCCTTAGAATTCTAAACCCTAATCCAACTCTTTAGTGTATTTGTGACTATATAAAAGACTTCCTTATTTGACTAGATAAATAAATCCCTTATTTATCTACTTACCAAATAAAGTCTTTTATTTTATTTATACTACCACAATAGTATACTACAAAGAAACATATTTCCTAGTCAGAAAAAGATTTTGATTTTTAATTAAATAATTAATTAATCAATTAATTAATTTCCATTTAATCAAATAATAAAAATAAAACAATATAATATCATATATATATCTCGGCCATGTGCCATATATATTAATATATCTATATATTATTTTTCTATTTTATTAAATCCATTGGACCTTAATAAAAGGCCCACATGTGAACCAGACCCATTCTTACTAAAAGAAACAAGCCCACATGTCTTTCATTAATATATTAATATAATTGATCAGCCCATTAAATAAATAATGTGCAAATTATATTCTTAATATATTAATTACAATTCTAGATGGACCCATAAATTGGTCCGGTAGAATATATCAAGTGATCCATGCAAGTCCATGTGGATTGGGGATCTTGGCAGGCTATCTAAATTTAAGCTTCAATAGACATAACCTAATCACAATAATAAATGATTCACTTAGGTCCGATCTATTAATTTTAACTCATTCCACTAAAGAGCTAAAATTGAACTCTTAAATAAAGATAGAATAAGTAAATATTCTCATTCATACCTAGACAATCTTATAGGAGATGGTGTATCCTCGTGAAGAATATCAGTAATCGCCAAGAGCTCATAGACCTCCTATAGCTCTCCAAGTTACCATATTTACTCATATGACCACATTTTGAACTTGGATATTTTGACTTGTCCAGAAGCCATGTTTCAATAGACTCTATCGAAAACTTAACGTTAAGATTCAATATCCAATACCTCAAAACATCCATATGATAATATTCTACTCTCATTTAATAAATGGAGCCACGATGTCCATATCTATAAATGAAGTCCTCTATCGATTAGCAAATGAATATCACCAAACTATCGAGGAGAGACTATGCTATACAATCGTACTCATTGATAACTCAAATTATACCACTTGCAACCATAAGTCCATCATTTATCTCAGGATTAAGATAGACTCTCTGATTGTCCTGATAATGAAAAGACTATTATCTATTGACGGTTCTAGATAAAGTATTTCATTATGATCCAGTTCAATGCACCTAGTGCACTAGATCTTTTACTCAAAGCCACTTTGATGATTTTAGACTCATCATAACACAATTGATCCCACTCAAATGCCAGTAAAAGAATCTACAACTTTAACAAGATAAAGGTGCCCAACATTTACCTTAAGTTGTGAACATTATTCAAGACTAACTAAAGAATTGTGTCTACCTCATACATATCCAGATGTACGAACAATTATTCTTTTCTCACAGTCTTTTGACCTTATGATTATTTACTTTTGACAATTATAATAATTAAACTATAAATGCTATAAGATTTGTTAAACCAGAAATCACATTATTAATATGAATAGATTGTCAAAAACACTATTACACTCTTGCTATTGAGCATAATCCTAACAACCACATACATCAGTATGCATTAATCCTAAACATTCAATGGCTCTTGTGCCTTTGGTCCTGAACAACCTTTTGGTCATTTTACCTTCCAAACATGATTCATAAATTGGTAGATCATCAACCTTTAAGTCACTTAAAGGTCCATCACTAACCAATCTTTTAATCCTATTAAGGTTAATATGACCTAGGCACAAATGGCATAGGTAGGTTTCATCTTATGATAATTTTACTCTTTTATGGTTAGGTTGCATTAATTCTGTGTCTAACAAGTGAGAGATATTTCTATGTAAATAGAATAGACCATTTTCCAATGTACCTTTGCAAACAAATTTGCCATCTTTACTAATAATAAAAAAATTATTAAAAGTAACCGAATATTCAAATTTATTTAAACACGAAACTGAAATTAAATTTCTCTTGAATTGAGGTACATAATAAATGTCTATCAAATCTAAATGCCTACTAGAATCTAGATTAACTCTAATATCTCCCACTACACTAGCAGACACCAACGCTCCGTTGCCTAAACGCAAGTTGATTTCATTCTTATTCAGCCTTCTCCTTTCTTAAAACCCCCATAAGGAATAACAAACATGATTATTGGCTACTGAGTCTACGATCCAAGAATCTGTAGAATCTGCCAGTAAACATGTTTCAAGATAATTCACATTACCTTGTTCCTTTTTATTCTGAGACTTTGGGCAATTACTTTTCCAATGTCTCTTTTCACCACAAAAGAAGCACTTCCTTTTGATCTTGGTTACTTTCTTAGTCTCCTTCTTGGTAGGCCGAAGTTGCTTTTTCTTCTGTTATTCCTTGACCTTCTGACGGGTCTTAACAGTAGCAACTTTACCAACAATATGAATCTTTTCTAGAGACATCATCATATCAGCAGCAAACCCCATTCCTTCATGCTGTTGTTGCAACACGTCAAAGATGGTAGCCATTTGGCCATCTCATTCGAGGTCTTCCACTGCTCATACTCGTCTCTTTGCATCACATTAGATTCATTAGTAGGAGCAGGTGGTTTTTAGGAGTAGTCAGAACAAACTTATGTTTTTCAGCTTGCAGCAACAACCCAATTTTCCTTTTCCATGTGACATAATTATCTCCAGTTAAAATATTTATCTTTTAGGATGATCATTAGGGATGGGGTCATGATTTCTTAATAAAACAAAATTATATATGAGTAAATAATCATGATAAAGCACTTTCAAATATTTATCTTGATTTAAATAAATAACTCAATCATAAAAATTTAACGGTGATCCAACACCCATAAATGTTACGCCTCCTTTGGGAGTACATACCATTTATTAGTTGGACTAGGTCCCACCTAATTGTTAACATAACAACCAGCGTTTTCAATTTTAGCCTTGTGATTTTATTGACAAGAACTCTTAGGAGGATATCAATAAAATCACATTGAGTGTGTTACCAAGATATCAACCCTTAATATTTTCTCTCACGAAAATCCCTCCTTGGGGAGTAGATCTCGTTTGAGTCAATTGTCTAGTCTATCCTTGTAAGGAAGTATGTTGCTAAATTCTATTCATGGACGCCCCTTGTGGGGATTACCAATAAATAATAAAGCTCAACTAACCTTGGAGGCCATAGGTGTTGCAAAACACCTTCTCCCACTCAATTATTTAAGGCGTGTGATTAAATCCCATAGAATGATTTACCAAGTTATCTAGATGCCAATTTAGATACCTAAATCATTCAATGCATGTTCATACCAAAAGAGATATATGAGTGGCACTCCTATTCTATATGACATGTCATCAAAAAATAACAAATATCGTAATATTTACACAAAATAAATAGCCACAATTTTGGTCCATCCTAGAAAAGCAAGTAAATTACAATTGTTAGGAATACAAGATCTTCCTTCTTGACGAACAACTCTTCAAGTGGCCATCGATCACTTGTGCGTCCCACGGCTGCCCCTATGGGCGTGCGCACTCCACAACCCCAACAAAGGGCTGCCGTGCGTAGCCCATGAGAATACTAGGGCTGCCGTGCGCAGCCCACCATGATATGGGCTTGCCATGCGCAGCCCAATCCACTCCAAGGGTGCGTATGGTGCTCGTTCTAGCCCAATCCAAAATATTTTTAACAATAAAAATACTACAGAGTTTTGTTTTTTTTTTTTTTTAAATCATTGCAGTATTTTAATACAATAAAAACTGCACTAAAAAATAAAAAATACTGCAGTATATTTTAATACATAAAAAACTGCACTGTTTAATTACAATAATTTTTTTTTTAAGCAACTATCAAGAAGGAACTTGTGACGATAAAAGTCCACCCTTCTTGTTACAATTCCGAAACAAAAATACATTGAAATTCTAGGACCAAAATTGAGCAACAACAATTCACTTTATAACAACATATATAAATCCATACATTCAACATGTAATTATATATAAGAATACCTAGAGTGTCATCTCTTTCTAAAACATGCATAATCACAATAAAAAGAAATAGATTCACGTATATATACGTTAATTAATCAAAGGGTTCAACCAAGGCTCTGATACCAATTGTAGGGAAAAATCGAGTGCAGGCAGCGGAAGCGAGACTAAAAACGAGTTTAGTATAGTTTAAAATTTTTTCATAATTTGAACCTTAACCCTTTAATTAATTAACATATTGTTAATGGAGAGAATCTCCATTTAATAGATTTGAAGGAAAGTCAAAAGGGGAGAAATCAAAGTACAAGAATCAAGGAAAATCAACAAAGTCAATGAGTGAAAAATCACAGCTAGAAAATCAAGGAATATATTTCTTGATTAGAGGAGGATTGTATGTAATGGTAACTTTTGATTTGTATATAATCTTGTATTGACAAGTGATGGTATTCACTGAGCAATATTCAATAATATTCATCCTATTCAAAATTATCAAAGGCTTCATTTTATTTTTCATGGTATCAGAGCTTTTCTTGGAAGAACAATAAATTGTTTTCTTCTCTTTTTTGTCAGCAATGAGTTCTTCAACTACCCCTATTGCTGTCCAATATCCTTACCCGTCTACTCTCAATATAGGGAATTTTGTTTCCCTTAAACTTTCTCAAAATAATTATATGCTATGGAAGACAGAAATCAGTGGTCTTATTGAGAGCCAAGACATGAAGGGCTTCCTAGATGGGAATTACCCAAAGCCTGATGAGTTCATCACTGAAACATCTATAGAATCTGGAGGATCTGCAGCAAAACAGGTGATGAACCCAGAATATATCTCATGGAGGAGATCTGATAGACTCCTTCGTGGCTGGATTGTTGGAACCTTATCGGAAGAGG
Source organism: Acer yangbiense (assembly GCA_008009225.1). Lineage (NCBI taxonomy): Eukaryota > Viridiplantae > Streptophyta > Magnoliopsida > Sapindales > Sapindaceae > Acer > Acer yangbiense. Next base: position 32,403,481 of record CM017763.1, on the reverse strand, counting down.
TTCTAGGACTTGCAGTTGGACTGGAAACATCAACAGATGTTTGGAGATCTCTTGCTGAACACTTTGCCAGAAGCACTGGAGACAGAGAATTCTTTCTTATGCAGAAAATACATCTGCATAATAAAAAGAATTTCAAGACTATCAACGATTACATCAAAGCTTTTAAGGAGATTTGTGATGAGCTTGGAGCAATAGGCAGGCCATTGGAAGAACGACAGAAAGTCTTTGGATTACTCAAAGGCTTAGGTAACAGTTACGAATCTTTTGTTACATCTATGATGAAACCTCCTATTCCCACATATAATGATGTTATCTCTTTACTCCAAAGTCATGAAAATATGAAAACTCTTCATAATGAAACTGTTGCTACTAACGAACATTCTGCATTTGTTGCTCAAACAAAGAATAGTGGCAAGTATTACAAAAATCATAAGCAGGGAGGACAAAATTTCTTCAATTCAAAAGGGAGAGGATTTTCGCAGACAGGACCTAAATCTTCAGGTTCACCACAAGCAAACAAGAAAAGTCCGAATGAGAAAAGCGATGACATGAACTGTCAAATATGTGGAAAACCTCGCCACACTGCTCTTAATTGTTGGCATCGATTCAATCAAGGCTATCAACCAGAAGATGCAGCACAAGCCCTTGCTGCCATGTCAATTTCAGATAGTCAAAATGAAGGGTGGTTTCCTGATACTGGAGCAACTCAACACAAGACTTCTGATAATGGTAAGTTAATTGATTGCAAACCATATTTCGGTTTAGATAAAATTATGGTAGGGAATGGACAAAAACTGAATATCACACACACTGGTAACACTATTTTACATACTGGAAAAAATGTTGTCAAATCAGAAAATGTTTTAGTTGTCCCTAACATAAAAAAGAATCTGATCTCTGAGAGTCAGTTAACTTCTGATCTACCATATTTATTTGAATTTACCGAAAATGGATTTGTGATAAAGAACAGGGAAACAGGCATGGTGATAGCAAAGGGGAATAGAAATGGTGGTCTTTATAGCTTGGAACAAAATCAGGAGATGGCGCTGTATTCCACAAGATTTCGAGCAACGAATGATGCAATATGGCATCAAAGGCTAGGGCATCCACATATGAAGATAGTTAATTATTTGAGGAACAATAAATTTATTTCTGTTAGTGAACAAATTGGGAAAGATTTTCTCTGTGAAAGTTGCCAATTAGGCAAATCTTGCAGGCTTCCTTTTTTGAATATTGATGACTATTGTTTAGAACCAATTTCTAAGATTCATTGTGATTTATGGGGTCCAGCCCCAGTTGGATATGTTCAAAAGTTTAAGTTTTATGTTATTTTTGTTGATGAATGCACTCGGTTTACATGGTTTTTTCCTTAGAGAAAAAAATCTGATTTTTTAAATTGTTTTATTACATTTCATAAATTCTTGAAAAATTAGTTTGATAGAAATATAAAAAAAAATTCAATCGGACGGAGGAGGAGAATTTGAAGAAAGAGACTTTCATAAGTATCTAGCTGAACATGGCATTAAACTTCAAAAGTCATGCCCCAGTACTCCTCAACAGAACGGAATAGCGGAGAGAAAGCACAAAAACATCACTGAATTGGGGTTGACAATGTTGTTTCATGCTGGAGTGCCTAATCGGTTTTGGGTTAAGGCTTTCTCAACTGCAACCTGGTTAATGCCTACAACTGTTTTAGCCATGAAAAGTCCAATGGAAAAATTGCAAGGTAAGAAACCTGATTATTCTTCATTAAGAGTTTTTGGTTCAAGGTGTTTTCCATATTTGAGAAGAATAGCACAAAACAAGTTTGATCCTAAAACTCTACCATGTGTATTTTTGGGGTATAGTGAATTTTATAAAGGATATAGGTGTTTTCATCCTCCTACTGGAAAAGTGTACATTTCAAGGGATGTTGTTTTTGATGAAAAGACACTCCCATTCAAACAACCAGGTACACTGTACAGTAGCTGTGATGAAAACACACACTTGATCAGCTTCAATGAGTGGATTACAGGTTCTCAAGATACAAAATCAGCACCTATTAATAATATTCAAACTTTTCCACAAGCTAGCTTTGAAGATTCAAATGATCAAAGAAGACAACAAAGTGATTTTGTAACATCTGCAGTGACTCAAGTCAATCAGCTTGTAGCTCCTCAACCTGATCCACAAGAAGAAACTGCAGTTGATCAAGTGATTGTCACTTCAACCCAAACAGAAACTACACTTGGATCCGATAGACAGTAGATTCAAACATACAGAATTTTGTTGAAACAACTCATGAAGAAACATCAGATGGACAGGTAGAGTCAAGCACACAAGCCTTGCCCGAAGAATCTTCTGAACAAGCAACCACTGTAAGTATCCAAACCCCTATACATTCTATGACTACTAGATCAAAGGTAGGTATTTCAAAACCCAGCAGCAAATATAATTCTTTAGAATATGCTTTACTTAGTTCTAATATACCTATTGAACCCAAAGGCATTAAAGATGCTTTAAAACATCCAGGTTGGGCTCAGGCAATGCAAGAAGAAATTTTTGCTTTGCATCATAATAAAACTTGGTCATTAGTCCCTCGAACCAATGATATGAACATCATTGGCTGCAGGTGGGTATACAAGACCAAACTTAAAGCAAATGGCACTCTTGAATGGCTTAAAGCCAGATTAGTTGCCAAAGGCTTTAATCAAATACCTGGAATTGATTTTTTGGAAACATTCTCGCCGATTGTGAAGCCAGCAACCATTAGAATTGTTTTATCTATCGCCTTGTCTCATAAATGGGACATTAGGCAATTAGATGTAAAAAATGCTTTCTTGCATGGATACATAGATAAACCGGTCTTTATGGAACAACCATCTGGATTCGTTGACCACACCAAGCCAACACATGTGTGCCAATTAAATAAAGCTTTATATGGTCTAAAGTAAGCTCCAAGAGCTTGGTTTGACAAGTTTAGTATGTTCTTATTAAAATATGGTTTTATATGTAGCATTGCTGATTCATCTTTGTTTGTTTTTCAAGGAAAACAAGGAACTTTTCTTCTACTTATGTATGTGGATGACCTCATTCTTACAGGAAGTAATCCTAAATTTATAGATCAATTTATTTGCTCACTTGGAAAAGAATTTGCTATGAAGGATTTAGGATATATTCATTATTTTCTAGGCATTGAGGTGACACAATTTTCTCATGGCTTAATATTAAATCAACGCAAGTATGCTGCTGATTTAATCTATCGAGCCAAAATGCACACAAGTAAACCACTTTCTACACCTATGGTTCCACACACTAATCATGACACCGATAATACCTTGTTTCATGATCCAACTTTCTATAGGAGTATTGTTGGTGGCTTACAGTACTTAACATTTACTCACCCAGACATTTCATTTAGTGTTAATTTTGTCTGCCAACATATGCATCAACCAACTAATTTTCATTTTCAGCTTGTTAAGCGTATACTCAGGTATGTTCAAGGAACCTTGAATTATGGGATTCGATTGTTTTCATATCCTATTACCAATTTATATGCTTTTGCAGATTCAGACTGGGGGGGGGGCTGCACTCTCACAAGTAGGTCAACTACTGGTTTTTGCACCTTCCTAGGACCAAACAACATCTCTTGGTCTGCCAAGAAACAACCAACCGTTGCTAGGTCTAGTACGGAAGTGGAATATCGAGCCTTAGCTTCAGCAGCTGCAGAACTTACATGGATCACATACCTCCTTAAAGATATTGGCTTTCCTCTCGGTCAGCCGCCCACACTCTTCAGTGACAATATTTTCGCTCTACATTTGACTATAAACCCCGTATTTCACGCTCGCACGAAACACATAGAAATTGATTATCATTTTGTGTGAGAAAAGGTTGCTCAAGGACTACTCATAACAAGGTTTGTTAGTTCAAAAGACCAAGTAGCAGATATTTTTACAAAACCCCTGTCAAGAACACCATTTCAAGAGTTATGTACCAAACTTGGGCTATGGACTCTTTCCCTGCCAAGTTTGAGGGGGAATGTTAAAGGAGAGAATCTCCATTTAATAGATTTGAAGGAAAGTCAAAAGGGGAGAAATCAAAGTACAAGAATCAAGGAAGATCAACAAAGTCAATAAGTGAAAAATCACAGCTAGAAAATCAAGGAATATATTTCTTGATTATAGGATGATTGTATGTAACGGTAACTTTTGATTTGTATATAATCTTGTATTGACAAGTGATGGTATTCACTGAGCAATATTCAATAATATTAATCCTATTCAAAATTATCAAAGGCTTCATTTTATTTTTCACATATAATACTAAAGATATCATACCTTTGTCGCGTCATCCGATTGACGTTGTGTCGATGGTAATCCGCAAGATCTTCCAATCCAATCACGAACGTGAATCACCTAGGAGCGTGGTCTCCCTTCTCTTTGAATTGTGTACATGAGGATGGATAACAAAACTTTTTCCTTTTTTTTGTTAGTCACAATAAATTCCAAGAGGCTACAAAGAATGTTCCAGTCACTTTTGAATTCACAATCGTTAGATCGAAACTCACGTAAACCTTATTCGAAATTGTGCACAAAACCTTTTGATATAAAAGATACTAGTGCACTATCGAAAATAAGAACAAACTTTTCTCTCTTTTCCTCCTGGCCGAATTCTCACACTAGTCTAAGAGATAGCTTTTATTTTTCAAGCAATAGAAAAATAAATCTCTAAAAAACTATTAGGGTTCCGAATATATTATCTATCTATATATATATCCTTGAACAATATATATTATATATATATATCTAGTGCTATTTCCTAGCACAATATATTATCTATATATGTAGTGCGAAATACTTGCTCAATATATATTATATATATATCTCTAGTGCATTCACTTGCACAATATACATCACTGCATGAATTTAATTTTATATATATCTCTCCTGCATGTATTCATGCATATATATCTTTCCATTCCACATGCATATATATATATATATATATATATATTTCCGCATGCATTCATGCATATCTTATCTATATATTTCGCTTGCATATATATTATATACAAACCCTAATCTAACTCTTTAGTGTATTTGTGACTATATCAAAGACTTCCTAATTTGACTAGATAAATAAATTCCCTTTATTTATCTACTTACCAAATAAAGTCTTTAATATTTATTATACTACCACAATAGTATACTACTAAGAAACATATTTCCTAGTCAGAAAAAGATTTTGATTTTTAATTAAATAATTAATCAATCAATTAATTAATTTCTATTTAATCAATTAATAAAAATAAAACAATATAATATTATATATATCTCGGCCATGTGCCATATATATTAATATATCTATATATTGTTTTTCTATTTTATTAAATCCATTGGACCTTAACAAAAGGCCCACATGTGAACTAGGCCCATTCTTACTAAAAGAAACAAGTCCACATGCCTTAATACAATTCTAGATGGACGCATAAATAGTCCGGTAGAATATATCAAGTGATTCATGTAAGTCCGTGTGGATTGGGGATCTTGGCGGGCCTATCTAAATTTAAGCTCCAATAGACATAACCCAATCACAATCAACAAATGATTCACTTAGGTTCAATCTATTAATTTTATTTCATTCCACTAAAGAACTAAAATTGCACTCTTAAATAAAGATGGAATAAGTAAATGATTCTCATTCATACCCTAGACAATCTTATTGGAGATGGTGTATCCTCGTGATGAATATCAGTAATCGCCAAGAGCTCATAGACCACATATAGCTCTCCAAGTTACCATATTTACTCATATGACCACATTTTGAACTTGGATATTTTGACTTGTCCAGAAGCCATGTTTCAATAGACTCTATCGAAAACTTAACGTTAAGATTCAATATCAAATACCTCAAAACATCCATATGATGATATTCTACTCTCATTCGATAAATGGAGCCACGATGTCCATATTTATAAATGAAGTCCTATATCGATTAATAAATGAATATCACCAAACTATCGAGGACAGACTATGCTATAAAATCGTACTCATTGATAACTCAAATGATAACACTTGCAACCATAAGTCCATCATTTATCTCAGGATTAAGATAGACTCTCCGATTGTCCTGATAATGAAAAGACTATTATCTATTGACGGTTCTAGATAAAGTATTTCATTGTGATCCAGTTCAATGCACCCATTGCACTAGATTCTTTTACTCGAAGACCCTCCGATGATTTTAGACTCATCATAACACATTTGATCCCACTTAAATGCTAGTAAAAGAATTCTACAACTTTAACAAGATAAAGGTGCCCAACCTTTAACTTAAGTTGTGAACATTATTCAAGACTAACTAAAGAATTGTGTCTACCTCATACATATCCAGATGTACGAACAATTCTTCTTTTCTCATAGTCTTTTGACCTTATGATTATTTACTTTTGACAATTATAATATTCAATCTATAAATGCTATAAGATTTGTTTAAATCAGAAATCACTTTATTAATATGAAAAGATTGTCAAAAACAATATTACACTCTTGCTATTGACCATAATCCTAACAGGCATGCTATCTAAGCTGTTGCACCACTATAAATATACTTGTACAGTGCCAATTTTCAGATGTTTAGGTGAAGGAACCTTAGACTTTTGTTCCTAGGGGAATTGTGGAGACTACCCATGTGAGGCATTGAGCTGTTTGGATCAATTGAGAGGGTATAATCCATTCTACTCTTAAAAGGCACTATTCAAATATAGGATGCATTGATATCTCATTCATACGCACTAGTATTGATTGCCATTGAACAGGAAATATTGTGGACTGCTTGTGCAACTTGTATTCCATTGTTAGAAAGTCTGATAGAGATGATCCTGGGCATGTATGTTCAACTCCATTACCCAAACACTGTCCTTATGAATGTGTGCTCCAATTGCCAAATTTGAGGCCAAACACAAACCATTCATTTCATCACCACATATATCCATACACATCATTCACATGAAATCTTTAGTTGTTGATCATAGTTTGCATAAGTGAAAATGCAAGTAGATAGCTCAAATCTGTAAATAGCGTGTACTTAGGCGATGATAGAAAAATGTGCAATAGAGAAGCTACATTGTAAAGGTATAAAAATAAACACTTAAAGCCATAGTACCTAATTGATTGAATACTCGTAATGAGTACCAATTAGCACATCATCAAATTGTTAATCTTAGCCTAGACACTTGTAGACATATGAGTAATGAGCTAGTAGAAGGTGATTAAAAGATCGATCAACATCTTTAAGGTTCCATAAAAAATTCATTCCACTCATCACAAATCACCCATGGCCCCATTACAACCATGGAAAGCCCTAGTGGATATGTGAGAAGTCTAGCTTGGGAATACGAGTCAAACATGTTCTCTCCACGTTCATGGTTATTAATTCATTCATGAGACCTGACACAACAAAAGTGCGTTAGTATATATATTCACATGCGTTATATTCGAATTTTAATTACTTCACTCAAATTCGCATATGGTTGAAGAGAGTAACCTAGGACTCTAAGAGAAGAAAGAGATGAATCTGTGAGAAATAGAAGTCAAGGCAAATTCACCCTAGGCAGATAGATTACTGATTCTTGGACCAAAAACATCCCAAGTATTGGCATACAAGTATTGTGTGTTGTTATGACTAAGTGGAATTTTATTAGTCCTGATTGAGAATGTTTGGCTTGCATGAAATTTTGTTTGCATATACAAGGTAACTTCTCAGTAGTAGATTACAGAGTTGTGGTTTTGGGTATCATATCTAGTAAACCCTTAGGAGACTACACTCCTCCTACTAGGGGCACCTAGAGGTTTAAAAGGCATGTGGCACGTGCTAAGTGCCATCGTTTTTCCTACGAAAATGGATTAGTTAATTGTTACCATTTATGTAGCAGTTTTGTTCTTTCTTTCTTTGTTTTGCTCGAGGACGAGCAAAAGATAGGTTTGGGGGTCTGATCGCGCTATGAATGTTCACATTTAGCGCCCTTTTTTCCTACCTTTTGTGCTCTTATTCGAGCACTTTTGTGTGCATAACATGTGTTTTTGTTAAGTTCAGGTAATATGTGTTAGGATTATGCTCAATAGAAAGAGTATAATATTGTAATTGACAATCTTTTTCATATTAATAAAGTGATTTCTGGTTTAACAAATCTTATAGCATTTATAGTTTAATATTATAATTGTCAAAAGTAAATAATAATAAGGTCTAAAGACTATGAGAAAAGAAGAATTGTTCGTACATCTGGATATGTATGAGGTAGACACAATTCTTTAGTTAGTCTTGAATAATGTTCACAACTTAAGTTAAAGGTTGGGCACCTTTATCTTGTTAAAGTTGTAGAATTCTTTTGCTAGCATTTGAGTGGGATTAAATGAGATATGATGAGTCTAAAATCATCGGAGGGTCTTCGAGTAAAAGAATCTAGTGCACTGGGTGCATTGAACTGGATCACAATGAAAAGCTTTTCCTAGAACCGTCAATAGATAGCAGTCTTTTCATTATCAGGACAATCGGAGAGTCTATCTTAATCCTGAGATAAATGATGGACTTATGGTTGCAAGTGATATCATTTGAGTTATCAATGAGTACGATTATATAGCATCGTCTATCCTCGATAGTTTGGTGATATTCATTTGTTAATCGATAGAGGACTTCATTTATAGATATGGACATTGTGGCTCCATTTATTAAATGAGAGTATAATATCATCATATGGATGTTTTGAGGTAATTGGATATTAAATCTCAACGTTGAGTTTTCGATAGTGACTATTGAAAACATGGCTTCTGGACAAGTCAAAATATCCAAGTTCAAAACGTGGTCATATGAGTAAATATGGTAACTTGGAGAGTTATAGGCGGTTTATGAACTCTTGGCGATTACTGATATTAATCACGAGGATACACTATCTCCAACATGATTGTCTAGGGTATGAATGAGGAACATCTTCTTATTCTATCTTTATTTAAGAGTTCAATTTTAGCTCTTTAGTGGAATGAGTTAAAATTAATGGATTGGACCTAAGTGAATCATTTGTTGATTGTGATTAGGTTATGTCTATTGAAGCTTAAATTTAGATAGCCCGCCAAGATCCCCAATCCACACGGACTTGTATGGATCACTTGATATATTCTACCGGACCAATTTATGGGTCCATCTAGAATTGCATTTAATATATTAAGAATATAATTTGCACATTATTTATTTAATGGGCTGATCAATTATATTAATATATTAATGAAAGGCATGTGGGCTTGTTTCTTTTAGTAAGAATGGGTCTGGTTCACATGTGGGCTTTTTAATTAAAGTCTAATGGATTAAATAAAATAAGAAAATAATATTAAGCCCATATATATATGGTGTGGGCGGCAAGGCTAATTATTTAGTCAAAAATATTATTTTATTTTATTGTTTGATTAAATGAGAATTAATTAATTAATTAATTATTTATTTAATTAAGAAACAAAATCTTTTTCCGATCAGGAAATATGTTTCCTAGAATTATACTATTGGTAGTAGTATATTAAAAGTAAAAGACTTGTTTGGTAAGAAAATAAATAATTAAGTTTATTTATTTAATCAAATAGGAAGTCTTTTAATTTAGTCATAATTTAATACTACACTATAGAGTTGGATTAGGGTTTGGGTTCTCAAGAGTGTAAGAGTTTTGGTAAAACTTAAATCCTCTTTAAGTGAGGATTTCGGTCACCCACAAACTCCCACACTAGAGAATGCGGCAACCCTAAAAGAAAATAGGGTGGAATTTCGGTCACCCTATATAAGGGAGGTGATGAAATTCGGCCACCCTACTACTTGCTTGGCTTGAGAATGATTTCTTTTGCTTAGAAAATAAATCCTACTCTAGTGATTAGTGTGTGTGAAATTCGGCCAAGACAAAAAAGAGAGAAGAGATTATTCTTTCGATAGTACACTAATTGCTTATACATCAATAGGCTTGTGTGTACAACTTCGAATTAGGTTCACGCGAGTTTCGATCATTAGATTGAGAACTCAAAAGTGACCGGAATAATCTTTGTAGTCTTTTGGTTGTTGTGTGACTAACAATAAGAAAAAGAAAGTTTGTTTGTCCATTCTCAGGTACGCAATTCAAAGAAAAGGGAGACCACGCTCCTAGGTGATTCACGTTCGTGCTAGGATTGAAGATCTTGCGGATTACCATCGACGTAAGTCAATCGGAACACGCGACAAAAGGTATTCTACTTTTTGTTAGTTTATATGTATGTTTAATTAATTTAAAGGGTTAAGGTTCATCAAAGGAAAATTTTTAAACTATACTAAACCTATTTTTAGTCTCGCTTCTGCTGCGTTGACCGTATTTTTCCCTACAATATGACCCTTCAGGAAGGTGTTTGCATCAAAGTTGTCAAAAGAGGAGCAAAACCATGAGAAGAAGATATGGCGGGACAGAGCCCGGGCACGAAGCCGGGGAACAAAATCGCAGGAAGATATGGCTAGACATAAGCTGCCATCCAAAGGGCTAGAACTCGCCAAGTTATTCACAGCGGGTTCATGCAGCGAGATGAAACAAATTATAGCACGGTGTGTATAAAACTATCTAGAGGGGGGGTGAATAGATTTTATCAATTATTACCAATTTTCGCGTGCAAGTCAATTTTACGAAAATGCCCCTACTAGTCAAAGATACAAGCAAGTGTAATATAGTGCGGAATTTAAATAACACTTGATGTATACGTGGAAACCCAACCACTGGGAAAAAACCACGGGCTGTTTAGTGCGCCACACTCGGACCTCGAAATCCACTAATCGAAATGGAGTTTACAACCTATGTAGACCTCGTCTTACACTCCGGTCAATAACCCCCCACTTCTACCACTCGGCCCTTTAAAAGTGGCTCTAGTCCTAATTGCTTGAGGCCTAAGCAACCTTAGCCTTAAGACTTAATTCTCTATGAAGAGATTATGCAACCTATGTGAATATGTATAAATATTCAAATAACAAACAAGGCTAGGTAACCTTAGATGCTTATCTAGGATGATGATATAATCAATTTAATCAACCCTAGATATCAATTGCTAAATGACATGTCAAATAGCTTAGCTAATCAAGATTAATCAAAAACCTAATTAGCTATCACAAAACAACACTCAATCAATTCATCACAATTAATTCTCTAATCTTGTATTTAACATATGATCAAAAACATACAAGTAATTAAAAGAGAATATGCTTGATAGTAAAAATACTAAAATAAGATGAAATTAATCAAAATCTTACCAAGCATGTTGTGATGATGCAAACCCAATCATAGATGAATGCAAGATGAACTTTGATGCAAAAAGGATTTGATTTGAGTGTTTAAAGGTGAGTTCTTGATTTAATTTTTTCTCAAAAATCTCTCTTTGAAGTTTAGGGTTCTAATAACTCAAGAAGCTTAATCAGAGAATGAGAAAGTAAGATATTTATAGACATCATAAATTGGGCATATGAAAAGATAATTTTGCCCCTGAAACGCACCCTTCGACGGTTTCAATCGGTAGCCAGGCTACAGATCACGACCGTCGAATTGAGCCCGTGAAGAACAGAGCATCAACGGCGGTTTCATTCGGCGGTTTCGTGACTGTCGATCCAACCGTCGAATTAGACCGAGAGATTAAAATCGATCAGGTATGAACGGTGGTTTCGAACTGCGGTCGTGACCGCCGATCTTGACCGTATAATTGCTTCAGACCAATCTGGACTGAAACTGCGGTTTCATTTGGCGGCCAGGCCACCGATCATAATCGCCGATCACCAACAATGGTGAAAACCAAGGAGAAGCCAAGGGCATTCTCCGTGGGCGGTCTTCGCGCAAAACCAAGCACACATACGTGTGAGCGCGGACGTTTCTGAACACTATCGGGAAACGAATTACTAAGCACATAGACACACAACAAGATATAAAATAAAGTGCTAGTGTGTAAAGTGACATGTGAAGAGTATGCACACAAATGCAAGTATGCTAAGTGTGTGTGTGCTTACTAAATCTCTTCAAAGAAAAATCAAGCACAAGAAATTATACCTTTGGCGTGCTTGTCCCTTGAGGTCTTGAAAGGGCCTTCGAGCATGAAGTTCAAACACCTAAACTACCCTTACATTATCAACCCCAACAAGTGGTTTGTCCATGAAATAAGCCAATCAATATATGAGAATCCTTACACGAGATCATTCCAGCCGTCCCGAAGGTCTGAAGTTGCCAGAAATCACGGTAAGTTCGTGCCAACGGGAAAGAAGTCGCAGAGAAGTTGCCAGAAGCCACGGCGGGTTTGAGCAGCGGGCTTGAAGCCGCGGAATGAACCCGCCAGAGGCACGTCCAAGGACAAATTGGGCATTCCTTGCCCAATTTGAAGAAAAATATATATACTTCTCTCTCCTGCAGAACAAAGGGTGACAAAAATTAATATAGAACTAGTTATTAGTAGTTTTGGATTTTTACATCATAGAATAGATTAGTGTGTTAAGAAGCTCATTATCTTGTAATCTTTGTAGCTAAAAAAAGATATTAATCTTAGTAGAGCACCTAGTTCATTAATCTCTTGAAAGTTACTAGTGTTCGTTCGGTTTGTATTGTTGTGGAGGAAGGAGAGGTTTGGCCTTGGAATCGATCAAGACTTCAAGGGTAGTATTTCTTCCTTCTCTTCATTCTTATGCTATACTCAATGATCATGTGTAACTAACTCACTTATGTTGGGGAATTTATGAAAGTATTGATGTAATCACTTGTTAACACTTTTCTTATATGAATCACTTGTGTATGCATGCTTAAACTTGATGAAATCATGCCATGTATCTAATAAACTTTGGAAGCATGGAATTGATTACCTTGGAGTGATGAAATACTAAATTCCTGATGCTTGAATGGTGTATGTTCACATACTACCCTTTGATGAGAGTGTGTGGATCATAAGAATATCTTAAGAATTCACTCTATCAATCTTAGTTCCACAACTTACATTCACTAATGATCAATCTAAACCTTAGATGATATATTAAGTGAATGGTTGAGTGTGCCAATTGTATAAATGGAACTACACTAGTGACTTGATCTTTATTGCATGAAAGTGGTTATTTGTGGTGCATCATTAATAAATTCATACATTCCATAGCATCTTAGCTTTTAATTGTAATCATTTAATATCACATTAAGTTAATTCAGTAAAGATTCACTAATTCTAGCATAGACTGTTCATCTGAATTCCCTATGGGATCGATACCCATACTTTGTACACTATACTAATCTAACAACTTGTACGATTGCAAAGGGTTAAATACTCGCGCGTTCAGTAATATAACCATGGTAATTTAGAACATATTATAGTGTAATTAAAGAACCGGTTAGGACGCGTCAGTAATCCCGGAAGCTACACAAGTCTTACTTCTCAATGAAGAGATAAAGAGCCTATGTGGATATATGAAATATCCAAAATGCAATAAAGAGCTAGGTAATCCTATATGCTTATCTAGGATGATGATTTTACAATAAATTCAATCCTAGATATTAAGAGCTAGATGTCATGTCAAAAAGCTTAGCTAATCATAGATTATGCAAACGTAGAAAGCTATCACAATACAACTCTCAAACATTCAAAACACTAATCTCAAACTTGTATCTAAGTTACATGTGAATAACATACAAGTAATAAATGAGATTGCTTGCAAAGAAAGACACAAAATATGTAAGATATAAGTGAAAAACTTACCAAGCAAAGTGTGTTGAAAAATCCATGCAAAATGATATCTAGATGATCAAGGATGATGCTAGATGATGATTGATGATCATGGAAAGGTGTTTGAGTAAACAAAGGTGAGTTCTTGTGTATTTTTCTTGCTTTGAAAAATATCATAAGTATGAAATCTGAAAATCAACTCACTTAAGTGACCTAAAGTCATAGAGGCATATATATAGGGGGTCAAAGTCAAAGTGATGCATTTTAATAAGTTCCCCTATTTTTGCCTTGGGCGCTATACAGGTCACTATACGTAGAGCGACTTGTACAGTGCCTACCTGGGAAAATGAAGAACATTCTTCATTGGCGCTGTTCGAACAACGCTTTTGAACAGTGCTTGAACAGCGCCACAACTTTATTCTCACGGAAAAATAGAGCGTCGCTATACGTATAGCGCTACGTACAGGGCTTTGTACAATGACTGTACAGTGACCCAACAACGACCGATTAAAATCGATCAGGTCTATATAGTGCCAAACCTATTTCCATCAGGTCTTAGATAGGCACTGTACGAATAGCGCTTTCGACAGTGCCCTTTGCAAAAATGCAATCCTAAGCCTATGCATGACATGGCATTTGGACAAACAAGATGCAATCAAAAGAACATGCAAGAAGAGAGATTAATGAACGTTAATGCACACAAATTGGACACACAACAAATAAGAATTAAACGTATGCATGATTTGTGAGTGTGTGCAACTATCTCTTCAATTGCAAGTAAGCACTTAGAAATTACCTTTGGTGCTTATCAATAATGAGGTCTTCAAAGGGCATTGAACATGAACACCAATACCTAAGCTACCCTTACAAAGAACCTCAATCGTGGTTTGTCCACAAAATAAGCCAATTAAATATATACGACCTTACAAGACCTTTGAGCTTGATCACCAATCACCTAAGCTACCCTTACATTCAAACTCCAACATGTGGTTTGTCCACGAAATAAGCCAATCAAAATATGGGAACCTTACATGGTAGCAGACCACTTGAGTAGGATGATGCTAGAGTCATATGCAAAGGAGGACATGCTTTCTTTGAGAGATAGTTTTCCATATAAGCAGCTTTTGATATTAAGCGACATAGAGCCATGGTATGCTAACATAGTCAACTACCTAACAAACTGGATTTTTCCAGCAGATATGACTAGTCAGGGAAGAAAGAGGTTCGTTTTCAATGCAAGGCAATATTTTTGGAACGACCCTTACTTTTTTAAGCACAGAGCGGACCAGATCATTAGGAGATGCATACTAGAGAGTGAACAGTTAGACATCCTAAAGTTTTGCCATGAACTTCAATGCAGAAGCCACTACATTTCCAGAAATATGGCAATGAAGGTTCTTCATTCGGGCTTCTATTGGACATCATTGTTTAAGGATGCCCACCAATTCTGCTTACAATGTGACCGATGTGGAAGGATAGGGAACATAGGAAAGAGGAATGAGATGCCACAGTCCGGTCAGATGGTAGTCAAGATTTTTGACATATGGAGGATTGACTTCAAAGGACCCTTCCCACCTTCAGACGAAAACATCTACATTCTGGTAGCAGTGGACTACGTTTTGAAATGGATTGAAGCAATAACCACGAAGACCAATGATAGCAAGGTAGTTGTAAAGTTTGTGAGGAGTACGATTTTCTTAAGGTTCGAGACTCCACGTGCCATCATCAGTGACGGGGGTAGTCATTTCTACAGCAAGGTGTTTGCCCACTTTTGAAGAAATACAATATGAATCATAAGATCGCGACACCCTATCATCCTCAGACTTCAGGCCAAGTAAAAGTCAGTAACATGCACATCAAGTAGATACTAGAGAAGATAGTGAACGCCAGCAAGAAGGATTGGTCGTTCAAATCAAACGACGCCTTGTAGGCTTATAGGACTGCGTTCAAGACTCCAACAGGGATGACACCATACCGTTTGAATTTTGGAAAGGCTTGCCACCTGCCGGTAGAATTAGAGCACAATGCTTACTAGGCACTTCAGAAGCTGAATTGTGATATAGACGAGGCAGGAGAGGAGCAAAAACTTCAATTGAACGAGCTTTAGGAACTTAGAGACGAGGCATATGAGAATGCCAAGATTTATAGAGAGAGGACCAAGAGAATGCATGACAAGAACATAATCCTGAAGGATTTACATCCGAGCATGCTGGTTCTCTTGTTCATGTTAGGATTATGCTCAATAGCAAGAGTGTAATATTGTAATTGACAATCTTTTTCATATTAATAAAGTGATTTCTGGTTTAACAAATCTTATAGCATTTATAGTTTAATATTATAATTGTCAAAGTAAATAATCATAAGGTCTAAAGACTATGAGAAAAGAAGAATTGTTCATACATCTGGATATGTATGAGATAGACACAATTCTTTAGTTAGTCTTGAATAATGTTCACAACTTAAGTTAAAGGTTGGGCACCTTTATCTTGTTAAAGTTGTAAAATTCTTTTGCTAGTGAAAGTAATTAAATACTCGAGGTGTGTTTATCAATATAAAGCTAGAGGGGGGGTGAATAGATTTTATCTAATTATTACCCAATTTTCGCATGCAAGTCAATTTTATGAAAATACCCCTAGCAAGTCAATAATACATACAAGTGTAATATAGTGCGGAAATAATAAATGACACTTGATGTATACGTGGAAAACCCAACCACTGGGAAAAACCACGGGCTGTATAGTGCGCCACACTCGGAACTCGAAATCACTAATTGAAATGAAGTTTACAACCTATGTAGACCTCGTCTAACACTCCGGTCTGTAACCCCTCACTTCTACCCAGCGGGCCTTTATTAGCAACCCTATTCCAATTTGCTTGATCCTCGAAGTTACTACTTGTAATGATGTTTACAGCCAATCCCGGTCTGTAACCCACCACTACTACCCAGCGAGCCTGTAATAGCAACCCTAGACCAAGACTTCAATCTCTCAAAAGAGATGCACAACCCTATGTGAATATGTATGAATATTCAATTAATGCAATAAGAGCTAGGGTACTCTAAATGCTTATCTAGGATGATGATATATTCAATTTAAATCAACCCTAGATATCAATTGCTAAATGACATGTCAAATAGCATAGATAATCATAGATTATAAAAACCTAGATATCTATCAAAAACACCACTCAATCAATTCATCACAAATAATCTCTTTTCTTGTATTTAGCATTTAATCTAAAACATACAAGTAATTTAAAAGAGATGGCTTGGTATTTAAAATACTACAATAAGATGAAATTAATCAAAATCTTACCAAGCAAGTTGTGATGATGCAAACCCATACATGGATGCACTCTATATAGACATAGGAGATGCAATATGAAATTTGATGCAAAAGGGGTTTGATTTGAGTGGTTAAAGATGAGTTCTTGATTTGATTTTCTCTCAAAATCTATCCTTGAAGATTAGGGTTCTTAAGAGTCAAAGAACATATTCAGATAATGAGAAAGTGTGATATTTATAGACATCAAGAACAGGGCAAGTGAAAAGAAAATTTTGCCCCTGAAATCGCACGATCGGCGGTTTCATTCGGCGGCCTGGCCGCAGAATTGAACCGTCGAATTGCTCCCGAGAAGAACAGGGGAACTTCGGCGACTTCGTTCGGCGGTTTCAAAACCGCCGATCCCAACCACCGTTTTGGACCCGAGAGATATATTTCAATCAGGTCTCATTCGGCGGTTTCGAACGGCGGCCAGGCCACCGAACTAAACCGCCGTTTCACCAAAAATGGTGAAACCAAGGAGAAGCCAAAGGCAACTCCACCGGTGATCATCGCGCAAAACAAAGCACATCAATGTGCACGCGCGGACGTTTCTGAACAACCTTCGGGAAACGAATTACTCCACACTAAGAACTAACATACATGAAGTGCAAGTGTGGGTATTGAATGCATCCTAATGCCTATCATGTCATGGCATTATCATATAACAAGATGCAATCAATTCAACATGCAAGAAGAGATATTGAATAAATCAATAAAGCACAATGCACACAAAATATGAACACACCATACAAGAATAAGAGTTATGCATGTTGTGTGTGTGTATGCACCTATAACTCTTCAAGCCAAAGTAAGCACAAGATATACCTTTGGTTCTTGTCCTCTTGAGGTCTTGGAAAGGGTCTTTGATCTTCAACCTTAATGACCTAGACTACCCTTACAACCAAACCCCAACATGTGGTTTGACCACGAAATAAGCCAATCAACAAAAGGGAATCCTTACAGCTAGCATTTGAGTGAAATCAAATGAGATATGATGAGTTTAAAATCATCGGAGTGTCTTCAAGTAAAAGAATCTAGTGCACTGGGTGCATTGAACTGGATCACAATGAAAAGCTTTATCTAGAACCGTCAATAGATAATAGTCTTTTCATTATCAGGACAATCGGAGAGTCTATCTTAATCCTGAGATAAATGATGGACTTATGGTTGCAAGTGATATCATTTGAGTTATCAATGAGTACGATTATATAGCATAGTCTATCCTCGATAGTTTGGTGATATTCATTTGTTAATCGATAGAGGACTTCATTTATAGATATGGACATCGTGGCTCCATTTATTAAATGAGAGTATAATATCATCATATGGATGTTTTGAGGTAATTGGATATTAAATCTCAACGTTTAGTTTTCGATAGTGATTATTGAAAACATGGCTTCTGGACAAGTCAAAATATCCAAGTTCAAAACGTGGTCATATGAGTAAATATGGTAACTTGGAGAGTTATAGGCGGTTTATGAACTCTTGGCGATTACTGATATTAATCACGAGGATACACTATCTCCAACATGATTGTCTAGGGTATGAATGAGGAACGTCTTCTTATTCTATCTTTATTTAAGAGTTCAATTTTAGCTCTTTAGTGGAATTAGTTAAAATTAATGGATCGGACCTAAGTGAATCATTTGTTGATTGTGATTAGGTTATGTCTATTGAAGCTTAAATTTAGATAGCCCGCCAAGATCCCCAATCCACACGGACTTGCATGGATCACTTGATATATTCTACCGGACCAATTTATGGGTCCATCTAGAATTGCATTTAATATATTAAGAATATAATTTGCACATTACACTACTACAAAAAATGCAAAAGAAATCGGTTTTTTTATATGGAAGAAATCGGTTTTTGAATTTTTTAAAACCGATCTCTTTTTGAGTGATTTAGAAAAAAAAGGGCAAAAGACATCGGTTTTTAACCGATGTAAAACAAGAGAAAAGAAATCGGTTTTGCTTAAAACCGATTTAAAAACCTAGTAGAAAAGAAATCGGTTTTAGTTAAAGCCGATTTAAAAAACCTGTAAAACCGATTTAGAAACCTAGGAGAAAAGACATCGGTTTTAGTTAAAACCGATTTAAAAAACCTGATGTAAAATTGATGAATTACAAAAAAAAATGCCACTGTCGCCGGCCACCGACCAGCCACCACCACCGGCCCGCCTCACCGACCGGCCACCACCACCAGCACACCCCACCTCCGGCCACCGCCGCCGGCACGACCCACCTCCGGCCACCGACCGGCCAACCCCACCTATGATAATAATGACAATTAATTGTCATTATGAGGATTCGAACTCGCAACCTCAAAGTCAAAGTGGTAAGCCTTTACCGCCTGACTACAAGATTGAATGTGTTAACAATTGCACAATATATATATATATATATATATATACAATTCATATAACCTATATGAATTGTTAGAAAAAAATATATATATATATATATATATATATATATATATATATATATATATATATATATATATACAATTCATATAACCTATATGAATTGTTAGAAAAAAAAAAAAAAAAAAAAAAAACTTGTTTGATAAATTTAAATTTACTCAACTAATCAAAATTCTAATTTATACTATAAACATACATATATTAAATAAATTTTATTGGTGGGTTTATTTTTCATTTCATTTTTTATTGTGTGGTTTTGTGTTCTGCTAGAGATATTTTTATGCAAACTTTTTCCCTAAAACTGTATCTTTTGGCAACGAAATAATTTTTTTCATCCATGCTAGATTTTTTGATTTTTCGATACGAATCCAACGGTATAAAGAACGTAAAATTATGGGCGGTATTTTGAAAGTTATGATCAATTATTCAGTCAAAGGTCAGAAGCAATTGAAGATATTTTTGTGCAAACTTTTTTCTTAAAACTGTATCTTTTGGCAACAAAATAATTTCTTTTGTCCATGGTAGATTCTTTGATTTTTTGATACGAATCCAACGGTATAAAGAACGTAAAATTCCGGGTGGTATTTTGAAAGTTATGATCAATTATTCATGAGTACTCAAAGGTCGATCGATTGGAGATATTTTTGTGTAAAGCTTTTCCTTAAGAAATAATTTTTTTTTTCCATGATGGATTCTTCGATTTTTCAATACGAATCCAACGGTATAAAGAACGTAAAATTCCGGGTGGTATTTTGAAAGTTATGATCAATTTTTCAGTCAAAGGTCAGAATTGGAGATATTTTTGTGCAAACTCTTTCCTTAAAACTGTATCTTTTGGCAAGGAAATAAATTTTTTTGTCCATGTTGGATTCTTCAATTTTTTGATACGAATCCAACGGTTTAAAGAACGTTAAATTCCGGGCAGTATTTTGAAAGTTATGATCAATTATTCATGAGTACACAAAGGTCAAGCGATTGGAGATACTTTTGTGTAAACGTTTTCCTTAAAACTGTATCTTTTGGCAAGGAAATAATTTTTTTTTTCCATGGTAGATTCTTCAATATTTCGATACGAATCCAACAGTATAAAGAACGTAAAATTCCGGTTGGTATTTTGAAAGTTATGATCAATTGTTCAGTCAAAGGTCAGAATTGAAGCGATTGGAGATATTTTTGTGTAAACTCTTTCCTTAAAACTGTATCTTTTGGCAAGGAAATAAATTTTTTTGTCCATTTTCAGTTCTTCAACTTTTCAATACGAATCCAACGGTATAAAGAACGTAAAATTCCGGGCGGTATTTTGAAAGTTATGATCAATTATTCATGAGTACTCAAAGGTCAAGCGATTGGAGATATTTTTGTGTAAACCTTTTCCTTAAAACTGTATCTTTTGGCAAGGAAATAAATTTTTTTTTCCATGGTTGATTCTTCAATTGTTTGATACGAATCCAACGGTATAAAGAACGTAAAATTCCGGTTGGTATTTTGAATGTTATGATCAATGTTTCAGTCAAAGGTCAGAATTGAAGCGATTGGAGATATTTTTGTAAAAATCTTTCCTTAAAACTGTATCTTTTGGCAAGGAAATAAATTTTTTTGTCCATGTTTGGTTCTTTAATTTTTTGATATGAATCCAACGGTATAAAGAACGTAAAATTCCGGTTGGTATTTTGAAAGTTATGATCAATTTTCAGTCAAAGGTCAGAATTGAAGCGATTGGAGATATTTTTGTGAAAACTCTTTCCTTAAAACTGTATCTTTTGGCAAGGAAATAAATTTTTTTGTCCATGTTGGGTTCTTCAATTTTTCGATACGAATCCAACGGTATAAAGAACGTAAAATTCCGGGTGGTATTTTGAAAGTTATGATCAATTATTCAGTCAAAGGTCAGAAGCGATTCGTGAATCCGCGAGTGAGCTGTTTTCATCGCTCATTTTCTCACTTTTCCAAATCGATTTTTGGAATATTTTCTGATTTAAAAGTGTTTGTTTTCATGTCTACTTTCTTGTGTCAAAAGTTGAGCAAATAACGTTGAGTATTTTTAGAGATATGCCCTTGAATGTGGACATAGGTCAGATTTGCATTGCAGAATTTTGCTTTTGAATCTACATCGGTTTTTATAAAAACCGATGTCTAAACGCTTGCTTTTAATATCGGTTTTTATAAAAACCGTTGTCTTTTCAACGCAAAATTTAAGACATCGGTTTTTATAAAAACCGATGTCTAAACGTTTTTTTTTTAATATCGGTTTTCTTAAAAACCGATGTCTTTTGAAATTGTAATTTTTAAGACATCGGTTTTTATAAAAACTGATTTCTAAAAGCTTTTTTAAAATCGGTTACCAAAAACCGATTTCTTTTAGTGATTTCTAGTGATGTCTTTAAGCATTTTTGTAGTAGTGTTATTTATTTAATGGGCTGATCAATTATATTAATATATTAATGAAAGACATGTGGGCTTGTTTCTTTTAGTAAGAATGGGTCTAGTTCACATGTGGGCTTTTTATTTAAAGTCCAATGGATTAAATAAATTAAGAAAATAATATTTGGCCCATATATATAATGTGGGGTGGCAAGGCTAAATTTTTAGTCAAAAATATTATTTTATTTTATTGTTTGATTAAATGAGAATTAATTAATTTATTAATTAATTATTTAATTAAGAAACAAAATCTTTTTCTGATCAGGAAATATATTTCCTAGAGTTATACTAAAGGTAAAAGACTTATTTGGTAAGAAAATAAATAATAAGTTTTATTTATTTAATCAAATAGGAAAGTCTTTTATTAAGTCAATAAAAAGAATAAAAACACTTATGAGTTGAATTAGGGTTAGGAGTCTAAAGTTGATGGGAAATAGGGTAAAGCACAAATCCTTTTTTGTAGAGGATTTTCGGCCAACCCTAATAGAATCACTAGTAGATTTCGGCAACCCTAAAGGAAAAGAGAAGTGAATTTCGGCCACCCTATATAAGCAATCATATAGGGTTCGGCCACCCCTAGGGTTTACTGGATCAATTTCTTCTTCTTCTTATACTCATAGAAAAGTGTTTGATTATTCTGCCATGACAAAAAAGAGAGAAGAGATTATTCTTTTGATAGTACACTAATTGCTTGTTCATCAATAAGCTTGTGTGTACAACATCGAATTAGGTTCACACGAGTTTCGATCATTAGATTGAGAACTCAAAAGTGACCGGAATAATCTTTGTAGTCTTTTGGTTGTTTTGTGACTAACAAAAAGAAAAAGAAAGTTTGTCTATCCATTCTCAGGTATGCAATTCAAAGAAAAGGGAGACCACGCTCCTGGGTGATTCACGTTCATGCTAGGATTGAAGATCTTGCGGATTACCATCGACGTAAGTCAATCGGATCACGCGACAAAAGGTATTCTACTTTTTGTTACTTTATATGTATGTTTAATTAATTTAAAGGGTTAAGGTTCATCAAAGAAAAAATTTTAAAATATACTAAAACCAATTTTAGTCTCGCTTCCGCTGCGATGACCGTATTTTTCCCTACAATTGGTATCAGAGCCTAGGTTGAACCCTTTTAATTAATTAACGTATATATACGTGAATCTATTTTTTTTTATTGTGATTATGCATGTTTAGAAAGAGATGGCACTCTAGGTATTCGCATATATAATTACATGTGGATGTATGGTTTTATATATGTTTTTATGTGGATTGTTATTGCTCGATTTTGGTCCTAGATTTTCAATGTATTTTTTTCTTATGGAATTGTAACAAGAAGGGTGGTCTATCATCGCCATAATTCCTTCTTGGTAGTTGCTAGTTTTTCTTTTATTTTTATTATAATATTAAAGTGCAGTTTTTTAGGTATTATAATTTACTGCAGTTTTTATTCTATTTTAAGTGCAGTTTTTTTTTTTGTAAAAAAGTACTGCAGTGAATAAAAAAAAATAAAAAAATACTGTAGTATTTTATTAGTTTAAATACTGTTGTAAAATGTTCAAGCATTGAAGATTCGAAGACTTGAAGAAAAAGGAAGCAACCGGAACCTAGAACGAGCACCTTGCGCACCGTAGGAGTGGATTGGGCTGCGCATGGCAAGCCCATATCATGGTGGGCTGCGCACGGCAGCCCTATGTGGTCTCATGGGCTGCGCACGGCAGCCCCTTTGTGGGGTTGTGGGGTGTGCACGCCCATGGGAGGAAGCCAAGGGATGTGCGGATGATCGATGGTCACTTGAAGATCTTGTATTCCTAATCATAACAAATTGTAATTTACTTGCTTTTCTAGGATGGACCAAAATTGTGGCTATTTATTTTTTGCATAAATATTACAATATTTGTTATTGTATGATAACATGTCATATAGAATAGGAGTGCCACTCATATATCTCTTTTGGTATGAATATGCATTGAATGATTTAGGTATCTAAATTGGCATCTAGATAACTTGGTAAATCATTCTATGGGATTTAATCACACGCCTTAAATAATTGAGTGGGAGAAGGTGTTTTGTAACACCTATGGCCTCCAAAGTTAGTTGAGCTTTATTGTTTATTGGTAATCCCCCCAAGGGGCATCCATGAATGGAATTTAGCAACATACTTCCTTACAAGGATAGACTAGACAATTGACTCAAACGAGATCTACTCCCCAAAGAGGGATTTTCGTGAGAGAAAATTGAGGGTCGATATCTTGGTAACACACTCAATGTAATTTTATTGATATCCTCCCAAGAGTTCTTGTCAGTAAAATTGCAAGGCTAAAATTGAAAACGTTGGTTGTTAAGGTTAACAATTAGGTGGGACCTAGTCTAACTAGTAAATGGTGCGAACTCCCAAAGGAGGCGTAACATTTATGGGTGTTAGATCACCGTTGAATTTTTATGATTGAGTTATTTATTTAAATCAAGATAAATATTCAAAAGTGCTTAATAATGATTATTTACTCATATAAATTTTTGTTTTATTCAGAAATCATGACCCCATCACTTATGAACATCCTGAAAGATAACATTTTAACTGGAGATAATTATATCACATGGAAAAGGAAAATTGGGTTGTTGCTGCAAAGTGAAAAACATAAGTTTGTTCTAACTACTCCTAAACCACCTGCTCCTAATAATGAATCTAGCATAATGCAAAGAGATGAGTATGAGCAGTGGAAAACTTCAGATGATATGGCCAAATGTTACATTATGGTTACTATCTCCGACGTGTTGCAATAGCAGCATGAAGGAATGGAGTCTACTGCTGATATAATGATGTCTTTAGAGAAGATGTTTGCTATGAAGTCCAAGACGACTAAGATAGAGGCAGTGACTGTTTTTATGAATCTTAGGATGAAACCTGGATAGGTTGTGAAGGATCACATGATGAAAGTCATAGCACATCTCAACATTGCTGAACTGCATGGCGCTGAGATAAATGGTGAGCAAAAATTGATATGGTTGTCAATTCATTGTCAAATTCCTTTGATCAGTTCAAATTGGACTACACTTTGAACAAAAAGGAATACACCTTACAAGGCCTGATGCAAGATGTTCAAAGCATTGAAAAGATCCTTGTGAAAAGCAAAGGTCAAGAGATTCATATGGTTGGTAAAGTTGCTACTGTTAAGACCCGTCAGAAGGTCAAGAAACAACAGAAGAAAAAGCAACTTGGGCCTACCAAGAAGGAGACCAAGAAAGTAACCAAGATCAAAGGGAAATGCTTCCTTTGTGGTGAAAAGGGACATTGGAAAAGAAATTGCCCAAAGTCCCTGAATAAGAAGGAAGAAGGTAATGTCAACTATCTTGAAACATGTTTTCTGGCAGATTCTACAGATTCTTGGATCATAGACTCTGGAGCCACTAATCATGTTTGTTATTCCTTACAGGGGTTCCAAGAAAGGAGAAGGCTGAGTAAGAATGAAATCAATTTGCGCTTGGGCAACGGAACGTTAGTGTCTGCAAGTGCAGTGGGAGATATTAGAGTTTATTTGGATTCTAGAAGGCATTTAGATTTGATAGACGTTTATTATGTACCTCAATTCAAGAGGAATTTAATTTCAGTTTCTTGTTTAAATAAATTTGGATATTCGGTTACTTTTAATACAGTTTTTATTATTAGTAAGAATGACAAAATTATTTGCCAAGGTACATTGGAAAATGGTCTATACTTTTTGCATAGAAATATCTCTCACTCGTTAGACACAGAATTAACGGAACATGATCATAAAAGGGTAAAATTATCAATAGATGAAACCTACCTATGGCATTTACGCCTAGATCATATTAACCTTAATAGGATTAAAAGATTGGTATGTGACGGACATTTAAGTGACTTAAAGGTTGATGATCTACCAACTTGTGAATCTTGTTTGGAAGGTAAAATGACCAAAAGGTCGTTCTCGGGCAAAGGTGCAAGAGCCATTGAATGTTTAGGATTGATACACACTGATGTATGTGGTCCTATGAGCATTCAAGCTAGAGGTGTATATGAGTACTTCATCACCTTCATAGATGATTACTCGAGATTTGGCTATGTGTATCTCATGCGACATAAGTCGGATGCTTTTGACCTGTTCAAAGCATTCAAATCTGAAGTAGAAAATCAGCTTGAGAAACATATAAAAATCAGCTTGAGATCTGATCGTGGTGGAGAATATCTATCTGGTGAGTTTCAGCAATATCTTATTGATAATGGGATAGTTTCTCAGTTTTCTGCACCTGGTACACCTCAATAGAATGGGGTAGCAGAAAGGAGAAATAGAACTCTTTTAGACATGGTTAGGTCTATGTTGAGTTATTCAACACTTCCTATTTCATTTTGGGGATATGCTTTACAAACTGCTATATACATTCTAAACGATGTACCATCTAAGTCTGTTCCTCAAACACCGCATGAGTCGTGGATTGGGTGCAAGCCTAGTTTACAACACTTAAGGATATTTGGTTGTCCTGCGCATGTGTTAAAAGGAAAGACAGAAAAGACGGAGTCCCGTTCGGAAACGTGTATATTTGTAAGGTATCCAAAAGAAACTAAAGGATATTATTTCTATAGTCCTTCAGATCTTAAAGTATTTGTTTCGACAAATGCTAAATTTCTGGAAAATGACTATATGAATGATTTTGTGCCTAGAAGTAGAATTGTCCTAAATGATATGTCAGGAGATACAATTCCACGAAAGGTTACACAACCTAACCCAATTGTAAGTTCCGATCCAACACAAGATCAACAACCTACCATTCCTCGTCGTAGGCGGAGGGTTAGAACACAACCTGAAAGATACATCGGTCTGGGAGAATCAGTGGAGAATCTCCCGGACGACGATGATCCCTACACGTATAAGGAAGCAATGGAGGATGTTTATAGTCGCCATTGGCAAAAGGCAATGCAATCTGAGATTGAATCCATGTTCGATAACAAAGTCTGGTCCCTTGTAGACTTGCCTAAAGGGATAAAACCCATTGGGTGCAAGTGGGTATACAAGAGGAAAAGAGGTATGGATGGAAAGGTGGAAACCTTTAAAGCTAGATTGGTAGCTAAAGGGTATACACAGAAAGAAGGTATCGATTACGAGGAAACCTTCTCTCCTGTGGCCATGCTTAAATCCATTAGGATACTCTTGTCCATTGCAGCATCTTTAGATCTAGAGATTTGGCAAATGGACGTCAAGACAGCTTTCCTTAATGGAAGTCTTGATGAAAGCATCTACATGATGCAACCAGAAGGATTCATTGAAAAGGGCCAAATGGAAAAGGTATGCAAGTTGCAAAAATCCATATATGGATTAAAGCAAGCATCCAGATCCTGGAACATAAGGTTCGATCAAGCTGTCAAAGGTTTTGGATTTATTAAGAATCCTGACGAACCTTGTGTATACAAAAGGATTAAAGGCGACAAGTTGGTTTTCCTTATTCTTTATGTTGATGATATACTACTCATTGGAAACGATGTAGGTGTATTGACATCAGTAAAAGAATGGTTAGCAAAACAATTTGATATGAAGGACTTAGGAGAAGCAAGTTTTATTCTAGGTATCCAAGTAATTGTAGGGAAAAATACCGTAGTACACGCAGCGGAAGCGAGACTAAAAATAGATTTAGTAACTTTTAAAATTTTTCCTTTTTATGAACCTTAAACCCTTTAATCAATTAAACATATATATATTATCTAACAAAAGAAGAATACCTTTTGTCGCGTGATCCGATTGACTTACGTCGATGGTAATCCGCAAGATCTTCAATCCTAGCACGAACGTGGATCACCTAGGAGCGTGGTCTCCCTTTTCTTTGAATTGCAAACCTGAGAATGGACAAACAAACTTTTCTTTTTCTTTGTTAGTCAAAAAAACAATCAAAAGAAGACTAAGATTATTCCGGTCACTTTTGAGTTCTCAATCTTATGATCGAAACTCGCGTGAACCTCAATCGATGTTGTACACACAAGCTTATTGATGAACAAGCAATTAGTGTACCATCAAAGAATAATCTATTCACTCTTTTATGTTTTAGTAGAATAAAAACCTTTCTATGAATTGAGAAGAAGAAGAAAATTGTATCAAAACACAACACATATCGTGGCCGAATTCTATACATGTGAATATATAGGTGGCCTAAATTTGCTTCCTTCTTTCTATTAGGGTGGCCGAATTCTACACTAAAAAAAGACTAGGGTTGCCGCAATACACAAGGCAAAAAGAGTTTGTGTTGCACCCTAATTCCTATCTAGTTTCAGACTTCAAACCCTAATCCAACTCATAGATCTTTTATTCTTTTATTTGACTAAATAAAAAGACTTCTTATTTGATTAAATAAATAAAATTAATTATTTATTTTCTTATCAAACAAGTCTTTTAATTTTAGTATACTACTACCAATAGTATAACTCTAGGAATCATATTTCCTAATCAGAAAAGATTTGTTTCTTAATTAAACAATTAATTAATAAATTAATTAATTCTTATTTAATTAAAACAATGAAACAAAATAATATATTAGGTTAAAAAGCACCTTGCCGCCCCACTTAAAATAAATGGGCCATATATTATTTTCTTATTTCATTTAATCCATTGGACTTTAAATAAAAAGCCCACATGTGAACCAGACCCATTCTTACTAAAAGAAACAAGCCCACATGCCATTCATTAATATATAAATATAATTGAGCAGCCCATTACATAAATAATGTGCATATTATATTCTTAATATATTAAATGCAATTCTAGATGGACCCTTAAATTGGTCCAGTAGAATATATCAAGTGATCCATGCAAGTCCGTGTGGATTGGGGATCTTGGCGGGCTATCTAAATTTAAGCTTTAATAGACATAACCTAATCACAATCAACAAATGATTCACTTAGGTCCGATCCATTAATTTTAACTCATTCCACTAAAGAGCTAAAATTGAACTCTTAAATAAAGATAGAAAAGGAAGATGTTCCTCATTCATACCCTAGACAATCAAGTTGGAGATAGTGTATCCTCGTGATTAATATCAGTAATCGCCAAGAGTTTATAGACCGCCTATAACTCTCTAAGTTACCATATTTACTCATATGACCACGTTTTGAACTTGGATATTTTGACTTGTCCAGAAGCCATGTTTTCAATAGACACTATCGAAAACTCAACGTTGAGATTTAATATCCAATTACCTCAAAACATCCATATGATGATATTATACTCTCATTTAATAAATGGAGCCACGATGTCCATATCTATAAATGAAATCCTCTATCGATTAACAAATGAATATCACCAAACTATCGAGGATAGACTATGCGATATAATCGTACTCATTGATAATTCAAATTATATCACTTGCAACCATAAGTCCATCATTTATCTCAGGATTAAGATAGACTCTCCGATTGTTCTGATAATGAAAAGACTTTTATCTACTGACGGTTATAGATAAAGTATTTCATTGTGATCCAGTTCAATGCACCCAGTGCACTAGATTCTTTTACTCGAAGACACTCCGATGATTTTAGACTCATCATATCTCATTTGATCCCACTCAAATGCTAGCAAAAGAATTCTACAACTTTAACAAGATAAAGGTGCCCAACCTTTAACTTAAGTTGTGAACAATATTCAAGACTAACTAAAGAATTGTGTCTACCACATACATATCCAGATGTACGAACAATTCTTCTTTTCTCATAGTCTTTAGACCTTATGATTATTTACTTTGACAATTATAATATTAAACTATAAATGCTATAAGATTTGTTAAACCAGAAATCACTTTATTAATATGAAAAAGATTGTTAATTACAATATTACACTTATGCTATTGAGCATAATCCTAACAATCTCCCACTTGCACTATAGCAAATGTGTCATATCTCTTAAGCCCATATTCTCTAGATGCCCATCGAAACTCTTCTGAGGTAGAGCCTTTGTGAAGGGATCCGCTAGATTTTCTACTGACGCGATTTTGGTAATCATCACGTCACCTCTTTGAACAATCTCCCTTAAAAGATGATACTTTCTTTCAATGTGTTTACCTCTCTTGTGACTTCTTGGTTCTTTCGAATTAGCCACTGCTCCACTGTTGTCACAGTAGATAGTGATCTGCTTATTCGCACTAGGAACCACTTCCAAGTCAATCAAGAATTGGCGGAACCAAACAGCCTCTTTGGCAGCCTCGCATGCAGCAACATACTCAGCTTCCATGGTGGAATCAACAATACAAGATTGCTTGATACTCCTTCATATGACTGCTCCTCCTCCAATAGTAAACACAGCCCCTGATGTGGATTTTCTGGAGTCATAATCTGATTGGAAATCAGAATCTGTATACCCAACGGGAATCAAATCCCCTCCAGAGTATACAAGCATATTATCTCTCGTTCTCTTGAGATACTTGAAAATATGCTTGACTGCCGTCCAGTGATCAGGACCAGGTTTCGATTGAAACCTACTAACTATGCCAACAGCAAAACAAATATCTGGTCAAGTACAGAGCATTGCATACATGAGACTTCCAACTGCCGAGGCATATGGAATTCTACTCATGAATTGCTCTTCATGCTCATTCTTAGGAACTTGTTCCTTAGAAAGCTTGATTCCATGTCTGAAAGGTAACATACCTTTCTTGGAATCCTGCATGGAAAACCTAGACAAGATCTTGTCTATGTATGAAGCTTGGGATAATGCAATCGTTTTATTCTTTCTATCCCTTATTACTTGGATACCTAGAATAAAACTTGCTTCTCCTAAGTCCTTCATATCAAATTGTTTTGCTAACCATTCTTTTACTGATGTCTGAAAGTTCTTAATAAATGCTCGGTGTGTTTATCAATATAAAGCTAGAGGGGGGGTGAATAGATTTTATCTAATTATTACCCAATTTTCGCATGCAAGTCAATTTTACGAAAATACCCCTAGCAAGTCAAAAATACATACAAGTGTAATAAGATGCGGAAATAGTAAATGACACTTGATGTTTACGTGGAAAACCCAACCACTGGGAAAAACCATGGGCTGTTAAGTGCGCCACACTCGGACCTCGAAATCCACTATATGAAAAGACGGTTGCACCCTCAAGTGATTCTCGGACCCTCACCCTAGATAACCTCAGGCTATGGACACTACCAATCGCCACTCTTGGTTCAATCCCTAGTGATATCCCCTGATACACTACTCTTGGCGTGAGCACCCTCTAATCTACCACGCGGGCCTTTTATAGCGGCTCTAGTCCAATTTGCTTGAGGCCTAAGCACACTTAGCCCCAAGACTTCAATCTCTCAAAAGAGATGCACAACCCTATGTGAATATGTATGAATATTCAATTAATGCAATAAGAGCTAGGGTACTCTAAATGCTTACCTAGGATTATAAGATGACAATATAATCAATCCTAGATATCACATATAGCTATATGATATGGCATATAACTTTAGCTAAGCAAAGGATAACCAATCCTAGATACAAAGCTATCATATAAAACCCATAAACATTCAAAGGATTAACTAGTTGATTAAAAAACAATCTATCAACCTAGTTATCAATACATCACACAAGAATGTTCATGGCATAGCTTTTAGGCAATAATGACCTAATCAAATAAGCTATGAAAAATAATCTCAATCAATAAATGAGATCAATTAGCTAGATGGCATATGAACATTAAAGCCTAGCTAACAAATAATAACCCAATCAACACATAATCTCAATCTTATATGTAGAAATTAATCTAAACACATATAAGTAAAATATGAGATAAAATTGATAAGTAGAAACACTAATTATGTAAGATAAAAGTGTTCAACAAATCATACCATGTGTGTTGAAGAAGTCCCATGCATTAGCATATGCTAGATGATCCTAGATGATGCTTAGATGAAGATTTATGCATGTGGGAATGGGTTTAGAGAGATAAAGATATGATCTTTAAGCTTTCTCTCTCAAGTCTCTCTAAATATCTCTCTAGGGTTCTTATGATCAAAGACTTGTGTTCTGAACCAGAGATAAGGATGTATTTATAGAGACCAAAAACAGGACAGGTGAAAATACATTTTTGCCCTTGAAACGCACCGATCGGCGGTTTCATTCGGCGGCCAGGCCGCCGAATTTAACCGCCGAATGGCTCCCGAGTGGAACAGGGGAACTTCGGCGACTTCGTTCGGCGGTTTGGAAACCGCCGATTCCAACCGCCGTTTTGGACCCGAGAGATATATTTCAATCAGGTCTCATTCGGCGGTTTCGAAAGGCGGCCAGGCCGCCGAACGTAACCGCCGTTTCACCAAAAATGGTGAAACCAAGGAGAAGCCAAAGGCATCTCCACCGGCGATCATCGCGCAAAACAAAGCACATCAACGTGCACGCGCGGATGTTTCCGAACATCCTTCGGGAAACGAATTACACCACACTAAAAGCTAACATACATGAAGTGCAAGTGTGGGTATTGAATGCATCCTAATGCCTATCATGTCATGGCATTTCATACAACAAGATGCAATCAATTAAATGCAAGAAGAGACATTGAATAAACAATAAAGCACAATGCACACAAAATATAAACACAACATTCAAGAATAAGAGTTATGCATGTTGTGTGTGTGTGCAACTATAGCTCTTCAATCCAAAGTAAGCACAAGATATACCTTTGGTGCTTGTCCTCTTGAGGTCTTGGAAAGGGTCTTTGATCTTCAATCTTAATGACCTAGACTACCCTTACAACCAAACCCCAACATGTGGTTTGACCACGAAATAAGCCAATCAACAAAAGGGAATCCTTACAATGTCAATACACCTACATCGTTTCCAATGAGTAGTATATCATCAACATAAAGAATCAGGAAAACCAACTGGTCGCCTTTAATCCTTTTGTATACACAAGGTTCATCAAGATTCTGAATAAATCCAAAACCTTTGACAGCTTGATCGAACCTTATGTTCCAGGATCTGGATGCTTGCTTTAATCCATATATGGATTTCTGCAACTTGCATACCTTTTCCATTTGGCCCTTTTCAATGAATCCCTCTGGTTGCATCATGTAGATGCTTTCGTCAAGACTTCCATTAAGGAAAGCTGTCTTGACGTCCATTTGCCAAATCTCTAGATCTAAAGATGCTGCAATGGATAAGAGTATCCTAATGGATTTAAGCATGGCCACAAGAGTGAAGGTTTCCTCGTAATCGATACCTTCTTTCTGTGTATACCCTTTAGCTACCAATCTAGCTTTAAAGATTTCCACCTTTCCATCCATACCTCTTTTCCTCTTGTATACCCATTTGCACCCAATGGGTTTTATCCCTTTAGGCAAGTCTACAAGGGACCAGACTTTGTTATCAAACATAGATTCAATCTCATATTGCATTGCCTTTTGCCAATGGCGACTATCAACATCCTCTATAGCTTCCTTGTATGTGTAGGGATCATCGTCATCCGGGAGATTCTCCACTGATTCTCCCAGACCGATGTATCTTTCGGGTTGTATTCTAACCCTCCCACTACGACGAGGAATGGTAGGTTGTTGATCTTATGTTGGATCGGAACTTACAATTGGGTTAGGTTGTGTAACCTCTCGTGGAATTGTATCTCCTGACATCTCATTCAGGACAATTCTACTTCTAGGTACAAAATCATTCATATAGTCCTTTTCCAGAAATTTAGCATTTGTCGAAACAAATACTTTAAGATTTGAAGGACTATAGAAATAATATCCTTTAGTTTCTTTTGGATACCCTACAAATATGCATGTTTTTGAACGGGACTCCATCTTTTCTGTCTTTCCTTTTAACACATGCGCATGACAACCAAATATCCTTAAGTGTTGTAAACTAGGCTTGCGCCCAGTCCACAACTCATGCGGTGTTTGAGGAACTGACTTAGATGGTACATCGTTTAGAATGTATATAGCAGTTTGTAAAGCATATCCCCAAAAAGAAATAGGAAGTGTTGAATAACTCAATATAGACCTAACCATATCCAAAAGAGTTCTATTTCTCCTTTCTGCCACCCCATTATGTTGAGGTGTTCCTGGTGCAGAAAACTGATAAACTATCCCATTATCAATAAGATATTGCTGAAACTCACCAGATAGATATTCTCCACCACGATCAGATCTCAAGATTTTTATGTGTTTCTCAAGCTGATTTTCTACTTCAGCTTTGAATGCTTTGAACATGTCAAAAGCATCCGACTTATGTCGCATGAGATACACATAGCCAAATCTCGAGTAATCATCTGTGAAGGTGATGAAGTACTCATATCCACCTCTAGCTTGAATGCTCATAGGTCCACATACATCAGTATGTATCAATCCTAAACATTCAGTGGCTCTTGCACCTTTGGCAGAGAACGACCTTTTGGTCATTTTACCTTCCAAACAAGATTCACAAGTTGGTAGATCATCAACCTTTAAGTCACTTAAAGGTCCGTCACATACCAATCTTTTAATCCTATTAAGGTTAATATGACCTAGGCGTAAATGCCATAGATAGGTTTCATCTATTGATAATTTTACTCTTTTATGATTAGGTTTCGTTAATTCTGTGTCTAACGAGTGAGAGATATTTCTATGCAAAAAGTATAGACCGTTTTCCAATGTACCTTGGCAAATAATTTTGTCATTCTTACTAATAATAAAGACTTTATTAAAAGTAACCGAATATCCAAATTTATTCAAACAAGAAACTGAAATTAAATTCCTCTTGAATTGAGGTACATAATAAACGTCTATTAAATCTAAATGCTTTCTAGAATCCAAATAAACTCTAATATCTCCCACTGCACTTGCAGACACTAACGTTCCGTTGCCCAAGCGCAAATTGATTTCATTCTTACTCAGCCTTCTCCTTTCTTGGAACCCCTGCAAAGAATAACAAACATGATTAGTGGCTCCAGAGTCTATGATCCAAGAATCAGTAGAATCTGCCAGAAAACATGTTTCAAGATAATTAACATTACCTTCTTCCTTCTTGTTCTAGGACTTTGGGCAATTACTTTTCCAATGTCCCTTTTCACCACAAAGGAAACATTTCCCTTTGATCTTGGTTACTTTCTTGGTCTCCTTCTTGGTAGGCCCAAATTGCTTTTTCTTCTGTTGTTTCTTGACCTTTTGACGGGCCTTAACAGTAGCAACTTTACCAACCATATGAATCTCCTGACCCTTGCCTTTCACAAGGATCTTTTCAGCACTTTGAACATCTTGCATCAGGCCTTGTAAGGTGTATTCCTTTTTGTTCAAAGTGTAGTCCAATTTGAACTGATCAAAGGAATCTGACAATGAATTGACAACCATATCAATTTTTGTCTCACCATCTATTTCAGCGCCATGCAGTTCAGCAATGTTGAGATGTGCTATGACTTTCATCATGTGATCTTTCACAGCCTGTCCAGGTTTCATTCTAAGATTCATAAAAGTAGTCACTGCCTCTCTCTTAGTCGTCCTGGACTTCATAGCAAACATCTCCTCTAGAGACATCATTATATCAGCAGCGGACTCCATTCCTTCATGCTGCTGTTGCAACACGTCAGAGATAGTGGCCATAATATAACATTTGGCCATATCATCTGAAGTCTTCCACTGCTCATACTCATCTCTATACATTATGCTAGATTCATTATTAGGAGCAGGTGGTTTAGGAGTAGTTAGAACAAACTTATATTTTTCACTTTGCAGCAACAACCCAATTTTCCTTTTCCATGTGACATAATTATCTCCAGTTAAAGTGTTATCTTTCAGGATGTTCATAAGTGATGGGGTCATGATTTCTGAATAAAACAAAACATATATAAGTAAATAATCATGATAAAGCACTTTTAAATATTTATCTTGAATTAAAAATTAACTCAATCATAAAAATTCAACGGTGATCCAACACCCATAAATGTTACGCCTCCTTTAGGAGTTCGCACCATTTACTAGTTAGACTAGGTCCCACCTAATTGTTAACATAACAACCAGCGTTTTCAATTTTAGCCTTGCAATTTTACTGACAAGAACTCTTGGGAGGATATCAATAAAATTACATTGAGTGTGTTACCAAGATATCGACCCTCAATTTTCTCTCACGAAAATCCCTCCTTGGGGAGTAGATCTCGTTTGAGTCCATTGTCTAGTCTATCCTTGTAAGGATGTTTATTGCTAAATTCCATTCATGGACGCCCCTTGGGGGGATTACCAATAAATAATAAAGCTCAATTAACCTTGGAGGCCATAGGTGTTACAAAAACACCTTCTCCCACTCAATTATTTAAGGCGTGTGATTAAATCCCATAGAATGATTTACCAAGTTATCTAGATGCCAATTTAGATACCTAAATCATTCAATGCATGTTCATACCAAAAGAGATATATGAGTGGCACTCCTATTCTATATGTCATGTTATCATACAATAACAAATATTGTAATATTTAAGCAAAAATTAAATAGCAACAATTTTGGCCCATCCTAGAAAAACAAGTAAATTACAATTGTTTAGGAATACAAGATCTTCAAGTGGCCCATCAACCATACGCTCATCCTTCGGCCTCCACCCATGGGCGTGCACAGCCCACAACCCCACAAAGGGGCTGCCATGCGCAGCCCATAAGGCCACACAAGGCTGCCGTGCGCAGCCCACCAGAATTTGGGCTTGCCATGCGCAGCCCAATCCACTCCTAGGGTGCGCACGGTGCTCGTTCCCGGTTCCGGTTGCTTCGTTTTTCTTCGTGTCTTCGAATCTTCAATACCCGAATACATTACTGCAGTATAAATAATAAAATACTGCAGTATTAATTTTTATTTTTTATTTTTTATTATTCACTGCAGTATTTTTACAAAATAAAAACTACACATAAAAAATAAATAAAAATTGCAGTAAAAAATACTGCACTAAAAATAATAAAAAAAAATATAAAACCTAGCAACTACCAAGAAGGAATTATGGCGATGATAGACCACCCTTCTTGTTACAACTCCGAAACAATAATTACATTGAAAATCTAGGACCAAAATCGAGCAACAACAATCCACATAAAACATATATAAATCCATACATCACATGTAATTATATATGCGAATACCTAGAGTGCCATCTCTTTCTAAACATGCATAATCACAATAAAAAGAAATAGATCCACGTATATATACGTTAATTAATTAAGAGGGTTCAACCAGGCTCTGATGCCAATTGTAGAGAAAAATATCGTAGTACACGCAGCGGAAGCGAGACTAAAAATAGATTTAGTAACTTTTAAAATTTTTCCTTTTTATGAACCTTAAACCCTTTAACCAATTAAACATATATATTATCTAACAAAAGAAGAATACCTTTTGTCGTATGATCCGATTGACTTACGTCGATGGTAATCCGCAAGATCTTCAATCCTAGCACGAACGTGGATCACCTAGGAGCGTGGTCTCCCTTTTATTTGAATTGCAAACCTGAGAATGGACAAACAAACTTTTCTTTTTCTTTGTTAGTCACAAAAACAATCAAAAGAAGACTAAGATTATTCCGGTCACTTTTGAGTTCCAATCTTATGATCGAAACTCGCGTGAACCTCAATCGATGTTGTACACACAAGCTTATTGATGAACAAGCAATTAGTGTACCATCAAAGAATAATCTATTCACTCTTTTATGTTTTAGTAGAATAAAAACCTTTCTATGAATTGAGAAGAAGAAGAAAATTGTATCAAAACACAACACATATCGTGGCCGAATTCTATACATGTGAATATATAGGTGGCCTAAATTTGCTTCCTTCTTTCTATTAGGGTGGCCGAATTCTACACTAAAAAGGGACTAGGGTTGCCGCAATACACAAGGCAAAAAGAGTTTGTGTTGCACCCTAATTCCTATCTAGTTTCAGACTTCAAACCCTAATCCAACTCATAGATCTTTTATTCTTTTATTTGACTAAATAAAAAGACTTCTTATTTGATTAAATAAATAAAATTAATTATTTATTTTCTTATCAAACAAGTCTTTTAATTTTAGTATACTACTACCAATAGTATAACTCTAGGAATCATATTTCCTAATCAAAAAAGATTTGTTTCTTAATTAAACAATTAATTAATAAATTAATTAATTCTTATTTAATTAAAACAATGAAACAAAATAATATATTAGGTTAAAAAGCACCTTGCCGCCCCACTTAAAATAAATGGGCCATATATTATTTTCTTATTTCATTTAATCCATTGGACTTTAAATAAAAAGCCCACATGTGAACCAGACCCATTCTTACTAAAAGAAACAAGCCCACATGCCATTCATTAATATATAAATATAATTGAGCAGCCCATTACATAAATAATGTGCAAATTATATTCTTAATATATTAAATGCAATTCTAGATGGACCCTTAAATTGGTCCGGTAGAATATATCAAGTGATCCATGCAAGTCCGTGTGGATTGGGGATCTTGGCGGGCTATCTAAATTTAAGCTTCAATAGACATAACCTAATCACAATCAACAAATGATTCACTTAGGTCCGATCCATTAATTTTAACTCATTCCACTAAAGAGCTAAAATTGAACTCTTAAATAAAGATAGAAAAGGAAGATGTTCCTCATTCATACCCTAGACAATCAAGTTGGAGATAGTGTATCCTCGTGATTAATATCAGTAATCGCCAAGAGTTCATAGACCGCCTATAACTCTCCAAGTTACCATATTTACTCATATGACCACGTTTTGAACTTGGATATTTTGACTTGTCCAGAAGCCATGTTTTCAATAGACACTATCGAAAACTCAACGTTGAGATTTAATATCCAATTACCTCAAAACATCCATATGATGACATTATACTCTCATTTAATAAATGGAGCCACGATGTCCATATCTATAAATGAAGTCCTCTATCGATTAACAAATGAATATCACCAAACTATCGAGGATAGACTATGCGATATAATCGTACTCATTGATAATTCAAATGATATCACTTGCAACCATAAGTCCATCATTTATCTCAGGATTAAGATAGACTCTCCGATTGTCCTGATAATGAAAAGACTTTTATCTACTGACGGTTATAGATAAAGTATTTCAATGTGATCCAGTTCAATGCACCCAGTGCACTAGATTCTTTTACTCGAAGACACTCCGATGATTTTAGACTCATCATATCTCATTTGATCCCACTCAAATGCTAGCAAAAGAATTCTACAACTTTAACAAGATAAAGGTGCCCAACCTTTAACTTAAGTTGTGAACAATATTCAAGACTAACTAAAGAATTGTGTCTACCACATACATATCCAGATGTACGAACAATTCTTCTTTTCTCATAGTCTTTAGACCTTATGATTATTTACTTTGACAATTATAATATTAAACTATAAATGCTATAAGATTTGTTAAACCAGAAATCACTTTATTAATATGAAAAAGATTGTTAATTACAACATTACACTCATGCTATTGAGCATAATCCTAACAGTAATAAGGGATAGAAAGAATAAAACGAATGCATTATCCCAAGCTTCATACATAGACAAGATCTTGTCTAGGTTTTCCATACAGGATTCCAAGAAAGGTATGTTACCTTTCAGACATGGAATCAAACTTTCTAAGGAACAAGTTCCTAAGAATGAACATGAAGAGCAATTCATGAGTAGAGTTCCATATGCCTCGGCAGTTGGAAGTCTCATGTATGCAATGCTCTGCACTAGACCAGATATTTGTTTTGCTATTGGCATAGTTAGCAGGTTTCAATCGAAACCTGGTCCTAATCACTGGATGGCAGTCAAGCATATTTTCAAGTATCTCAAGAGAATGAGAGATAATATGCTTGTACACTCTGGAGGGGATTTAATTCCCATTGGGTATACAGATTCTGATTTCCAATCAGATTCTGACTCCAGAAAATCCACATTAAGGGCTGTGTTTACTATTAGAGGAGGAGCAGTCATATGGAGGAGTATCAAGCAATCTTGTATTGCTCATTCCACCATGGAAGCGGAGTATGCTGCTGCATGCGAGGCTGTTTGGCTCCGCCAATTCTTGATAGACTTGGAAGTGGTTCCTAGTGCGAATAAGTAGATCATTGTCTACTGTGACAACAGTGGAGCAGTGGATAATTCGAAAGAACCAAGAAGTTACAAGAGAGGAAAACACATTGACAGAAAGTATCATCTTTTAAGGGAGATTGTTCAAAGAGGTGACGTGACGATTACCAAAATCGCGTCAGCAGAAAATCTGGCAGATCCCTTCACAAAGGCTCTACCTCAGAAGAGTTTCGATGGGCATCTAGAGAAC
Organism: Acer yangbiense; assembly: GCA_008009225.1. Classification (NCBI taxonomy): domain Eukaryota; kingdom Viridiplantae; phylum Streptophyta; class Magnoliopsida; order Sapindales; family Sapindaceae; genus Acer; species Acer yangbiense. The sequence continues at coordinate 32,363,351 of CM017763.1, read as the reverse complement.
ATGGGCATGAGAGATATGACACATTTGCTATAGCGCAAGTGGGAGATTGTTAGGATTATGCTTAATAGCAAGAGTGTAATATTGTAATTGACAATCTTTTTCATATTAATAAAGTGATTTCTGTTCTAACAAATCTTATACCATTTATAGTTTAATATTATAATTGTCAAAGTAAATAATCATAAGGTCTAAAGACTATGAGAAAAGAAGAATTGTTCGTACATCTGGATATGTATGAGGTAGACACAATTCTTTAGTTAGTCTTGAATAATGTTCACAACTTAAGTTAAAGATTGGGCACCTTTATCTTGTTAAAGTTGTAGAATTCTTTTGCTAGCATTTGAGTGGGATCAAATGAGATATGATGAGTCTAAAATCATCGGAGTGTCTTCAAGTAAAAGAATCTAGTGCACTGGGTGCATTGAACTGGATCACAATGAAAAGCTTTATCTAGAACCGTCAATAGATAATAGTCTTTTCATTATCAGGACAATCGGAGAGTCTATCTTAATCCTGAGATAAATGATGGACTTATGGTTGCAAGTGATATCATTTGAGTTATCAATGAGTACGATTATATAGCATAGTCTATCCTCGATAGTTTGGTGATATTCATTTGTTAATCGATAGAGGACTTCATTTATAGATATGGACATCGTTGCTCCATTTATTAAATGAGAGTATAATATCATCATATGGATGTTTTGAGGTAATTGGATATTAAATCTCAACGTTGAGTTTTCGATAGTGACTATTGAAAACATGGCTTCTGGACAAGTCAAAATATCCAAGTTCAAAACGTGGTCATATGAGTAAATATGGTAACTTGGAGAGTTATAGGCGGTCTATGAACTCTTGGCGATTACTGATATTAATCACGAGGATACACTATCTCCAACATAATTGTCTAGGGTATGAATGAGGAACATCTTCTTATTCTATCTTTATTTAAGAGTTCAATTTTAGCTCTTTAGTGGAATGAGTTAAAATTAATGGATCGGACCTAAGTGAATCATTTGTTGATTGTGATTAGGTTATGTCTATTGAAGCTTAAATTTAGATAGCCCGCCAAGATCCCCAATCCACACGGACTTGCATGGATCACTTGATATATTCTACCTGACCAATTTATGGGTCCATCTAGAATTGCATTTAATATATTAAGAATATAATTTGCACATTATTTGTTTAATGGGCTGATCAATTATATTAATATATTAATGAAAGACATGTGGGCTTGTTTCTTTTAGTAAGAATGGGTCTGGTTCACATGTGGACTTTTTATTTAAAGTCCAATGGATTAAATAAAATAAGAAAATAATATTTGGCCCATATATATAATGTGGGGTGGCAAGGCTAAATTTTTAGTCAAAAATATTATTTTATTTTATTGTTTGATTAAATGAGAATTAATTAATTTATTAATTAATTATTTAATTAAGAAACAAAATCTTTTTCTGATCAGGAAATATATTTCCTAGAGTTATACTAAAGGTAAAAGACTTATTTGGTAAGAAAATAAATAATAAGTTTTATTTATTTAATCAAATAGGAAAGTCTTTTATTAAGTCAATAAAAAGAATAAAAACACTTATGAGTTGAATTAGGGTTAGGAGTCTAAAGTTGATGGGAATTAGGGTAAAGCACAAATCCTTTTTTTTAGAGGATTTTCGGCCAACCCTAATAGAATCTCTAGTAGATTTCGGCAGCCCTAAAGGAAAAGAGAAGTGAATTTCGGCCACCCTATATAAGCAATCATATAGGGTTCGGCCACCCCTAGGGTTTACTGGATCAATTTCTTCTTCTTCTTATACTCATAGAAAAGTGTTTGATTATTCTGCCAAGACAAAAAAGAGAGAAGAGATTATTCTTTTGATAGTACACTAATTGCTTGTTCATCAATAAGCTTGTGTGTACAACATCGAATTAGGTTCACGTGAGTTTCGATCATTAGATTGAGAACTCAAAAGTGACTGGAATAATCTTTGTACTCTTTTGGTTGTTTTGTGACTAACAAAAAGAAAAAGAAAGTTTGTCTATCCATTCTTAGGTACGCAATTCAAAGAAAAGGGAGACCACGCTCCTAGGTGATTCACGTTCGTGCTAGGATTGAAGATCTTGCGGATTACCATCGACGTAAGTCAATCAGATCACGCGACAAAAGGTATTCTACTTTTTGTTACTTTATATGTATGTTTAATTAATTTAAAGGGTTAAGGTTCATCAAAGGAAAAATTTTAAAATATACTAAAACCAATTTTAGTTTCGCTTCCGCTGTGATGACCGTATTTTTCCCTACAGTTCAATTCTAGGTTGAAGTTGTTTCCAGGGAAGCTCAGATCGAGATGGTATGGACCGTACAGAATACTCCAAGTGTTCCCATTTGGAGCTATAAAGTTACTGAATGAGAAGAACGGGGATACGTTCAAGGTGAATAGACACAGAGTGAAGCCGTACTTACCGGGAATAAACGAAGTAAGGATGCTAGAACAAATAGTGCTTAAAGAGCCGTAGAGCTCTCATGCGTCTAGCCTAGACAGTAAATCTAGCGCTTAGTGGGAGGCACCCCACCTAGGTACATATTCTTTGTAATTATTAGTTTAAATGGTTTGGGAATTCGTAAGTATTTAGTGTATGTATATATTTTTTGTATCAAGTAATTGCATATGATTTGGTTGTAGTGTTGTAGGGAAAAATACCGTAGTACACGTAGCGGAAGCGAGACTAAAAATCGATTTAGTATGTTTTAAAATTTTTCCTTTTTATGAACCTTAACCCTTTAAATTAATTAACCATATATAAAGTAACAAAAGTTGAATACCTTTTGTCGCGTGATCCGATTGACTTACTTCGATGGTAATCCGCAAGATCTTCAATCCTAGCACGAACGTGAATCACCTAGGAGCGTGGTCTCCCTTTTCTTTGAATTGCAAACCTGAGAATGGACAAACAAACTTTTCCTTTTCTTTTGTTAGTCACAAAACAATCAAAAGAATACAAAGATTATTCCGGTCACTTTTGAGTTCTCAATCTAATGATCGAAACTCGCGTGAACCTAATTCGATGATGTACGCACAAGCTTATTGATGAACAAGCAATTAGTGTACCATCAAAAGAATAATCTTTTTCTTTTCTTTTATGTTTTTAGTAGAATAAAATCTAATACTTTTCTATGAGTTTAGAAGAAGAAGAAAATTGAATCAATCAACAAGTAGGGTGGCCGAATTCTATAACAAGTGTTATATAGGGTGGCCGAAATTTTTCTCCTCTTCCTTTTAGGGTTGGCCGAAATCTCCATGTGGTCCAATTAGGGTTGCCAAATTTCCTCTACAAAAAAGGATTTGTGTTGTACCCTAATTCACATGTTAATTAGACTCCTAACCCTAATTCAACTCATAAGTATTTTTATTCTTTTATTGACTAAATAAAAAGACTTCTTATTTGATTAAATAAATAAACTTAATTATTTATTTTCTTATCAAACAAGTCTTTTACTTTTAGTATAACTCTAGGAAATATATTTCCTGAACAGAAAAAGATTTTTTTCTTAATTAAACAATTAATTAATTAATTAATTAATTCTTATTTAATTAAACAATGAAACAAAATAAAATGTTAGGTTAATATTTTAACCTTGCCGCCCCACATGTATAAAATGGGCCAAATATTATTTTCTTATTTCATTTAATCTATTGGACTTTAAATAAAAAGCCCACATGTGAACCAGACCCATTCTTACTAAAAGAAAACAAGCCCACATGCCATTCATTAATATATAAATATAATTGAGCAGCCCATTTAAATAATTAATGTGCAAATTATATTCTTAATATATTAAATGCAATTCTAGATGGACCATTAAATTGGTCCGGTAGAATATATCAAGTGATCCATGCAAGTCCGTGTGGATTGGGGATCTTGGCGGGCTATCTAAATTTAAGCTTCAATAGACACAACCTAATCACAATCAACAAATGATTCACTTAGGTCCGATCCATTAATTTTAACCCATTCCACTAAAGAGCTAAAATTGAACTCTTAAATAAAGATAGTGTAAGGTTCCCATTTGTTGATTGGCTCATTTCGTGGACAAACCACTGTAGGGAAAAATACTGTAGTACACGCAGCGGAAGCGAGACTAAAAATAGATTTAGTATGTTTTAAAATTTTTCCTTTTTTATGAACCTTAACCCCTTTAATCAATTAAACATATATATTATCTAACAAAAGAATAATACCTTTTGTCGCGTGATCCGATTGACTTACGTCGATGGTAATCCGCAAGATCTTCAATCCTAGCACGAACGTGGATCACCTAGGAGCGTGGTCTCCCTTTTCCTTTGAATTGCAAATCTGTGAATGGACAAACAAACTTTTCTTTTCTTTGTTAGTCACAAAAACAATCAAAAGAAGACTAAAATTATTCCGGTCACTTTTGAGTTCTTAATCTAATGATCGAAACTCGCGTGAACCTAAATCGATGTTGTACACACAAGCTTATTGATGAACAAGCAAATAGTGTACCATCAAAAAATAATTTATTCACTCTTTTATGTTTTAGTAGAATAAAAATAATGCTCTCTATGAATTAAGAAGAAGAAGAAAAATTGTCTCTCTAGCACAAAGCATTAGGGTGGCCGAATTCTATACATGTGAATATATAGGTGGCCAAAATTTTCTTCCTCTTTCTTATTAGGGTGGCCGAATTCTTTAACCTAAAACAACTAGGGTTGCCGCAAATCACTAGCCAAAAATAGACTTTGTGTTGCACCCTAATTCCTATTTAGTTTAAGACTTCAAACCCTAATCCAACTCATATATCTTTTATTCTTTTATTTTGACTAAATAAAAAGACTCCTTATTTGATTAAATAAATAAAATTAATTATTTATTTTCTTACCAAATAAGTCTTTTACTTTTAGTATACTACCAACAATAGTATAACACTAGGAATCATATTTCCTAATCAGAAAAGATTTGTTTCTTAATTAAACAATTAATTAATAAATTAATTAATTCTTATTTAATTAAAACAATGAAAACAAAATAATATCTTAGGTTAAAAATTTAACCTTGCCGCCCCACTTGAATAAAATTGGGCCTAATATTATTTTCTTATTTCATTTAATCCATTGGACTTTAAACAAAAAGCCCACATGTGAACCAAAACCATTCTTACTAAAAGAAACAAGCCCACATGTCTTTTATTAATACATTAATATAATTGAGCAGCCCATTACTTAAATAATGTGCAAATTATATTCTTAATATATTAAATGCAACTCTAAATGGACCCTTAAATTGGTCCGGTAGAATATATCAAGTGATCCATGCAAGTCCGTGTGGATTGGGGATCTTGGCGGGCCATCTAAATTTAAGCTTCAATAGACATAACCTAATCACAATCAACAAATGATTCACTTAGGTCCGATCCATTAATTTTAACTCATTCCACTAAATAGCTAAAATTGAACTCTTAAATAAAGATAGAAAAGGAATATGTTCCTCATTCATACCCTAGACAATCATGTTGGAGATAGTGTACCCTCGTTGTAAGGATTCCCGTTTTGTTGATTGGCTTATTTCGTGGTCAAACCACATGTTGGGGTTTTGAATGTAAGGGTAGTCTAAGTGTTTAGTGTTGAAGATCAAAGGCCCTTCCATGACCTCAAGATACAAGCACGCCAAAGGTATAATCTCTTGTGCTTGTTTTTCTTTGAAGAGATTTAGTAGCACACACACACTTAGCATTCTTGCTATGATTGCATACTTGCTTATTTTTATGTGCTTCTCTTCACATATCACTCTACACACTAGCACTTTGGTTGATATATCTTGTTATGTGTATTTGTGCCTTATAATTCGTTTCCCGACATTGTTCGGAAACGTCCGCGCTTGCACTAAAGAGTGCTTGGTTTCGCGCGAAGACCGCCTATGGAGAATGCCCTTGGCTTCTCCTTGGTTTTCACCATTGTTTGTGATCGGCGGTTATGATCGGCGGCCTGGCCGCCGAATGAAACCGCCATTTCAGTCCAGATTGGTCTGAAGCAATTATGCGGTCAAGATCGGCGGTCACGACCGCCGTTCGAAACCGCCGTTCATACCTGATCGATTTTAATCCCTCAGGTTTGATTCGGCGGTTGGATCGGCGGTCACGAAACCGTCGAATGAAACCGCCGTTAATGCTCTGTTCTTCACGAGCTCAATTCGGCGGTCGTCATCGGCGGCCTGGCCGCCGATTGAAACCGCCGAACGGTGCGTTTCAGGGGCAAAAGTGTCTTTTCACATGCCCAATTCTTGATGTTTATAAATATCACACTTTCTCATTATCTGATTATGTTCTTTGACTCTTAAGAACCCTAATCTTCAAAGATAGATTTTGAGAGAAAATCAAATCAAGAACTCAACTTTAACCACTCAAATCAAACCCCTTTTGCATCAAATTTCATATTGCATCTCCTATGTCTATATAGAGTGCATCCATGTATGGGTTTGCATCATCACAACTTGCTTGGTAAGATTTTGATTAATTTCATCTTATTGTAGTATTTTAAATACCAAGCCATCTCTTTTAAATTACTTGTATGTTTTAGATCATATGTTAAATACAAGAAAAGAGATTATTTGTGATGAATTAATTGAGTGTTGTTTTTGATAGATATCTAGGTTTTTATAATCTATGATTATCTATGCTATTTGACATGTCATTTAGCAATTGATATCTAGGGTTGATTTAAATTGAATATATCATCATCCTAGATAAGCATTTAGAGTACCCTAGCTCTTATTGCATTAATTGAATATTCATACATATTCACATAGGGTTGTGCATCTCTTTTGAGAGATTGAAGTCTTGGTCTAGGGTTGCTATTAGGCCCGCTGGGTAGTAGTGGTGGGTTACAGACCGGGATTGGCTGTAAACATCATTACAAGTAGTGACTTCGAGGATCAAGCAAATTGGAATAGGGTTGCTAATAAAGGCCCGCTGGGTAGAAGTGAGGGGTTACAGACCGGAGTGTTAGACGAGGTCTACATAGGTTGTAAACTTCATTTCAATTAGTGATTTCGAGTTCCGAGTGTGGCGCACTATACAGCCCGTGGTTTTTCCCAGTGGTTGGGTTTTCCACGTATACATCAAGTGTCATTTATTATTTCCGCACTATATTACACTTGTATGTATTGTTGACTTGCTAGGGGTATTTTCATAAAATTGACATGCATGCGAAAATTGGGTAATAATTAGATAAAATCTATTCACCCCCCCTCTAGCTTTATATTGATAAACACACCTCGAGTATTTAATTACTTTCAATTGGTATCAGAGCGGGTTCCTAGATATACTTAGGTGATCCTAGCTCATTTTGGTGTGTTTTTGCATTTTGTATGTTTGTTTGATTTCTTCATACATTTTGCATTCTTCTCATTTGCATTCATTCAACGCAAACACTATGAGTGATTTTGTGAGAGAAGAAATTGACTCCATTGAGGAGATGCCTCTCTTACTAGAGAGATTTAGGAGATTTGTGAATTTAACCACCTCACCTCCTAAGAAGAAGTTAACCACCGCACCTCCTAAGAAGAAGAAGAAAATTGCTTTGGAGACTTCGAAGCATGACAAGAAGGAGGGTATCTCAATTGAAGACATGGAACTCATTAACAAGCCAAACCAAGGAGTGTCTTCAAGAGAGGGGATTCTGTGCTACGAATGTGGAGGATTCAGGCATTTCTCCCCGGAGTGTGGAAACTTGAAGGATAGAAGAAAAGGGAAGGCGAAGGCCACCTTATGGGATAAATATGAAGATGACGAAAATCCTTCAAGTGATGAAGAACTTGCCATCATCTACACAGAATTTGGAGCCAAGAGTGTAGAAGTTGAAGAAGATGGCAAAGTTGATTTTCCTTGTGATCCCCAAGAAGAACTAGGTATAGAAGTAGTTGGTGTAGCTACTCATAGGGATTTGGCTCATTCCTCATCAAGAGAAAAATTTGATGATCTTGATGAAGGAGATGATTTCATTGGTGAAATGGAGATTAGAGGAGATGACACAAGTGTTGAATATTTGTCATCTAACTCCACAAGTGGAAGTGTGGAGTGTTTGGATCTTAATGACTACAAAGTCAAAGTTGAGAGCTCGATGATGAGGAACAAGGAAGAAATTAGAAGATTAAAAGAAGAGAATCTAGAGCTTTCAACACTAGTAGACCACTTGTGTGAAGAAGTGGTGAGATCCATGGCGGATGAAGATAAGCTAAAAGAAGACTTAGCCTTATCTAAGAGGAGAGACGAAGAGCTAAAAAGAGAGCTTGAAGAAGTTAAGGTCTTAATGGCTAAGATGACTTCAAGCACCAAGATGCTTGACCACATGTTGGGAGTTGGAAGAAAGCCAAGTGACAAGAGAGGTCTTGGCTACATTGATGACACGGATGCCTCCTCCACAAGCAAGACATCCTGTGCCATGGACATGGACTTCAAGATGTCCCCTCCTCCTCAACAACCTAGGAAGAAAAGTGACCTAGGAGAGTGTTCAAGAAGTGCCCAAGTGTTTGAGGCACCAAAAGGTCAAGCTCAAGCTCACACCCCAAGGGCTCCTCACACTATCTTCCCTCAAACTCAAAAACACAATGGGAAGAGTTCAATCATGCAATCTCAGACAAGCAAGCAACCTTGTCTTGGTTTTCAACAAAAGAGGAGAGATCCTATCCAACAACCGAGACAACCACAACGACAAGGGAAAGCACCTATCCATGCTAAAGGGAATGGTATGATTCCTAACTTTATTCCCACTTGTCATTTTTGTGGGATTGTTGGTCATATTAGACCAAGTTGCTTGCATTACATTGAAATGTGTAGAGCTAAAAGCATGTTTGACAAGAAAAAGGCTAGAGCTAAGATACTTCATAAAAAGGAAGAAAATAGTTTACATAATCCTTTTTTATCTTGTTCTCTAGAACCTTCGTCCACTAGGATTGACTTAGTGTCACCTAAGTGGAATAAAAAGAATGAACCCGCTTGCTACGAGACTAACAAGTCTCAAATAGGTTCAACCAAGTCCAAAGGACTTGGTAGGTCCATAGGACCTCATACCCTTCCTTGAAGTGGTATGGAAATTTAACCCCATATGGGGAACTCAAGCAAAGAGAGCTATTTTTGCAATCTTGTCACTTGCAAAAAATTTGAAATATCTTGTGCTTCTCTTTTTGTTGCTTGAGTTAGCTTGGTTACACTATGTATATATATTTTCTATTCAATAAGTGTGATCAATGCTTGTATTGCAATCCATGTCATATTTATGTTCAAACATGCATTTTTGGACTAGGAGATATATACATAGGATAAAATTTGAATGACCTATAATGATCTCCATGACATGATGATTGCTAAAATGACATGCTAAATGATTATCTTAAAAAGTATGTTTTGATGATTGCATTTCTTAACTGCAAAAAATGTGTGAAAAAGCTTATGAGACTCATGTAAGGATTCCCGTTTTGTTGATTGGCTTATTTCGTGGTCAAACCACATGTTGGGGTTTTGAATGTAAGGGTAGTCTAAGTGTTTAGTGTTGAAGATCAAAGGCCCTTCCATGACCTCAAGATACAAGCACGCCAAAGGTATAATCTCTTGTGCTTGTTTTTTCTTTGAAGAGATTTAGTAGCACACACACACTTAGCATTCTTGTTATGATTGCATACTTGCTTATTTTTATGTGCATCTCTTCACATGTCACTTTACACACTAGCACTTTGGTTGATATATCTTGTTGTGTGTATATGTGCCTTATAATTCGTTTCCCGACATTGTTCGGAAACGTCCGCGCTTGCACTAATGAGTGATTGGTTTCGCGCGAAGACCGCCTATGGAGAATGCCCTTGGCTTCTCCTTGGTTTTCACCATTGTTGGTGATCGGCGGTTATTATCGGCTGCCTGGCCGCCGAATGAAATCGCCGTTTCAGTCCAGATTGGTCTGAAGCAATTATGCGGTCAAGATCGGCGGTCACGACCGCCGTTCGAAACCGCCGTTCATACCTGATCGATTTTAATCTCTCGGGTTTGATTCGGCGGTTTTATCGGCGGTCACGAAACCGCCAAATGAAACCGCCGTTAATGCTCTGTTCTTCACGAGCTCAATTCGGCGGTCGTCATCGGCGGCCTGGCCGCCGATTGAAACCGCCGAACGGTGCGTTTCAGGGGCAAAAGTGTCTTTTCACATGCCCAATTCTTGATGTCTATAAATATCTTATTTTCTCAATCTCTGATCAAGTTTCTTGAGCAATTAGAACCCTAAACTCTCAAGAGAGATTTTTGAGAAAAAATCAAATCAAGAACCCATCTTTAAACACTCAAATCAAATCCCTTTTGCATCAAATTTCATATTTGATCTTCTATGCCTTCATAGAATTGATCCATGCATGGTTTTGAATCATCACATCTTATTTGGTATGTTCTTCACTAATTTCATATTACTTTAGTGTTTTTCATATTAATACATCTCTTTAATTACTTGTATGCTTTTGATTATATGCTGGATACAAGTTAGAGATTATTTGTGATGAAAATTAATTGAGTGTTGTTTGTGATAGCTAATTAGGTTTTTAATTAATCTTGATTAGCTAAGCTATTTGACATGTCATTTAGCAATTGATATCTAGGGTTGATTAAATTGATTATATCATCATCCTAGATAAGCATCTAAGGTTACCTAGCCTTGTTTGTTATTTGAATATTCATATATATATTCACATAGGTTGTTTCTCTTCATTGAGAAGTAAGTCTTGAGGCTAAGAGTGCTTAGGCCTCAAGCAAATTGGAATAGGGTTGCTAATAAAGGCCCGCTGGGTAGAAGTGAGGGGTTACAGACCGGAGTGTTAGACGAGGTCTACATAGGTTGTAAACTTCATTTCAATTAGTGATTTCGAGTTCCGAGTGTGGCGCACTATACAGCCCGTGGTTTTTCCCAGTGGTTGGGTTTCCACGTATACATCAAGTGTTATTTAAATTCCGCACTATATTACACTTGTATGTATTTTTGACTAGTAGGGGCATTTTCGTAAAATTGACTTGCATGCGAAAATTGGGTAATAATAGCTAAAATCTATTCACCCCCCCTCTAGCTTTATATTGAACACGCCTCTAGGACTTTCAATTGGTATCAGAGCGGGTTCCTAGACATACATAGGTGATCCTAGCTCATTTTTGGTGTGTTTTGCATTTGTGTGATTCTTTGATCATTCATACATTTTGCATTCATTTCATCCATTCATTATACACTATGAGTGGAATCGGTGGTTCAAATGAGGGTGCTTCGAGCGTAAGGCCACCCCTCCTCACCGGCATAAATTACTCCCAATGGAAAGGGAAGATGGAGGCATATGTGTGTCAAATCCATGATAGGGCATGGATGGCCATTGAAGATGGATATTCGCCTCCTATGATGACTCCCACGGGTGGAGGAGAAGAAGTGCTCAAGCCTAAGGCACAGTGGACACAACCCGAGTTTGAGTTGTCCAAGTGGAATCAAAAGGCGTGGCACGCCCTTATATGTGCAGTGGATGAAAATCAGTACAAACTGATTCAGAACACTAAGATAGCCAAGGAGGCATGGGACATCTTAGAGGTTGCACACGAGGGAACCGAAGTAGTGAAGGACTCCAAACTTCAAGTCCTCCAAACTCAATTTGAGACACTTAGGATGGAGGAGAATGAGTGCTTCAACGACTTCGAGATTAGGTTGATGGACATTGTCAACCAAAGTCATCAACTTGGTGACCCTTACTCGGATAGAAGGATCAAGCAAAAGATAATGAGATCGCTTCCCGAGAGGTTTGAGTCTAAGGTGACGGCTTTAGAAGAAAATAGTGATTTTAAGGACATGAAGCTGAGCGAGGTAATAGGTAGACTTCTCGCCTACGAGTCTAGGAAGGGTCCTAGCTCCACTCCTTCAAAGAAGCAAAAAGGGATTGCTTTGAGAGCTTCCAAGGTTGAGAAGGAGGACAAGGATGACTCGGATGAAGACATGGCACTTTTAATGAGAAAATTCAAGAAGTTTGTAAAATTCGAGAAGAAGGGTCATGCATCCAAAGGGCAAGAATTGAAGAAAAGGGTTCCTTTCAAGAAGGTTGAGTATAGGCAAGAAAATAGCGAAAGGAAAGGGATCCAATGCTATGAGTGTGGTGGCATAGGTCATATCTCACTAGATTGTGGGAATTTGAAGAACAAGAGAGAAAAAATGATGGCCGCCATTTGGAGTGAAAGTGATGACTCCGAAGAGGGAGATAAGTCATCAAGTGATGATGAGCTTATCAATAACTTCAAGGCATTGGGTGCCACTTGTGAAGAAAATGAAGTTGTTGGTAAGAATTTCGTTGCTAGTGATCCCATAGAAGAGAAAGTCGAAGAAGTAGCTCTAGAGGAGATAGTTGTTGCTTCACATTGGGATATGGCACTTATTGACTCAAGAGATCAAGGTGAAGGTCTTGATGAGGATATCGGATCCATAGGAGAGGAGGAGAGTCTAGAAGATAACACTAGTGGAAATGACTCCTTATCTAACTCTACAAATGGAAATGTAGAGAATATGGATATGCATAACTTTATAGTCAATGTTGAAAGCTCCATGAAGAAGAAAGATAGATTTCTAAGGATTTTAGAGGAAGAAAATCTAGAGCTTACAACATACAATGACCTCCTAAAGAAGCAAGTGGAGAAAATGGATCTTAAGGACAACTTTGAAAGTTTTGAAAGCTCTAAGTTAAAGAATGAAAAAGAGATTCAAAGGTTAAAGGAAGAATTACTTAGGCTTTCAACACAAGTGACCACTTGAATGATGAAGTGGTAAGATCCATGGTGGAAGAAGACAAGCTAAAAGATGAGCTAGCTTTGTCTAAGAGGAATGAAGAGGGTTTGAAGAGAGAGCTTGTTGAAGCCAAAGAGTCATTGACTAGAATGACCACAAGCACCAAGAAACTTGACAACATACTTGGTGTAGGAAAAAGCCCTTGTGACAAAAGAGGTCTTGGATTCGAAGTGAGCAAGGATTGCTCTATTCCTAAGAAGACCGTCTTTGTGAAGAGTTTGGGTAAGATAGAAGCGTCACCGGTGCAAACTCCTAGGAGGAAGTTAGAACTAGGACAATGTTCGACAAATGCACAAGTGAAGGTGGTGAAAGCAAGACAACCCCAAGCTCAACGGATTAGAGCCTCTCGAGTCAACTCTCCTCAACAAATGACTCACTATGAAAAGAGGCAAAACATGCTACCTAATCCAAGGAGGCAACCCATTCCGGTTCAACCAAACAGAAGACATGAACCGACTCAACACCAAAGGAGACATCAAATGCATGATGAGTCTCCAATGACTTCACAAGAACATGGTATGAATTCTTACTTTGTACCAACTTGTCATTATTGTGGTGTTTATGGGCATATTAGGCCTAAGTGCTTTAAGTACATTAAGCATTGTAGGATTGATAGCATGATAAAGAAAAAGAGGCTAAGAAGAGCCCATTTGCATGAGCCTAGGAAATCTTTTGTCAATAATCCTAGGTTAGTGAATGACATGCAACCTTTGACCACTAAGAAGAAAAATGTCATATCTATGTGGATAAGGAAAAATGAACCCGCTTGCTACGAGACTAACAAGTCTCAAATAGGTTCAACTAAGTCCAATGGACTTGGTAGGTCCATAGGACCTCATGCCCTTCATTAATGAAGGATGATACTAACCCCATATGGGGAACTCAAGCAAAGAGAGCTATTTTTGCATTCTTGTCACTTGCAAAAAATTTGAAAAATCTTATGCTTCTTGGTTGATTGCTTGAGTAAGCTTGGTTGCACATATGTATATATGTTTTCAATTCAATAAGTGTGAACCTTGCTTGTTTACAATCCATGTCATATTTATGTTCAAACATGCATTTTGGACTAGGAGATGTATGTAGGAAGTATGATTTGAATGACCTATGATTATCTCCATGACATGATGATTCTTAAATAACATGCTAATGTCTTATGAAAAGCATGAAATTCATGTACATGCTCAAATGAAAAAGCATGAATTGATAATTGCGTTCTTAAATGCAAAAACTTGTGTGAAAAAGCTAATGAGACTCAAATGAAAAAGGATCTAGTATCCATTCAAGGATTTTACAATCCAAATGTCTCTCTTTCTTTATTGGTTGAACATGTCTACAATCATACGGGTTTCATTCCCGGAAAAATCAAATAGGGTGCAAAGTTGCTCATGACATGTTTAGCTTATAAAGTTGGATATAGTTGTTCTTAAATTGAAATCAATGAAATTTCTATATCCTTGCTTCTCTCATGACAATGGTGAAATTGGTTTGAATTCCTATTAGAAACCTTTGTCATTTGCTTTGCCAAATACCATGGTATTTTGGACTTGAATGCAATATGTCTTGTATGCAAAGCATTTTGTTTCACACATTTTATCTAATAAATCTCCTCGTTTCTCTTCGATTAATTGAGATGCATAAAGTGACTAATATTGATTATGCATATACTAGAATGCTACTATCTCTCTTTGCCTTGAGTGACCCGGTTGGGGACTACTCCTTTGTCTACATCATGACAAAAAGGGGGAGTAGAATGTGGTAAGGGGAGGTGCAAATTGTTGTAGCAATTGGTGCACATTGGGGAGAATATACATTGAGGGGGAGTAACCCTTTGAGGGGGAGCATTGCATTCATCATACATTGCATGATGTTGTGTTTAATTTCTTAGAAATGCAAATGCTTGTTTATGTCCTCACTTGATTCATCTCACTTTTACTTGTTTTGGAAAGTTTAGAAACCTTGTTTCAGGGAATGATTGTTCTATAAGAGATTGAAGACTTCAAGTTTTATTTTTATATATCTCTTTGTATTGTAGAAAATCTTCATTGACCCATAGGTTTATTTTTGTTGTGAGGAATCAATGTGAGTGGTGGTTTTGTCACGAAATAGCCAAAGGGGGAGATTGTAAGGATTCCCGTTTTGTTGATTGGCTTATTTCGTGGTCAAACCACATGTTGGGGTTTTGAATGTAAGGGTAGTCTAAGTGTTTAGTGTTGAAGATCAAAGGCCCTTCCATGACCTCAAGATACAAGCACGCCAAAGGTATAATCTCTTGTGCTTGTTTTTTCTTTGAAGAGATTTAGTAGCACACACACACTTAGCATTCTTGTTATGATTGCATACTTGCTTATTTTTATGTGCATCTCTTCACATGTCACTTTACACACTAGCACTTTGGTTGATATATCTTGTTGTGTGTATATGTGCCTTATAATTCGTTTCCCGACATTGTTCGGAAACGTCCGCGCTTGCACTAATGAGTGCTTGGTTTCGCGCGAAGACCGCCTATGGAGAATGCCCTTGGCTTCTCCTTGGTTTTCACCATTGTTGGTGATCGGCGGTTATTATCGGTGGCCTGGCCGCCGAATGAAATCGCCGTTTCAGTCCAGATTGGTCTGAAGCAATTATGCGGTCAAGATCGGCGGTCACGACCGCCGTTCGAAACCGCCGTTCATACCTGATCGATTTTAATCTCTCGGGTTTGATTCGGCGGTTTTATCGGCGGTCACGAAACCGCCAAATGAAACCGCCGTTAATGCTCTTTTCTTCACGAGCTCAATTCGGCGGTCGTCATCGGCGGCCTGGCCGCCGATTGAAACCGCCGAACGGTGCGTTTCAGGGGCAAAAGTGTCTTTTCACATGCCCAATTCTTGATGTCTATAAATATCTTATTTTCTCAATCTCTGATCAAGTTTCTTGAGCAATTAGAACCCTAAACTCTCAAGAGAGATTTTTGAGAAAAAATCAAATCAAGAACCTATCTTTAAACACTCAAATCAAATCCCTTTTGCATCAAATTTCATATTTGATCTTCTATGCCTTCATAGAATTGATCCATGCATGGTTTTGAATCATCACATCTTATTTGGTATGTTCTTCACTAATTTCATATTACTTTAGTGTTTTTCATATTAATACATCTCTTTAATTACTTGTATGCTTTTGATTATATGCTAGATACAAGTTAGAGATTATTTGTGATGAAAATTAATTGAGTGTTGTTTGTGATAACTAATTAGGTTTTTAATTAATCTTGATTAGCTAAGCTATTTGACATGTCATTTAGCAATTGATATCTAGGGTTGATTAAATTGATTATATCATCATCCTAGATAAGCATCTAAGGTTACCTAGCCTTGTTTGTTATTTGAATATTCATATATATATTCACATAGGTTGTTTCTCTTCATTGAGAAGTAAGTCTTGAGGCTAAGAGTGCTTAGGCCTCAAGCAAATTGGAATAGGGTTGCTAATAAAGGCCCGCTGGGTAGAAGTGAGGGGTTACAGACCGGAGTGTTAGACGAGGTCTACATAGGTTGTAAACTTCATTTCAATTAGTGATTTCGAGTTCTGAGTGTGGCGCACTATACAGCCCGTGGTTTTTCCCAGTGGTTGGGTTTCCACGTATACATCAAGTGTTATTTAAATTCTGCACTATATTACACTTGTATGTATTTTTGACTAGTAGGGGCATTTTCGTAAAATTGACTTGCATGCGAAAATTGGGTAATAATAGCTAAAATCTATTCACCCCCCCTCTAGCTTTATATTGAACACGCCTCTAGGACTTTCAACTCAAATGAAAAAGGATCTTGTATCCATTCAAGGATATTACAATCCAAATGTCTCTCTTTCTTTATTGGTTGAACATGTCTACTATCATACGGATATCTTATCCGGAAAAATCAAGTAGGGTGCAAAGTCGCTCATGACATGTTTGGCTTATAAAGTTGGATATAGTTGTTCTTAAATTGAAATCAATGAAAACCTATATCCTTGCTTCTCTCTTGACATTGGTGAAATTGGTTTGAATTCATATTGAAAACCTTTGTCATTTGCTTTGCCAAATACCATGATATTTTGGACTTAAATGCTACATGTCTTGTATGCAAAGCAATTTTTTGATTCACACATTTTCTTTAAATAAATCTCCTTGTTTCTCTCCAATAAATTTGAGACTGCATAAAGTGACTTATATTGATTATGCATATACTAGAATGCTACTATCTCTCTTTGCCTTGAGTGACCCGGTTGGGGACTACTCCTTTGCCTATATCATGACAAAAAGGGGGAGTAGAATGTGGTAAGGGGAGGTGCAAATTGTTGTAGCAATTGGTGCACATTGGGGAGAATATACATTGAGGGGGAGTAACCCTTTGAGGGGGAGCATTACATTCATCATACATTGCATGATGTTGTGTTTAATTTCTTAGAAATGCAAATGCTTGTTTATGTCCTCACTTGATTCATCTCACTTTTACTTGTTTTGGAAAGTTTAGAAACCTTGTTTCAGGGAATGATTGTTCTACAAGAGATTGAAGACTTCAAGTTTTATTTTTATATATCTCTTTGTATTGTAGAAAATCTTCATTGACCCATAGGTTTATTTTTGTTGTGAGGAATCAATGTGAGTGGTGGTTTTGTCACGAAATAGCCAAAGGGGGAGATTGTAAGGATTCCCGTTTTGTGGATTGGCTTATTTCGTGGTCAAACCACATGTTGGGGTTTTGAATGTAAGGGTAGTCTAAGTGTTTAGTGTTGAAGATCAAAGGCCCTTCCATGACCTCAAGATACAAGCACGCCAAAGGTATAATCTCTTGTGCTTGTTTTTCTTTGAAGAGATTTAGTAGCACACACACACTTAGCATTCTTGCTATGATTGCATACTTGCTTATTTTTATGTGCATCTCGTCACATATCACTCTACACACTAGCACTTTGGTTGATATATCTTGTTGTGTGTATTTGTGCCTTATAATTCGTTTCCCGACATTGTTCGGAAACGTCCGCGCTTGCACTAATGAGTGCTTGGTTTCGCGCGAAGACCGCCTATGGAGAATGCCCTTGGCTTCTCCTTGGTTTTCACCATTGTTGGTGATCGGCGGTTATGATCGGCGGCCTGGCCGCCGAATGAAACCGCTATTTCAGTCCAGATTAGTCTGAAGCAATTATGCGGTCAAGATCGGCGGTCACGACCGCCGTTCATACCTGATCGATTTTAATCCCTCGGGTTTGATTCGGCGGTTGGATCGGCGGTCACGAAACCGCCGAATGAAACCGCCGTTAATGCTCTATTCTTCACGAGCTCAATTCGGCGGTCGTCATCGGCGGCCTGGCCACCGATTGAAACCGCCGAACGGTGCGTTTCAGGGGCAAAAGTGTCTTTTCACATGCCCAATTCTTGATGTCTATAAATATCACACTTTCTCATTATCTGATTATGTTCTTTGACTCTTAAGAACCCTAATCTTCAAAGATAGATTTTGAGAGAAAATCAAATCAAGAACTCAACTTTAACCACTCAAATCAAACCCCTTTTGCATCAAATTTCATATTGCATCTCCTATGTCTATATAGAGTGCATCCATGTATGGGTTTGCATCATCACAACTTGCTTGGTAAGATTTTGATTAATTTCATCTTATTGTAGTATTTTAAATACCAAGCCATCTCTTTTAAATTACTTGTATGTTTTAGATCATATGTTAAATACAAGAAAAGAGATTATTTGTGATGAATTAATTGAGTGTTGTTTTTGATAGATATCTAGGTTTTTATAATCTATGATTATCTATGCTATTTGACATGTCATTTAGCAATTGATATCTAGGGTTGATTTAAATTGAATATATCATTATCCTAGATAAGCATTTAGAGTACCCTAGCTCTTATTGCATTAATTGAATATTCATACATATTCACATAGGGTTGTGCATCTCTTTTGAGAGATTGAAGTCTTGGTCTAGGGTTGCTATTACAGGCCCGCTGGGTAGTAGTGGTGGGTTACAGACCGGGATTGGCTGTAAACATCATTACAAGTAGTGACTTCGAGGATCAAGCAAATTGGAATAGGGTTGCTAATAAAGGCCCGCTGGGTAGAAGTGAGGGGTTACAGACCGGAGTGTTAGACGAGGTCTACATAGGTTGTAAACTTCATTTCAATTAGTGATTTCGAGTTCCGAGTGTGGCGCACTATACAGCCCGTGGTTTTTCCCAGTGGTTGGGTTTTCCACGTATACATCAAGTGTCATTTATTATTTCCGCACTATATTACACTTGTATGTATTGTTGACTTGCTAGGGGTATTTTCGTAAAATTGACATGCATGCGAAAATTGGGTAATAATTAGATAAAATCTATTCACCCCCCCCCCCCCCCCCCCCCCCTCTAGCTTTATATTGATAAACACACCTCGAGTATTTAATTACTTTCACTCGTGATTAATATCAGTAATCGCCAAGAGTTCATAGACCGCCTACAACTCTCCAAGTTACCATATTTACTCATATGACCACGTTTTGAACTTGGATATTTTGACTTGTCCAGAAGCCATGTTTTCAATAGACACTATCGAAAACTCAACGTTGAGATTTAATATCCAATTACCTCAAAACATCCATATGATGATATTATACTCTCATTTAATAAATGGAGCCACGATGTCCATATCTATAAATGAAGTCCTCTATCGATTAACAAATGAATATCACCAAACTATCGAGGATAGACTATGCAATATAATCGTACTCATTGATAACTCAAATGATATCACTTGCAACCATAAGTCCATCATTTATCTCAGGATTAAGATAGACTCTCCGATTGTCCTGATAATGAAAAGACTATTATCTATTGATGGTTCTAGATAAAGCTTTTCATTGTGATCCAGTTCAATGCACCCAGTGCACTAGATCCTTTTGCTCGAAGACACTCCGATGATTTTAGTCTCATCATATCTCATTTGATCCCACTCAAATGCTAGCAAAAGAATTCTACAACTTTAACAAGATAAAGGTGCCCAACCTTTAACTTAAGTTGTGAACATTATTCAAGACTAACTAAAGAATTGTGTCTACCACATACATATCCAGATGTACGAACAATTCTTCTTTTCTTATAGTCTTTAGACCTTATGATTATTTACTTTGACAATTATAATATTAAACTATAAATGCTATACGATTTGTTAAACCAGAAATCACTTTATTAATATGAAAAAGATTGTTAATTACAACATTACACTCTTGCTATTGAGCATAATCCTAACAACCACATGTTGGGGGTTCTTTGTAAGGGTAGCCTAGGTATCGATGCTATTGCTCAATCCCTTTGAAGACCTCGTCTTGATAAGCACCGAAGGTAAATTTCTACGTGCTTACTTTTCTTTAAAGAGATTAGTTGCACACACACACTTAACATACATTGCATATGTGTGCATTCTCTTTACTTGTCACATTTCACACTTGCACTTATGTGTTATATTTTATTATGTGTAATTGTGTCTTGTTGTCTTGTAATTCGTTTCCCGATAGTTTTCAGAAACGTCCGCGCATGCACTAGAATGTGCTTGGTTTAGCGCGAGGACCGCCTACGGAGAATGCCCTTGGCTTCTCCTTGGTTTTCACCTTTGTTGGTGATCGGCGGTTATGATCGGCGGCCTGGCCGCAGAATGAAACCGCCGTTTGCTTCCAGTAGTGTATGGAGCAATTCGGCGGTTATGATCGGCAGTCTAGACCGCCGTTCGAAACCGCCGTTCGACACCTGATTGATTTTATCTCTCGGCCTAATTCGGCGGTTGAAATGGCGGTCACGAATGAAACCGTCGTTTTCACACCTGATTGATTTTTAATCTCAGGATTTATTCGGCGGTTAGATCGGTAGTCACGAAACCGCCGAATGAAACCGCCGTTGGTCCCCTGTTCCTCTCGGGCCAATTCGACGGTTATGAATAGCGGCTTGGCCGCCGATTGAAACCGTCGATCGGTGCGTTTCAGGGGCAAACTTGTCTTTTCACATGCTCTATTTTTCATGCCTATAAATACATCACTTTCTCTTGTTCTGAATGTGACTCTTTGATCATCAAGAACCCTACTTTCAAAAGAGAGATTTTTAAGAGAGAAAGCAATCAAGTTTGCTCATTAAACACTCAAACCAAAATCCATTTGCATCAAAGTTCATCTAGCATTCTCTAGCATATCTAGGATGCTTGCTTGCATGGGTCTTTGATCATCACACTTGCTTTGGTAAGTTTTTCACTATTATCATACATAATTAGTGTTTAATTTATTATGGCATCTCTTTTATTACTTGATTGTTCTTAGATTATAATCTAATATTCAAGATAGAGATTGTTGTGTTGATTTGATTGAGTGTTGTTTTTATGATAGATATCTAGGTTTCTCTAATCTATGATTATCTATGCTAATTGACATGTCATTTAGCTTTAATATCTAGGATTGCTTTTAATTGCATATTCATCATCTTAGAAAAGCATATAGGGTTTCCCTTGCTCTATGTTGCATTTGAATATTCATATATTCACTTAGGGTGTTAATCTCTTTTTAGAGAATTAACTCTTGTGTTGTGACCGGGATTAGGTTGCTGAATTCGCAAGCAATTGGACTAGGTTCACTCATACCGGGATTAGGTAGGTGTGTGATTACTTCCGGGATTAGGTTGTAATCGTTTACACATTTAGTGGATTCGAGGTTCGAGTGTGGCTTACTTACTAGCCCGTGGTTTTTCCCGTGAGGGTTTCCACGTAAAAATCAAGTGTTATTTAATTTCTGCATTTTATACTTGATTTATTGCTTTATCTATTTAGGGGTAATTTCGTAATTTGGACTAACACGAAAAATTGGGTAAAAAGCTTAAAATCTATTCACCCCCCCCCCCCTCTAGATAGTTTTATACACACCGTGCTATAATTTGTTTCAGATAGAAAAGGAAGATGTTCCTCTTTCATAACCCTAGACAATCATATTGGAGATAGTGTATCCTCGTGATTAATATCAGTAATCGCCAAGAGTTCATAGACCGCCTATAACTCTTCAAGTTACCATATTTACTCATATGACCACGTTTTGAACTTGGATATTTTGACTTGTCCAGAAGCCATGTTTTCAATAGTCACTATCGAAAACTCAATGTTGAGATTTAATATCCAATTACCTCAAAACATCCATATGATGATATTATACTCTCATTTAATAAATGGAGCCACGATGTCCATATCTATAAATGAAGTCCTCTATCGATTAACAAATGAATATCACCAAACTATCGAGGATAGACTATGCTATATAATCGTACTCATTGATAACTCAAATGATATCACTTGCAACCATAAGTCCATCATTTATCTCAGGATTAAGATAGACTCTCCGATTGTCCTGATAATGAAAAGACTATTATCTATTGACGGTTCTAGATAAAGCTTTTCATTGTGATCCAGTTCAATGCACCCAGTGCACTAGATTCTTTTGCTCGAAGACACTCCGATGATTTTAGACTCATCATATCTCATTTGATCCCACTCAAATGCTAGCAAAAGAATTCTACAACTTTAACAAGATAAAGGTGCCCAACCTTTAACTTAAGTTGTGAACAATATTCAAGACTAACTAAAGAATTGTGTCTACCACATACATATCCAAATGTACGAACAATTCTTCTTTTCTCATAGTCTTTAGACCTTATGATTATTTACTTTGACAATTATAATATTAAACTATAAATGCTATAAGATTTGTTAAACCAGAAATCACTTTATTAATATGAAAACGATTGTTAATTACAATATTACACTCTTGCTATTGAGCATAATCCTAACAAGTGTTTATGCTATGTAGATGTTAGATTGAAATGGAAAAATAGCAGGAACAAGAGGGGAAAGACAAGGGCAACGAGTTCAGTTCGCGGGCCAATTCCTGCGGAAAAGCTGGAACAAAGTCGTGAAGTGGCTTTGGAGAGCTCAGCTACTTCATTCCGTGGGAACATTTCAGTGAACTAGAAGATAGAAAACTGCAAAGGCAGATGAGGATATCCTGCTGGTTCACTCCGTGGGAATATTCCCGCCCAGCAGAAGATACAAAGTCGTGGGGATCTAGAAGGTATTCGCCGTGGGATCGATCCCGTGCAAATAAAACCGCTGACCCAGGATATCCAAAGTTGCCCATAAATGCACGACTTTGTTCGAAGAGAAATGACCCGCGGTATCAAACCCGTGAGAATGGTACATTCTACCCTACCCATTATGCATGCTTGTTTTATATTTTGTTTTCAATTAGATCTAAGAGGTGAATATTTTGTGCTTAGATCTTAGAGTTTGTTTTGATATTAGTTTTTAGTCTTTTAAAATTTTTGTTGTCACTATCTCTAAACTCTAGCTAACCTTTTTCACGAAAACATTGAGGACAATGTTTGGTCTAGGTTTAGGGGTGTGGTGTTGGGCAACTTTTGCACTTTTGTATCATTATTTTAGTTATATATGTGTATTGTATATAGTATATATGTGTTTTAGGAAAAAAATTCAAATCTCTAAAAATTTTGTCAAATTTTGTGTTGTGGGTTGTCTACTTGTGTACACCAATAGGAACATGTCATACTTGCTTTGAAATCTAAGTTGTGACTAGTATGTATGCCATCTAAGTTGTTGCACCACTATAAATATGCTTGTACAATGCCAATCATTGGATGTTGAGGTAATTGAACCTTAGACTTATTGTTCTTAGGAGAACAGTGGAGACTACCCGTGTAAGATATTAAGCCTTAGCGATCAATTGAGAGGGTATACTTCATTCTATTCTTAAAAAGCACTTTTCAAATCTACAATTGCATTGAGATCTCATTCACAAAGCATTTAATATTGATTGCCATTGAACATGAAAATATTGTGGACTGCTTGTACGACTTGTATTTAGATAGACTGGCGGAGATGATTCTAGGCATGTGTGCACTTAACTCTGATTCCCAAACACTATCCTTATGAATGTGTGCTCCAATTGCCAATTTGAGGCCAAACACCAACCATTCATTTCATCACCACATATTATCCATACACATCAATCATCATGAAATCTCTAGTGTTGATCATAGAATTTGCATAAGTTATAAATGTAAGTAGTTAGCTCAAATCTATAAATAGTGTGTACTCAGGCGATGATAGAGAAATGTTCAATAGAGGTTAACTGTAAAAGTGTTCAAAATAAAATGTTTAAAGCCATAGTACCTAATTGACTAAATGCTTGAAATTGAGTACCAATTAACACAATCATCAAAATGTTAATCTTAGCCTAGACGCTTGTAGACATATGAGTAATGAGCTAGTAGAATATCATTGTTAAATTGATCAACATCTTTAGATTTCTATCAAATTCTTCCATTCATCAAAAATCACCCATGGCCCCATTACAGCCAAGGAAAGCCCCAGCTGATCTTTTGGAAGTCTAGCGTGGGAATACGAGTCAAAACATGTTCTCTCCACGTTCATGGTTCATCAATTCATTCATGAGATCATTCGCTATAAAGTGCGTTGTTTTAATTATTCACATGCGTTGAATTCGAATTTTAATTATATAACTTCCAAGGACGCATGTGGTTGATGAGAGATAGCCTAAGACTCTAAGAGAAGAAAGAGTTGAATCCATGAGATATAGAAGTCAAGGCGAATTCACCCCTAGGCAATTAGTTATTGATTCATATACCGAAGACATCTGGAGAGTTAGCATACTAGCATTGTGTGTTGTTCTGATGAAAGTGGAATTTTATTAGTCTTGATTGAGAATGCTTAGCTTGCATGAAGTTTTTGTTTGTATGTATATTGTTGCATCTCATTGTTGAATTGCAGAGTTGCATTTGTTGGTTTCGTATCTGGTAAACCCTCAGGAGACTTCACTCCTCCTACTAGGGGCACCTAGAGGTTTAAAAGGCGTGTGGTACATGCTAAGTGTCATCGTGCTTCCTACAAAATTGGATTAGTTTAGTTAGTTTAGTTTACTTAGTATTGTTGTTTTTCCTTTCTTTGTTTTGCTCGAGGATGAGCAAAAGATATTGAAAAGAATACTCGAGGTGTGTTTAATATATAAAGCTAGAGGGGGGGTGAATAGATTTTATCTAATTATTACCCAATTTTCGCGTGCATGTCAATTTTACGAAAATACCCCTAACAAGTCAACAATACATACAAGTGTAATAAGATGCGAAAATAATAAATGACACTTGATGTTTACGTGGAAAACCCAACCACTGGGAAAAACCACGGGCTGTTAAGTGCACCACACTCGGACCTCGAAATCCACTAATTGAAATGGAGTTTACAACCTATGTAGACCTCGTCTAACACTCCGGTCAATAACCCCCCATTTCTACCACGCGGGCCTTTAAAAGTGGCTCTAGTCCAATTTGCTTGATCCTCGTAGTCACTACTTGTAATGATGTTTACAGCCTAATCCCGGTCTGTAACCCACCACTACTACCCGCAGGCCTGTAATAGCAACCCTAGACCAAGACTTCAATCTCTCAAAAGAGATGCACAACCCTATGTGAATATGTATGAATATTCAATTAATGCAATAAGAGCTAGGGTACTCTAAATGCTTACCTAGGATTATAAGATGACAATATAATCAAACCTAGATATCACATATAGCTATATGACATGGCATATAACTTTAGCTAAGTAAAAGATAACCAATCCTAGATACAAAGCTATCATATAAAACCCACAAACATTCAAAGGATTAACTAGTTGATTAAAAAACAATCTATCAACCTAGTTATCAATACATCACACAAGAATGTTCATGGCATAGCTTTTAGGCAATAATGACCTAATCAAATAAGCTATGAAAAATAATCTCAATCAACAAATGAGATCAATTAGCTAGATGACATATGAACATTAAAGCCTAGCTATCAAATAATAACCCAATCAACACATAATCTCAATCTTATATGTAGAAATTAATCTAAACACATATAAGTAAAATATGAGATAAAATTGATAAGTAGAAACACTAATTATGTAAAATAAAAGTGTTCAACAAATCATACCATGTGTGTTGAAGAAAACCCATGCATTAGCATATACTAGATGAACCTAGATGATGCCTAGATGATGATTTGTGCATGTGGGAATGGGTTTAGAGAATTAAAGATGTGATCTTTAAGCTTTTTCTCTCAAGTCTCTCTAAATATCTCTCTAGGGTTCTTGGGATGCAAGACTTGTATTCTGAACCAGAGATAAGGATGTATTTATAGAGACCAAAAACAGGGCAGGTGAAAATACAATTTTGCCCTTGAAACGCACCGATCGGCGGTTTCAATCGGCGGCCAGGCCGCTGAATTGAACCGCCGAATGGCTCCCGAGAGGAACAGGGGAACTTCGGCGACTTCGTTCGGCGGTTTATAAACCGCCGATCCCAACCGCCGTTTTGGACCCGAGAGATATATTTCAATCAGGTCTCATTTGGCGGTTTCGAACGGCGGCCAGGCCACCGAACGTAACCACCGTTTCACTAAAAATGGTGAAACCAAGGAGAAGCCAAAGGCATCTCCACCGGCGATCATCGCGCAAAACAAAGCACATCAACGTGCACGCGCGGACATTTCCGAACATCCTTCGGGAAACGAATTACACCACACTAAAAGCTAACATACATGAAGTGCAAGTGTGGGTATTGAATGCATCCTAATGCCTATCATGTCATGGCATTTCATAAAACAAGATGCAATCAATTTAATGCAAGAAGAGACATTGAATAAACAATAAAGCATAATGCACACAAAATATAAACACAACATTCAAGAATAAGAGTTATGCATGTTGTGTGTGTGTGCAACTATATCTCTTCAAGCCAAAGTAAGCACAAGATATACCTTTGGTGCTTGTCCTCTTGAGGTCTTGGAAGGGTCTTTGATCTTCAACCTTAATGACCTAGACTACACTTACAACCAAACCCGAACATGTGGTTTGACCACGAAATAAGCCAATCAACAAATGGGAATCCTTACAGATAGGTTTGGGGGTTTGATCGTGCTCTAAATGTTCACATTTAGCACTACCTTTTCCTATCTTTTGTATTCGTTTCCGAGCACTTTTGTGTATATAACGTGTGTTTTGGTTAAGTATAGGTAAAATACTCATTTAGGGAAGTGATCACACGAAGTTGGGGAAAAGAGGTCAAAGCAGGAGCTAAAGTGCATAAGAAGAACCTCGCGGGTTAGAACCCGTGGTGCAAAGCCGCGCAAGAGGTTAGAGCAAAAGAAGTCGCTAGCCAGAAAGGAGAGAACTCGTGGGGAATTATCTCGCGGGTTCAGGCCGCGGGCAAGAAGTTGCTAGCCTGAAGGAGGCAAGCCTGCTGAGGAATGCTGTAGAAGCTCACGAGTTCGATCCAATGAGAAAGAAGCCGCGGAGTATAGCAACCAAAACTGCAATGGCCGTGAAAGAAGATCCCGCGAGTTGTGACCACGGGAATGAAACCGCGGGAGAAAGCCACAGATGTTGCTGTTAGGGGCATTTAAGGCATTTCTTTGCCCAATTTCAATTCAAAGACATAAATAGTCACTTTTCTGATGTAATAGACAGACAAGTGAGAGATAGTAATGATAGTTTAGACTCTCCCTATTAGCTTAGAATAGTTTGAAGAAGGTTGTGATCATTTTGCAATTACTTTAGTTTAAAGAAAATCATCTTAGTTAAAGTAATTAGTTAGATTAGTTCTAGAAAAGATACTTGTGATAATCTTTAAGTTGTATTTTCTGTGGAGAAGGGATGTTCTTCCTTGGAAATCGGCAAGACTTCAAGGGGTGTATTTCTTCCCTTTCTTCTTGCTTATGCACTTTTTAGATATCATGTGTAATTAAACCACTTTTGTTGGGGGGATATATGATAATAATGATGTAACCCACCTTGTATATCACTCCCTTTTATGAATAATCACCTTGTGCTTATCAATGTTCTTAAAATGACTAAATCATTGCATGTTTCTCATAGACTTTTGAATAACATGTATTGGTACTTGTGTTAAGGGTTGATGACATGCTTATTTCATAACTTTTGAATTGTTTATGGTCATCTAATAACTCATTATGTAGAGTGTGTTGATTAAATGTAAAAACTTGTGAATCACACTCTTGAATTCAGTTCTACAATCAAGCACTACCTTGATGTTATTCTAGGACTATAAAGGATACCTTGAGTTAGTTGTTGAGTGTGCTTTTAATTCGTATATGGAACTAGCCTTGGTAATGTTGGTCTAAAACTTATAAGAGTGCTTACTTGGTGGTGTAGCATTGTTAACTTCATATTTCCCCTAGCATCTCTCTCTCATTAATCTTTAATCTTTATCTCATTTTAGTATTGCATTAGACTAGTCTTGTAATCAATTAACCGGCTTTCTAATTTCCTAATTGTCCTAGTTCTCGTAGGAACGATAACTCGTACTCGTGCACCCTATACGAGTTGAACGACTCGTGCACTTGCGAAGGGTGAAACACTCGCACGTCCCTTTAGTATAACCGAGGTAGAATAGCGTAGGCATTAGCAATCTTTGTAGAACCGGTTTGGGTGTGTCAGTTGGTAGTTGTGGTGGCATCTTTCGGAACTGTAGAACCTTTGTGAAGGGTTTCTTTGCTAATTCTCTTGGTCAGGTTTTCGCATTTGAGGCCAAGCTTTTGACGGCCTCGTTGGCCATTAATTTCGCTTGGAAGTATGGGTGGCATCAAATCTGGCTTGAGAGCGACTCTTCTTATGTGGTTCAGCTTCTTTCTTCTTGTTCTGAGATGGTTCCTTGGATGGTTTGTCTGGTGTGGTAGCGCTGCATCTTCCAGATCTTGCAGATGGATTTTCAGATTTCCTATATTTTTAGGGAGGGGAATCAGGTTGCAGCGCTTTCTAAGCATACTTTGGAGCTTCAAGCTGATTCTTGGTGGTTCTCCACCTCGCCGTTTTGTTCTTATTTAGTTGGCAATGACTGCATGGGTTTGGAGTATTTTTGTTTTTCTTGATATTTTCCTTTTCTTTTTGGTGTGGCGTGCGTGTTTCCTTTTTGTTTGGGGTTGTTTTCCCCCTGGTTCAAATATATATATATATATTCATCATCTATCAAACATGATTACAAATTTACAATACAATAAGTTTCTTATTACAAAGCTTGACAATGAAATGAACAGAAGTACTTCTATTGCATATGAAAACATATTGTTAATTTGTCAAACACCTTAATAATTATAAGTGCTATAGAATTCCCAGATTAATAATTGTGAACGTAGATGGAGGAATTGTTTCAAATCTCATAACAAATCATGTGATTTGTCAAGGAGCATTTGGCCCTATTGTTCCCCACCACCATGGAAGCAACCACATCCTCATCAATTAATTTGTTAGTTGGCTTAGCCACATGCTAATCACATAATATTGATCCTCTATTTAATCTGAACTGTTTGAAAAAAAAAATCTTATTATAAAAGATCATTATTATTCATTACGTCCAACTTAATTGTACTATTCTTTTTTGTTCAATAATTTTTTTGTGTACATTTTCATTTAATATACTCCTTTTTATTTTTTATATTTTTGGATTTAATTTACCCAAACAATTATAGTGCAAAAAAGGAAAATATTAAGAGACAAGGCCATGTGTTGCAACATGCCATGGTGGGCAGCATAAACCATGTATGGGTTGTCTTTGTCATGACTTAGAATTTTCCACCTGTTGAAATCAATGTCCAGTCAACTTAACAACACAGCACATTAAAAAAATCAATTTTATTCGTATTAAAAGAAAAAATAATAATTTTTTGATACATCAACATCATTAATAATGGGGATATTATTAAATTCCCCCTTGACATTTCAGTTAACATCGTTTTACCCCCTGGGTTATCATAATTCGCCATTCTCCCCCCTGCCGTCTATTAGACGTTAAAAATGTGTAATGGACATTAATTTTGAAGGGCAATTTGGTACTTCAATTTGTAGAAAAAAAAATCAAAAAATCATCTCTCTCTCTCTTCGAAACAATCACCACCACTCATCTCTATATCATCATCATCATTCATCACTTTAACTGCCCAATATTAATAATTGAAAAATCAACAAACAATTAAAAACTGATTTAATAAAAAAATAAAAAACTGATATTATCGACCAAAACCATCATCTTCATCTTCATCCCACATCCATCATCAACCACAGCCATCGTCGACCATCATCATCCCACAGCCATCAGAAAAGATCTAAAGCTTAAAAGCCTCAACCACCACCAAAACGAACCCAAAAATCCTCATCGACGCCGACGAACCCAGCAGCCTTTAGCCTTCAAAACTAACCCAGAAACCCACCCTTACACCAAACCCCTAGCGACCTTGAACCACCACTAAACCCCATCCAAAAATCGTGGTTATCGGTCGAAACCCAAATCCAAATCACTGCCGATTGAAACCCAAATCCAAATCGAAGTCAACCAAACCATCTCTTCTCGCCGTTGATCCCCTTTTCTCTTTCTCTTTCTTCTAGATGATTTTTTTTATTTTTTTAAGATTGGAACTGATTATGTTGTATTTGGCGTTGATGATGTTGGGTGATTCGGTTTGGGTTCTAATGGGTGGTTTTCGGTTTGGTTTGGTGGGGGTGGCTTTTGGGTTTGGGTTTTTGTTTGGTTTTGGATGGAGATGGAGGTGGTGTGGCCAGAGATGGAGATGGTCGTTGGGTGGTGAAAAATCTAGGTGGGTGATGAAACAAATATGGATTTTTTTTTGTGGTGATACAGTTTATTTTTAAGATAATTGATGGTTGTTGATTGTTGTTGTGTGGTGAAAAATCTAGGATTTTTTTGTTTGTCAGTTTTTTTTAAAGATCTTTGTTTGTCAATTTTTTTTTTAAAGATCTTTGTCTGTTATTTTTTTTTTTTTAAATTTTTTTTTTTTTTTTTGTGATGATCGATGAATGGGTGTTTTTAGGACCAAAAAAAAAAAAAAAGATTTCCATTTTTCTAATAACTCATTAACTCAAGGGTAATTGTGTCTTTTCGTTTTCAGTTGATGTCAAAAATAACCTTTCTGACGGCTAGATAACAATAGGGGGGAAAATGATGAATTCTGAAATTAGAGGGGGTAAAACGATGTTGACTAAAACGTAAGGGGAGAAATTAATAATATCCCTTACTAATAATTACGAGTAGTTTAGATTTCTGTATTTTTCATTTTTTTTCTTTGTTAATAACCTATAAGAATCTTTAATTAAATGTATTAAAGTAAAAGCTAACATCAATTAGCAAACACTTTTGTGGTTACTGATTGTCGATTTAACTTGCTTGTTAATATGAATGAATGTCTTGCTAATTCAATTATCGATGATAATAATTTACAAGGTTCATCAACATAATCGTGTTTTAACGGATTCGGTTTAGGCTTTGAACTTAATCGTGTTTTAATCCACTCATATTAACATATTTAACCCATCTAAATGAAATGTTCATATTAATTCATATAATTTTACATTCATAAACTAACACGATCCGATCCAATATCATTAATCCTCTACGTACACAAATTGTCAACCCTAGATCCGTTCGATTTAGGATAAATTAAACAATCTCACACTCAAGTTGCAGATTCAAGTCCACTTTGATCGGATATTATCTAAAGGTGGGGGATATTTATACGAGAGTAACTAAAGATGTGTAGAATGATTTCTTCTAAAAATGCCATAGCTTCTGCTTAACAATGCAGGCTCCAAGACGTTATTTTATAACCTATTTTGGTAAAGTGAACAAAAAGCAGTTTTTCTTTTTCATAGGTACCAAGCACTTTTTTTTTTTTTTTTTTTTTCTGGTAATAATTCCATAAAGTACATGGAATTATAAAATAGAGTACTCATTTATTTTTTCAAGTGAAATAAAAATAAATTTGTGTTCATGGGCGTAGCTCTATTGGTAGATGGACGAACATGGGGCTTGGGTAAATGACTCATAAGCCAGCGGCTCGAATCCTACCAATGACAATAAGCTTCAAAAAAAAATACCTGGATAGCAACAATGGATCGGATCAAGGATGGATCCCCCAATATCCATCCCCATATCCATTTGAGATATGTATCTCCATCCTCGCATCCATCCCCATTTCTAAGTGAGCGGGGCAGATTTGGATAATCCCCGAATTGAGGTAGAGATATCCATCCCCACTCCTTCTATATCCGTATTTAATGAAAAAAATTTAAATTATTATAGTTCACAAAAGAAAAATGTAACTAACACATGTAATAGTATATTTTATCATATTTAAAAGGAAAAACAAAAACATCCAATAAAGTTCAAATAAAAAAATTAATAATAACTTATATAATTAGAATTAATAATTACATAATAATTTTATATATTTTTAAAATATTAAAATCTATAATGGATCCGGATGGGGATGGATATCCATAGACGATATCCATCCACATCCCCGAAAATAAAATGGATGTTAGGATGACATCTATGCCCGTTCCATCCCCGAAATAATAGTATCCATCCCTATTTTAAATAGAGTGGATTCTTACGGATATCCGTATCCATGGATAATTTTGCCATCCCTATAGATAGGTGGTTAGATATATATTTAAAAATAATAATAAAAAATTTGGGTGATATAAAATGGTTGGTGAGATATATATATTTAATAAAATATTAACTAAAATCTTAAGGTTTCTAATGATATTTAAAATATAGAGAGAAAACCAAAAATAACCGTTAGAATTATTAAACTTTTGTTAGTAAGCACTTTTGAAAAGTTAACTGTTAATAACCACTTTTTTTTAAAAAAAATCACTGTATGTCCATAATTTACTAGAATACCCTTGAAATTAGTTTTTTTTTTTTAAACTCGTAGCAAACTTGAAATCACGACTAAAATCTAGAGAAAACTTGAAATCACAACTAAAATCTGGATAAAACTTGAAATCACGACTGAAATATGATTAAACTTGAAATCATGGCTAAAATCTGAACCAAACGTGAAATCATGCCTAAAACTAAAATGTGAAACTTGAAATCATGCCCAATTTCCCTTCTTCCCCAAATTCCCCAATTTTCTTTCTCTCTCCTCTGCTCTCTCTCTCCCCGATCTGCCCCTCACTCTCCTCGATCTGCCTCTCTCTCTCTCTCTCTGATCTCTCTCTCGTCGGCGTGCTTGAGGGTCGCCGAGCGTCGACGAAGGCGTCGCTGAGCGCTGGCGAGCGCCGACCATCAAAGCTTGCCGGCGAGAGAGAGATCGGGGAGCGAGAGGCAGATCAGGGAGAGAGAGAGAGGCAGATTGGGGAGAGAGAGCAAGGAGAGAGAAAGAAAAAAAAAGCTGATTTGAGATGTTTTTATATGGGGGCAATCAAGTAATTTTATAAAAACATGGTTATTAACAATTAAAATTTCGTTTGTGATTACAAACAAAATTTGTATGTTTTATGTGGTTATTTTTGGCAATTTCCACTTTAAAATATACAATCCAGTTTCTCGTTTGCAGTTTTAATATCAGTATTTTTCTTTTAAAAAAAAAAAATTAAAGTTTAGAAACCACCCAAATTTGTTATGAAACAAAATTCAGGGAGGTTCAGATTTGTGGCGATTGCCAGTGTAAAAATTTTGTTGATAATTTTTTTTTTGGTTTGTTGTCAAGTGTGTTATTCTCATTTTTCCTTTTGTATTGCTCCGTTTTCATTTTTTAAATAACTTTGCCCAAGTGGCTTCTCCTCTCCGCTTTTCTAGTTGCTTATGACATGTTTAATAATCATGAATTCTTTATAGGAAAGGGAAGTACGTGATTGTTTGGTTGGGTTTTCTACTATCTCAAAAGCTCTACAAACCTCTATTTAAGTTTTTTAGAATTGTTTGTTTGGGCTTTTGAGATCATCCATTTTAAATTCGGCAGAAGTAGTAGAGTTTAAAACTCTAATAGACAAAAGCTCATAAGGAGGAACTTTTTTAATTAGACCTTACAACAAAAAAACAAAAAAAAAAACAAAAATTTCGTATTCGATCTAAATATCCCTAAAAGTGCTTTTTTTTTTTAATTACCAACCAAATTACTATAATTGTTTTTCAAAAGCTCTATTTCTAATAGATCTACTACAAGTATACCTTTTACAAATATAGGTTTTTCAAAAGTCCAATCAAATAAGCTCTAAGTAACTGATTTCTGAATTCTTGTGTTTACTAAATTTGTGGGGAATTAAGTTTCGTTTATCCCACACACATATAAGGAAACTTGATTCCCCCCATTAAACCTATGAATTAAATTACATTCCCGATTGAAAAGCGAATCCATGTATTTTTACTAAAATATATATCATTATCTAACAATAAAAAATAAATAAATAAACAACTATATTTCTATTTTATCATTTTCTTTTGGGATCTTCTTTATCATTCTCGTTTGTTCATTTTTTTCTTTCTCCATATATTGACACGTGTTTGGGTTAATTTTACTCAATTCGACACATCAGTATAAAACCCGGGATTCAAGGGACAAAATAACCACGACATCAGACCATGTCAACTCAATGGGCCACGCATAGCAATAGCAAGATGGGGAACAAGTAATAACTCGCCCACTAAAGGTAGCTACTTGCCGGAGAACTACCAAACTGGCGAATTGACTCAAATTCGCTACACAACAAACACAAGGTATCATTAATGAAAACAGGATCTCATCATATTCTCCACGAAACTCGACCTTATACTAGGTAAGGTTATCACCTACAATCCAGCAGTTGACAAACCCAGTAATAAATACGAAGACTCGAAGGAATACTCTCACTAGGAATGAAGATCACAACACCTTAGATGTACAAAGACTTGATTCACCAAGAATCTCACCAAGATACATTGCCCCTAGGATCTCGCCCCATAATATTTCTTTCTTGCACAATAAGGGCTAGGGCAACACCCTAACCCCTATATAAACACATGAATAAAGCAAAGATAGAGCAAGAGAATAATTGATACACAAGCAATTCATCACTTGTAATAGTAATTACCGTTTACATAGTGAAGAATCTTTTATCTATCGTTATAACGACCGTGGTTTTTCCCTGTGTTAAGGGTTTTCCACATAAAAACATTGATGTCTTTATTATTTCTGCACTCTTCTGTTATATGTTATATGTTCATCAATTCACACACATATCAAAAAGGTGACATGATCTCACTTCATAAGCCACATCAGATGCCAATCTGCATACGTGTCACTGTCGATTAGATTTCCTAGAAATCAACGTCAACACTTAACGCTAGAAGGAGGGGGGTAAGGGTGAAACCTTCGACCTTGTAATTAACCCCAAAAGATTGACAAAGATCTGAGCGAAAGTTTTCAATCGTCATCCCCAGCTCGTGGGGGACACTCGTTCTCCAAGGTTACCAGGTGAATTTGAAGAAAGTGAAGAAGAAATAATACTGGATCCATCGCAACCAGCCAGGATGGTCAAGATAGGAACGCGGCTAGCAACCCTAATCAAGGATGACCTGACCACACTTTTGCGGTAATATAAGGACACATTCGCCTTGAGACATGAAGAAATGCCAGGGATTGATACACATGTTATCTCACACTATCTAGTGGTGGACGAGAAGCATAAACCCGTAATTCAAAAACGACGAAGCTTTAATGCATAAATGAGCATGGTGATTAAAGATAAAGTGTCGAAATTACTGGCAGCAGGTTTCATTCGTGAAGACAAATACCCTACCTGGGTCTCCAACATTGTACTGGTTAGAAAGAAAAACAACTAGTGGTGAATGTGTGTGGACTTCGCCGATCTCAACAATGCGTGCCTAAAGGACAATTTTCCACTTCCATAAATCAACCAACTAGTGGACACCACTGTAGATGAACTCCTTGTTGGGATTTATGCCTTAAAGCTTGTAATATGTAAATGTTATAAATTCATTTGTAAGTTCCTCAAGTTTATTGGCTTATTTCGTAGACAAACCATAATTGGGGCTTGAATTGTAAGGGTAGCTTAGGCGCATAATTATTTATGATCAAGTACAACAAAGGCCCTCTTAAGACCTTAAGATGATAGGCACTTCAAAGGTAAAATACTTGTGCTTACTTGCTTTAAAGAGATCTTAGTTGCACACACACACAACTCATGCATATCTATACTATCTTGTATGTTGTGTGTTTTATGTTTGTGCATTCATGTTATTGAACTCTCTTCTTCCATGTTTTATTTGATTGCATATTGTTTCATAATTGCCTTGCCATTTTAGGCATTAGGATGCATTCGTTTCACACTCCACACTTGCACATCTTTGATGGTTTGTGTTGTGTAGTTAGTGTGTCGTGTAATTCGTTTCCCGAAGATTGTTCGGAAACGTCTACGCAAGCACGTTGGTGTGCTTGGTTTTGCGCGATGAAACTATCTAATGAAGTCGCCATTTGAAACCAGTGCTCTCGGTTTCAATTCGGCCATTTATACCAATGGCCACGACCGCCAATTGAAACCGCCATTTAGCACGTAACTAGGGTAAACTTGTCTTTTTACCTAGCTCATTTTTGGTCTCTATAAATATATCATTATCTCTTATTCTGAACCTAAGGTCTTTGACATCAAGAACCCTAAAGAGATATTGAGAGAGACTTGAGAGAAAAAGCATAAAGATTTTATCTTTAATTCTCTAAACTCATTTCTTTATGCATAAATCATCATCTAAGCATCATCTAGGATCATCTAGCATGTGCTAATGCATGGGTCTTCTTCAACACACATGTTATAGTAAGTTGAACACTAGTTTCATCTAATCTTAGTGGGGGGGGAGGGGGGCAGAGTGTGAATAGATTTTAAACTAATATTACCAATTTTGTGATTAGTCAATGTTACAAAAATACCCCAATCTAGTTAAAGCAATAAATCAAGTGTAAAGTGCGGAAATTAAATAACACTTGATTTTTATATGGAAACCCAAAATAGGAAAAACCGCAGGCTGTTATGTGCGCCACACACGAACCTCGAATCCACTAATTGTAATGGTGTTTACAACCTAATCCCGGTCTATAACCCACCACCACTACCCGCAGGCCTATAAAAGTGGACCTAGTCTAATTTGCTTGCGGCCTAAGCAACCTTAGCCATAAGACTTAGTTCTCACTAAAGAGATTAAACAACCTAAGTGAATATGCAAAGATATCCAAATATGTACTTAGTGTTAGGCCACACTAAATACTTATCTAAGATTATAAGATGACAATTAAATCAATCCTAGATATCAATAGCTAAATGACATGGTATAAAGCTTAGCTAACATAAATTAAACAGTCAACACTAAGATTAGATGAAATTAGTGAAGAACTTACCAAAGCAAGTGTGTTGAGTAAGACCCATACAAGCAAGCATCCTAGATATGCTAGAAGATGCTAGATGAAGTTTAATGCATATGAAAATGGTTTTAAGTGTTTAAATGAGCAATCTTGATTGCCTTTTCTCTCACAAATCTCTCTATTGAATTTAGGGTTCTTGTATTGAAAGGGTTAGGTTCAGAGAGATGAGAAAGTGATGTATTTATAGACATCAAGAACAGGGTATGTGAAAAGACAAGTTTGCCCCTTAAACGCGCGATCTGCAGTTTCGAAATCGCCGATCCAACCGCCGAATTAATTCTTGAGAGAACAGGAGATCATCGGCGGTTTCATAACCACCGATCACAACCATAGAAATAGACTCGAGAGATTAAATCGACCAAGTCTAATCAGCGGTATCGAACGGCAGTCGTGGCCGTCGATCATAACCGTAAAAATGTTCCAAAACTTTTTAGACAAAAACAGCGATTTTATTCAGCAATCATGGCTACCGATCAAACCGCCATTTCACCACTATTGGTGAAACCAAAGGAGAAGCCAAGGGCATTCTCTGAAGGCGATCATCGCACTAACCAAGCACAACATTGTGTATGCGCGGACGTTTCCGAGCAACATTCGGGAAACAAATTGCTTGACACACTAACACACAACCAAACATAACAACAAAATGCAAGTGTGAAATGTGATATGTGAAGAGTATGCACACAAAAGTAAAGCATGCATATGCAAACATTATAAGTGAGTGTATGCAACTAAATCTCTTCAATGAAAATTAAGTGATCGGGGTATAAAAGTACCTATTTTATACCCCTAATTCCTATTACTTTTTGTTTGTTTCTCGGGTAAAATCGGGTATTTAATGGTTTAAATAAGTATTTCAGGTAAATAGAGGAATTCAGGGGCATTGTGGTAATTTTGGAGAAATAGGGGCTAAAATGTAATATTCTGGAGGAGATTGAAGATTTTGTGAATATGAAAGAAGTCAGGGGAGCATATTGTAATTTGCCAGCCAATCAGCGCAGCAACGCCATTTCATAAGTGAAACGGCAGTGTTTTAGGTGGACTTACATCAACGTGATGTCGTGCTGACGTCATGGCATCTTCAATCTTCAACCTTCAACCGGTTCGACCCGCGTGCCCGTTGACCTAACCTGACCTGGTTTTGACCCGGTCTTTAACCGGATCAATTTTGCCCGTTTTCCATCCAGTTTTTGGGCACCGTTCCACCCAGATTGGAAGCCTACCTTCCTCCGGTCACGACGAACCTATTTCTAACCTCCCATGCTGAAGTTTCTCTCACCTCCAAGTCCTCCAAACTTCCATAGCCATGCAAGCTCGGAAGCTTGCCACCGCGCCTTCTTTCCAGCAAACCAGAACGTCCAAACCCGTGGATTCTCAGCGACTTTGTGCTGAGAGAAGGAACCTGTGAAGCAGAATGATTAAACTTGTGGCCAACTTCCCATTTCCAACCCGTGAGTTCCGTCGGCGAGCTCAAACCCGCGAGACAGGATTTTGGAACCCGCGAGCATGGCGATTTCAGAGGAGAAACTTGTCCTTTTCACGTGAAGATATTTCCCAAACCCCTTCCTCTATAAATATACCTCTTTTGTGCACAAAAACCATATCCCTAATATCCAATATTGCACCCAAATTACCCTACCAACCTAGAATAGCTTAGAATAAACTCTCACCAAACTTCACTTAGCTTGTAACTAGAGTTAAGGTGGTTTTCCAGCCACCAATCTTGATCCAAGGCATCCACATATTGATTCCAAGCTTGGGGAAGCAAGATGAGTGAGATAGCTTGAAAACTACACCAAGATTATTGGGTTGTCTCTATTGTCTCTCTTATTTCCTTAGTTTGTTGTTAATGTGTAATTAAATAGTTATGTTAAGAATTTGGTGTATTTATGTTATTATCTATGAGACTAGTTGTATCTATTATTTGAATTGAACTTTAATTGATATATGCTTGTTAATTAATTAATTCAGTTGTTAACTTGCAAAATAGGATTTGCTTGATTAATGCAAACCTTGTTTAATTTAGTTAACCTATAATTGAAGTGCTTAATTGTTATCAACTAGTAATTGGATAATTGCATGATTCATTATCTCCCTAACATATCTCATTATCACTCTTGCATAACCCCTTGCATGAGTTGGTAATTAGTTTAGATAGTTAATGTTAACTTAGATATTTTAGTTGGTAAGCTTAGTGATAATTAGTTAATTGCCTAAGGGAGTGACAACCCTTAGTTGTAGTTAGATTTAGTTAACTTAGTGGTAATTAGAATAAGGCTTTCTTAGTGTAATCTTAGATTAGTTAGCTAATTTGCTTGTGACAATCTCCATTTACTTTCTTGCATGTATTTAGTGTAAATAGATTGTATATATATATATATCTAAGACTTAGAACCGACTTAAGGTAAACACCTCCTTATTGGCAACGATACCCTTACTTGTAACCACTATACGTGGCAAATGATTCGTATACTTGCGAAAGGGTAAAAACTCACACGCCATATCATTTACCATAGTTTATAGAACCACCACGAGCGCGATCACTAAGCACTAGAGATATACCTTTGGAGTGCTTATCATCTTAAGGTCTTGATAGGGCATTTGAGCTTGATAATCATTCACCTAAGCTACCCTTACAATTTAAACCCCAATTGTGATTTGTCATCGAAATAAGCCAATCAAACATTGAGGAACTTACAATCTCCCCCTTTTGCTATTTCGTGACAAAACCACCATTTACATTGATCATCACAACAAAATAGAAAGTAAAGGACAACAATGATTTCTACATTACAAAGAGATATTAAAAAGATAAAACTTTATGTCTTCAATCTCTTGTAGAACACCAAACCTTCAAAACAGAGTTTCTATACTTTCCAATACAAGCGTAATGTGAGATGATCAAGAAAAATTAAAACAAGCATTTGCATTTAAAGAATTTAAGCACAACATCATGCAATGTATGTGTAATGCAATGCTTCCCCTCAATGGGTTACTCCTCCTCAATTAGTAAACTCCCCAATAAGCGAAGTTACTACTTTAATTTCCTCTCTACATACTACTCCCCTTTTTTGTTATGATATAGGCAAAGGAGTATCCTCACCACCGTGTCCCTTTTAGTCAAAGAGAGAATAAATTTTAAATAACAGGTTGAAAATGGAAATTGAAAAAGAATGAATTACCATCATTTTTTCACTGTCTTCCTTGTTTCTGGATCCAGGTCAGATAATTTGCTGTTCTCAGGTTCGACTTTCTGGGTGTCAATTTCAGGACCTTCTTTCAGTAAAGATTTCCACCACTCCATCTGGTTGTGCTTGTCAAAAGAATGGAGATAGTTTTCTGGTCCTCGTAACAAGTGCGATTATTTATTATGTGCTACTCATAAATTAGCCATGAATCTTAATGAAAACAAGCGAAGCCACATAATTATCAAACTCTGTTAAAAAAAAGTGCAAGCATCCAAGAAATTATTAAACCCTTTGACAAATCAATTGTTTTCCATGTTGCTAGAACTTTCCCACTATTTTATTCCAGTCGTGCCCTAGAGTTGTAATCCCAGATTCAAAGTTCGATAAGTATGTTTTTACATGTCTAATGTGGTTGTACCATACCTATGCTCCAATAGGTATCATCAGGCTTGATGAGTTGACAAAGTTCACCCTGAAAATATTTGAAAATAAATAATTAGAGGTGAAACAGGTCAGAAAACTAGCATAAAAACTAATAGCAGAGAAATGATATATGTAACAAAAAACAAATAAATGGAAATAGTAAATAACTTACATCAATTATTAGAGGCTGGCCCTTAAGACCCACTTTAAGACGGTCTTTTTTATCTCAACTACTACAAACCTTGCTTTGGTCCCAGGAGGAACAGGGACATTAAGAGAAACCTCTTGCAGGGTCTGTGTCCAAGAGTAATTATCCATATCAAGACCATTGCCATTATTTGGAGCTGTCCAGTTATTTAAATGCCAAGAAACCCAAAGTTAAAAAATATATCAATGCATTATAATAACACCTCCCACAGATTTAAGAATAACTCGAATAAAACATGACACATCCTTCATCTAGAATTTGAATTTGGCATGCAAGGCAAACGTTAAGAGTATTAATTTTAAAAATGTCAACTTATTTGAAGATCAACACAGCAAGAAGACAGTGAAATTGACCATATTATTGCAATTTGCAAATTGCAACAATGCAATCCATATGACCTACTCCAAAGTAGTGACCATTAGACATCAACATTGTTAATCTATGGACCTAATAGCTCCCACACCCGATTATCAAGATTTGCTTTCGAGAAACATTACATACAATTGTGCAGCTCACTAGGCCTCTGCACTTCCCCTGATTCCCAAGGTCGATTAGACACAAATGCTCAAACTTTAGGTCATATCTATTATCTAATCTAACACTATTAAGAGCAGAAAAGAAACTCCATAATCATCAAATCACAAACAACATTAACTTTTCCTCAAACACTTGTTCAGCACAATTATAAATTTCTTTTGCTGAATCATATATATTTAATAATTAAATCCTACTTAAATCAATCACCACAAGAAACCCGAAACCAACCAAAAAGTTTTCATTATTCCTAGCTTTCCTCCTACACATACCAAGAAAACAATAAACAATCAATCATCATCCATTATTCACACTAAATGAAAATGACGAAAGCGAATTTCAACAATTAAAAGACAAATTAAGGATCTTAATCGAACCAGCCAAAAAATAATATCAAATTTAAAAATCAAAATCAAAACCTCTAGGTTCGTTCCCGTTGGCATCCGACTGTGGCTTCGTCGGAGCTTTCTCAACCTTGATAGTCTTCTTTTCCTCCTCCGTCACAGTCTTCTTCTTCAAGCTCTTCGCCTTCGCATCCTCCTCCTCTTCTACTGCCTTCCTCTTCTTGCTCCTTTCCCTCACAGCTCGCAGCACCGTCGCGATGTGCTGCTCCGACGAGTCCATCGCGAGGAAGTCGCACTCCTTGGACATGAACTCGAAGACCTTCTCTAGAAACCCTAGCGGATTCGTTGGGTCGAACTTTGCGCTATACGTCGTCGTCTTCGGCGAGGAGGAGGACGACGAAGCCGAGGAGTCGCTGACTGGCTTCTCGTCCTCTTGAAAATCGGAGATGATCGCCATGGATTTTAATTTTATAGAGCGAGTTACGATTCGTCTTACTGACTTGGAGAGTTAGCTACAAGAGAATTTTTAGGACTGAGAAAGGGTTTATATACAAAGTAGCAGAGGTCAGTGAAGACATCAAGGACATGTTTGTCACGATTTAAAATTTTTTTTTTTTTTTTTTTAGGATATTGACACCTATGAATATGATAAGTTATATATATATATATATAAACAGTCTTTCTATTATCAGTTCGAACTGACAAAAGTTATATCAGTTCGAACTGACAAAAGTTATATCAGTTCCTTGTATGTGGGCCACTGAATTTAAATACACAAGTGCATACAACAAAGTCAAAGAATTTAAATCCAGTGGTCCACATGCAAAGAACTGATATAACTTTTGTTAGTTCGTTATATCAGTTCGAACTGATAATAGAATTTCTGTATATATAAATATGATAAGCGCACCAATATTTATAAGTACAACGATATCTAAAATTTAAAATTTAAATATTACTATAAACACTCATCCTAATACCAAAAGTACCCTTATTTAAATGAATGTTTTCATTTTAATACAATTTCATGTATATAAAATATGATGAAGATTTTCATAGTGCACTAAAGAAATATATACTTGAACGATATCATAATTGTGAATATGAGAGTTAAAATTAAATTATACTATGCTATGAAAACTTCAGTCTTCAATTTTTATTCATGCCTTATAATTTTTAGGATCAAATCTTCCTTATATCGGAATTGAAATATTGGATTTTGGATACTTTTGATTATTTATTAAAAA
The DNA here is from genome assembly GCA_008009225.1 of Acer yangbiense. Lineage (NCBI taxonomy): Eukaryota > Viridiplantae > Streptophyta > Magnoliopsida > Sapindales > Sapindaceae > Acer > Acer yangbiense. The sequence continues at coordinate 32,320,202 of CM017763.1, read as the reverse complement.
AGAAAATAAAAGGAACTGTGTGGGGAATATGTTTTTTCTGTACTCAAACCATATATATATGAAAAAATATATTTGAGTTCATGCAATTAATGGTACTCTTTGGAATTATATGTGTGGAATTAATCCTTAAGTCACGATCTTGTGGCATAGTTATTCGAGAACTATACCATATATTTGTTCGTAGGGAAAAATACGGTCATGCAGCGGAAGCGAAACTAAAAAGGGGTTTAGTATAGTTTAAAATTTTTCCATAATTTGAACCTTAACCCTCTAATTAATTAACATATAATACTAAAGATATCATACCTTTGTCGCGTGATCCGATTGACATTGTGTCGATGGTAATCCGCAAGATCTTCCAATCCAATCACGAACGTGAATCACCTAGGAGCGTGGTCTCTCTTCTCTTTGAATTGTGTATCTAAGGATGGATTAACAAAACTTTTTCTTTTTCGTTAGTCACAACAAATTCCAAGAGGCTACAAAGAATGTTCCGGTCACTTTTGAATTCACAATCGTTAGATCGAAACTCGCGTGAACTTTATTCGAAATTGTGCACAAAACCTTTTGATATAAAAGTTACTAGTGCACTATCGAAATAAGAACAAACTTTTCTCTCTTTTCCTCTTGGCCGAATTCTCACACTAATCGAAGAGTTGGATTATATTTTTCTCTAGCAAAAGTTAAGAACTCTAGGGTTGGCCAAATTCTATACAAAGATATAGTGGTCGAATTCCCTTGCTAAATATGTTATATATCTCTAGTGCAAAAACTTTGCACAATATATTATATATGTAGTGCACGAATTCTGCCTGTCACCTATATTGTATATAAGTCAATATATATCTATGATTCTGCATGCCACATATATTTCTAATATATATTCTAATATATATTCCGGCTCAAGTGGAATCCTTTGCTCCATGAGTCATGTGGCTGCTATGTAGGATTTGTGTCTTTTTGACCTAAATCCTAACCCTAGGTAGATTTTCTTAGAATTCCAAACCCTAATCCAACTCTTTAGTTATGACTATATCAAAGACTTCCTAATTTGACTAGATAAATAAATTCCCTTTATTTATCTACTTACCAAATAAAGTCTTTAATATTTAATATACTACTACCAATAGTATAACTCTAGGAAACATATTTCCTGATCAGAAAAAGATTTTGATTCTCAATTAAATGATTAACTAATAAATTAATTAATTTCCATTTAATCAATCAATAAAATAAAATAATATTTAGACTATTATTCTAGTCTTGCTGTGGGCCTAATATTATTTCTTATTTTATTTAATCCATTAGACTTTAATTAAAAAGCCCACAGGACCCATTCTTATAAAAGAAACAAGCCCGCATGCCTTTCATTGAAGCTCATTAAATAAATAATGTGCAAATTATATTCTTTATATTAAATGCAATTCTAGATGGACCCATAAACTGGTCCGGTAGAATATATCAAGTGATCCATGCAAGTCCATGTGGATTGGGGATCTTGGCGGGCCATCTAAATTTAAGCTCCATAGCACTTAGGTTCAATCTATTAATTAGTTCATTCCACTAAAGAACTAAAATTGCACTCTTAAATTTAGGATCAAATCTTCCTTAGCTCATCGGTTACCATATTTACTCATATGAACATACTTGGGACTTTTGGATACTTTTGATTATTTATTAAAAAAGAAAATAAAACGATGTCCATATCTGAAGTCCTCTATGTGTGGAATATGTTTTTTCCGTACCACTGCAACCATAAGTCCATCATTTATCCATATATATAATGAAAAAAATATTTGAGTTCATGCAATTAATGTGTAGATTCTTTTACTTGATTTTAGACTCATCATAAATTATATGCTGTGTGGAATTGAACATTATTCAAGACTAACTAAAGAATTGTGTCTACCTCATACATATCTAGATGTACGAACAATTCTTCTTTTCTCATAGTCTTTTGACCTTATGATTATTTACTTTTGACAATTATAATAATTAAACTATAAATGTTAAGATTCACGATTGTCAAAAACACTATTACACTCTTGCTATTGAGCATAATCCTAACATTGTTCTCATGATGCAGGGTTGTACGCATTGCACCTTTCTCCAATAGACTGGCTCACAGAGTTCCTTCATATATTCAAGGACTATGTTTCAGTGCATCTTCACTTTGAGACGGTACCAGTTTGTTTACTTCTGTGGTTTCTCTTTTTGTAGCTATTATCTTTATTCTTTAGTCATCTCGTTTCTAAAGGATATGGTTGCATTTTCATGCTGTGAATATGATGGCAGGGAGGAAGAGAGATGTGAAATGGATGTTGCTCGAGAAAGAAGCTGGAAAGAAATACATACCTCTGTATGATTGGAGTCCTATGAAAATTCTTGTTCCATTACTTTGTTATATGATAATGGGAAATCTTGGCTCCGTTGGGCTCCTGTTCCTCTCGTCCTTTAAAAAAAAAAAAAAAAGAATTAAGGTTGAATTAGGGGTTTTATTTTTTATTTTTTTAATAAAGTGACGTAGTTGAAGATATGTGTATAATTAATAGGTGTAAATAGTATTTTGTTTATTTTTAATTAAACTAATTTGTCCTTATTGGTAAATTTCTATTGAGATATTTTTATAATTAATTTTTTTATTAAAATATGGGTGTGCTTATCATATTTATGAGTGTCAATATCGGCTCCCATATTTTTAATAGCAATTAAAAAAATTTTATTTCATTTCAAATTAATTTTAAATAATTTTATTTATTTTAAATGTAATTTATTTTATTAAAAAAATAATTTTTTTAAAACCAAATTTAATATAAACTTAATTTTTCTTTTCTTTGAATTGATTTAAAATGAATATGTTTCAATGCATCTTCTCTTTGAGACAGTACCAGTTTGTTTACTTTTGTGGTTTCTCTTTTTGTATCTATTATATTTATTCTCCAAGTGTTAGTCATCTCTTTTCTAAAGGATATGGTTGCATTTCCATGCTATGAATATGATGGCGGGGAGGAAAAGAGACGTGAAATGGATGTTGCTCGAGAAAGAAGTTGGAAAGAAATACGTATCTTTGTATGATTGGAGTCCTATGAAAATTCTTGTTCCATTATTTTGTTATATGATAATGAGAAATTTTGGCTCCGTTGGGCTTCTGTTCTTCTCGTCCTTTAAAAAAAAAAAAAAAATTAAAAGAAATAGAATTAAGGTTGAATTAGGGTTTATTATTATTATTATTATTATTATTTTAATAAAGTGATATAGTTGAAGATATGAGTGTAATTAATGGGTGTAAATAGTATTTTGTTTATTTTTAATTAAACTACTTAGTCCTTATTGGTAAATTCCTATTGGGATATTTTTGTAATTAAAATTTTTATTAAAATATGGGTGTGCTTATCATATTTATGGGTGTCAATATTGGCTCCCATATTTTTAATAGCAATTAAAAAATGTTATTTTATTTCAAATTAATTTTAAATAATTTTATTTATTAAAAAATAATTTTTTAAAACCAAATTTAATATAAAATATTTAAAATAACTTAATTTTTTTTCTTTGAATTGATTTAAAATGATTTTATTTATCAATTCTTTTTTTAATAAAATGGACTGACCTAAGGTGACAAAGTATCACAAACGATCATATGCTGAAAAACTCCTAGGTAGTAAGGTTGGGCATGAGTTGGTTTGGGTTGGGTTTGACGATACCCAAACCAAACCATTATTTAATCGGGTTATTTTTTTACAACCAAAATCAAACCAATTATAAGGTAAAACTAATGCTGTAAAAGGGGGCTGGTATGACCCGTTTAGGAAAATGGGGGCACGACACGGCCCTAATGGGCCGTGCCGGTTCAGGCGGGCCTAAAGGGGCCAGCCCCAAGCCAATATTGGACCGTTTGATTCAAATAATAATAATAATAATAATTCAGCACGCCCAACGGTCGGCACGCCAAGTCGGCACGCGGGCTGACTGTTGGGCTTGGCAATCCCCACATGCATGCTGGGCGACATGGCGTACCCTAACCCAAGGCTCGGCATGACACATGCATGGGGGCTGTGCCTGGCACGCTAGGCCCAACCCATATTAATACCATTAGGTAAAACCAAACCAATAAAAATTGGTTTGGTTCAGTTTGGTTTGATGGTTTAAGAAAATAATTACATTATTTTTTTCATTTGAATAAATATAATAATATCAATATAAATAGTTAAACTCATTATCAATAAGTTAAACAAAATACTAAATTTAACCCAAGTGTATAACAATAATTGTTTAAAAAAAAAATTAGGTCAGTCCAATTTTATAAAAAAAAAATAAATAAATAATTGTTTAAAAAAAAAAAAACTAAACCGTGTTGCTTGATGTGTTTTTGTACCCCAAAAAAAAAAAACAGTTACTTATCCTCAATAAATCTGTTTAGTACCAACAACTTCGGATGGGATGAAATAGCTTTAAGAATAGGTTAACTTTAATTTTTTTATATGATAACTTCATATATATATACAGATTTTCTACTATCAGTTCGTCCTGACAATAAATATATTAGGACCAAGAATGTGGACCATTAGATTTACATACTTTGACTCAAAATGTATGTATTTGTCAAAACTTCTCCATAATCTGTGGTCCACATTCTTCATCATGATATATTTATTGTTAGAACGAATTGACAATAGAAAAACCGTAAATATATATATATATATTTAAGTATGTAATGGTTTGGATTGAGTTATATGGGTTGATAAAACACAACCCATAAACCAACTAAACCAATCGGGTTACTAAAAAATAACCCGATCTGTTTTTTTTTTCTTTAACAAAACCAAACCAACATGCTTAAATTGGTTTGGTTCGGACGGGTTGATTGGTTTGGGGTTTGGGTGCCGACGCCTAGGCAATATCCAAAACTATATAGACAATTTATTTAAAATTAATTTAATATAATTTTATATGACCTTTTACAAAAGACAAATATTTTTATTTTATTTTTATTCAATCTCATGTTTTTTATTTATTTATTTATTTATTTATTTTTTATAGCAAAGTTTATTCAAAAAGGCTAAAAAAGCGAAGCAAGCATTACAGGAGTTTCCCAACAAAGCCCAAATGAAATCGGGGAAACATCACAGCAAAAACAAAACAAAAAACGGCCCAAGACAGAATGACCCACAAGGCAAACCCGCACCAGCACGCACAAGACCCACAGCTCAAAAGGGACTAAATACAAAGCCCACAACACAAGCCAACACAACACAAATGGGACTAAAGACAAAGACCAAAACCGGACACGCCCCACAGCCACAGCCGCACAAACCTACCAGCTAACAAGAACACCAGAGAAAAATCAAGCTTGACCTGGAGACAGAAGCATCAGGTATTGCTCCAAAACACAAAGTTCCCCTTCAAGCTTGAACCCCTCTTGGCCAACATATCCGCAAACGAGTTTGTTGATCTAGGATTGAAGATGACGTCCATGTTTCCCCGTAAAGCAATTATACTACGAATATCATAAATAATATTAACATGATCGAGGCTGCCGAAATCTCCACTTTTCACCCATGACACCGCCACATTGGAGTCGTTAATGATCGTAATTTTTATGCCCTCTATGTTCCTTTTAGAGATACAAAGCTCACAGGCCCTCCGAATTGCCATAATCTAGGCAAAGTTTGAGTTGTGAATGCCCAAGAAAGAAGAGAAAAAAGGCACAACACTTTCCCGAATTGCCATATTTATTGTTTTTGTATTCCTAGCTTCACCACTGTGTTGGTATTTGGTAAAAAAGTGTTGAAATATGTTGGTATATTTGGGTATGGGTTGGAGACCCATTATACACCAAAGTGGGTCAAGATAAGCAATACATGGAAAGCCCAAAGTCCATGTACACCAAGCCCAAGCCTGCACCAAATACATATAACTGCATGGGCAGTTTTATAAGCAGTTGGTATTAGTTTTGTAAACTGATGAAAGAAACACACAAAAAATATACACAACAGAACGTGTATTGGAGTGGCATGGGAAGTTTGATAAGGTGTGCTGCAAGAGGCAACAATGGATGTTGTCTGGAGTATTGGGTGCAAAAGTCCAGTACACCAAGCCCAAGCCTGCACCAAATACATATAACTGCATGGGCAGTTTTATAAGCAGTTGGTATTAGTTTTGTAAACTGATGAAAGAAACACACAAAAAATATACACAACAGAACGTGTATTGGAGTGGCATGGGAAGTCTGATATTGTGTAGGTGTGCAATATGCAAGAGGCAACAATGGATGTTGTCTGGAGTATTGGGTGCAAAACAGAACATGTATAAAAGTGTATACATGCATGTGCAATACATAGCATTAGCATGAAACACAGTGAGTGTGTGTGTTCTAGTCTTGGGAGAGACATAAATACAAAGAGTAACACAACAAATAGATGTGGAGAAAATCTGTAGAATTTTTTCTCATCTTCAATCAGAGTGTGGGTATATGCATTGTGGCTAGAAGGACTTTCCGATTCTGTGATCGTCCTTAGACCGGTGATACAATCTCAGGTGTTCGATCCGCTTCCGTTGTAGAGTTTGGATTCCGATGGTGAACAGTAATCCAAGAATTCTTTTGTTTAATGTATCGAATTTACTTTCAAAATATATATGTGATAATTTGTGAGAATCAATGTATTAATTAACCCAAAATTAGAGAGAGCAAATGTAAAAATCCTTAGAAGATTTAGGGGGTATATTGAATTAGGATTCTGAAGGACATTAAAAGATTTTATATATCCTGGTGTATTCAATTTGGACATAAAATGAATTCCTAATTAACAACGATATCATAATTTGTGAGAGTGCATGTTTCAAACAATGGTAACAAGTGAATTAATAAAAATCCTTAACAAGATTTAAAATGAATTCCTAATTGCGAGCGGATTCCTAATTGACTTTTATTAATTAGAAACTCAATTTTTACACCGATTTCAATTCCGATTCCTATTCCTATTTAGAATCAACATCTTCACACGTTATTATTATTATATATACCTAATAATTTCTTACAATTTCCTCATTGGAAAATCTACAACCACCCCTCCTCCTGTCAACAGTATTTTTCTAATTCTATGGACAAGTCAGCTTTTTCTATTTCTCAAGTCACTCCCAGCTCTACTTCTGTCGTACTCTCTTTCTCCAATCTTGACATCAACAATAGAGCCTCAAACACTAATGAAAGTACAATTGCTACTTTTATGAGTTTCAATCCTCATGAAATTTTATTCCTTGTAACAGAAGAAATCGGCTCCTAATATCTTCAACAATTGATGTCTCTAATGGATTCCAGGATCGTAGACAGGATTTTTTATGCTATTTTCATTCGCGTTTTAGTAATGTCTCATCAATTCGGACGTCATGTGTTTGCCAGGCTAATCAAATCATGCAGCCATGATCAGCTTCAATTGATTACCCTCAAAGTAACCTCTCGAGATGACTTGTTGTTCAAGGCATCACTCAACAAGCACGGTTCGAGCTCAATCAAGCAGCTGATTAGAGTTGTATCAAAATCACCACCACTACTGATTGATCTTATCACCTTAACTTTAAAAAGACTATTCAAGCACATGATGATCACCAAATCAGGAGTGTCAATCATACTAGACTGTCTAGAAACCCTTAAAAATCATCAAAACGACAACATATACTTAGTAGCCTTGGAGGATTTCGATAAAGTGTCCTGTCACGAACAGGGTTGTATCTCAATGAACAATTTCTTAGACGAGATGATAGGTACACGAAGAAAACAACTTCTGTATCTAAAATCCATAAATTCTGCATCTCTTTCGAATGATCCGTACGGGAATTTTGTAGTTCAACACGTTATAAAACTAGAAAACCCGGAATTGATTGAATTAATATGCTTGACACTTAAAGGGCTGTTGGTAGATGTTTCGATGAAGAAAGAAGGAAGTCATGTAGTTGAAAAAATCTTTAAGTTTGAGAATTTGATTGGACATGTGGTTTATGAATTTGTAAATAGTGATCGAATTGTACAAGTTGCTGTTAGGTTTTGACTTGAATTCCTAAGCAAACCAAATGTGAACTAAACAAGACTGAACTAATGTGTTACTTCCTAGAGACGTGTGATACGTTTGGAAGTTGAATGGTAGTGTTTAAGTGAGATTGAAGATTGAAGAATGAAGAAGAATTGAAGAAGTGTAATCTGGCAGGTACCGTGGCGTAAGACCGCGGCATAGGCAAGTGCCTGGGCTGCGGCACGTGGAGCGGTAAATGCCCAAGTGAATAGACACAGTGCAGGACCACGGTGGAGGGAAGGCATAGACTGCGGTACCCGAAGTAGTCAGACCAGAATGTTCTGCAGGTGTTGGAAGCGGGGTGCACATCGTGACCAATACGGCGGAGACGATGTATTGTTGAGATCGGAAATGTTGTGCAGAATAGGAAAAGGAATTCTTCTGGAAGTTCTTGTGCTTGAAGGAAAAGGATTTACTCCTTACTAGAAGACTTTGTCATAAAAGGAAATAGTATTTATGTGGAACAAGTACGTCCTGTATGTTTAGGAGTAGAATTTCCTTTTATCTTAAACTCCCTGTAACTAGTATAAATAGAACCTTGTAATTAGGTTGAATGTGTGAGTTGAACACCATGTAACATCAGAGAGTGTGAGTGAGATCCGGGGAGACCCATGGGAATATCCGAGGAGGGATCTAAGGGAATATCGGTGGATCAAGTTAGAGATCTGTAAGATCCTAGATCTTTGTTGGCTTGATTCCATTGCAAAACGTTCTTAATTTGTAATGATTAGTTGCTTAGGTTGTTCTTGGTGAAAAGAAGCTTCAAAGAAGAAAAGCAACGTCTAATGCAAATATCGTCTTCAAGAGGAAAAACGGTTACTTGGATGCTAAGGTATCAAGATACGTCTTCCTCTTGCAAGGCGTAAGCGCACACACACACAATTCATTCATGTGTTTTCCTATATCATTGTGCAAACATTTGGTATAACACATTCACACACTTATTGAAGTATACACATGCATTAGTTTCAAATTGACAAACATTGTGAAATTGCATGTTCTAGGACTATCTCTAGAAAATGACATACTTGTGAAATTGCATGTTCTAGGACTATCTCTAGGAAATGACATACTTGTGTGACTTTGTGTTTATTTGTTTGTGTTTATTTTGTTTTGGACTTGAACATGATCTCAAATGATTCCTTGTTGAGTTCCGGTCGTTTTGGTTACTCACTCATTTGTTTTCAAGTTCCGAGTTGGAAGTTACGAAACTTTTCGTACATTTATCGTACATGGTTTTCATTTTTTCGATTTTTATATTTTTTTCACGAAAGTTTTGTTGATGTCCATGTTCGTAAGGGAGTTACAGTTCGTAATCCGAAAATGGATTCGAATTCAGAGTTCAGAGATCGAAGAACGGTCAAAGAAAGTGAGATGTGCGTGAAAGGGTGCTAAAGGGTAAAAGATGGGAAATTGCCATTTGCCCCCTTGGCCATGGAGGGCACGTGAGGCACACGGAAAAACATGATCTTTGTCCTCGTGTGCTTCACGGCAAACAAAAGTTGAAACTTCACCTGATTCATGTGAACTGCTTGAATAAATTTCATTTCATGAATTAAGAGATTTTATTATGTGCATTGCATACACATGAACTTTGGTGTGCCTTGCTCAATCACATTCTTGTGTTGACTTTGCATAACTTTCTATTGGTCATTTAAAGGTTTTCTTGTGTGAGCCTATGATCGGGGTATAAAAGTACCTATTTTATACCCCTAATTCCTATTACTTTGTGTTTGTTTCTCGGGTAAAACTGGGTATTTAATGGATTAAATAAGTGTTTCAGGTAAATAGGGAAGTTCAGGGGCATTGTTGTCATTTTGGACATTTCAGGGGCAAAAGTGTAAGATTCGGGGAATTATTGAATATTCTGTGATTAAGGGAGAAGACAGGGGTACAAATTATAATTCGCTAGCCAAAGCACAGCGCAGCTGGCACGTCACCCACGAAACGCTGCAGTTTTGATGTTGATTGCGTCACGCCTGACGTCAACATGACGTCAAGTCGTCTTCTTCAGCTATCCGGGTCGACCTGTGACCCGGTTGACCCGAACCGAACCGAATCGAACCGAACCGAACCGAACCAGTTCAAACCTGGTGACCTCTCCGGCCATTGCTGACCATTTTTCGATGATTTTTCCGGCTATCTCTGCCCAGATTGACTCCCCTCCTCCTTCCGGTCACGATGGACCACTTTCAAGCCTCTATGCAAACATTTTCCTTATCCTCTAAGGCTCCAAACTTCCATGAAAATGTAAGCTCGCAAGCTCACTTCCAGCGGCTCCTTTCACGCGCAAGGTTGTCCAAACTCGCGAGAAGTCCGCGATTTCATGCCGAGGGAAAGTTCCCGGTGTCCAGAAGGTGCAAACTCGCGGCCAAACTCCAATTTTCCACCGGCAAGCACAAACCCACGAGCCAGAGCATTCAAACCCGCGAGCTTGACCGACTTGGAGGATATTTTTGTCCAAAGCTTGCCCAATCCTTCCCACTATATATATTCATCCTTTACCAACAAAAACACAATCCTTAATATCCAACAAAATACCTAAATTACCCTAGAATAGCTTAGAATAGTCTACCACCTCTCTAAAGAACACTCAACCCACCTTAGCTAGTAAGTAAGCTTGGTTGCATGTTGATTTCAAGCTTTGGAAAGCAAGAGGAGCTTGAATTATTGTGAAGACTTCTCCAAGATATTGGGTTGTCTCTCTTTCTCTCTTATTTCCTTTAGTTTGTAATTATATGTGTAACTAATTAGTTAATGTTGGGATATGGTGTACTTGTAATATTATCTATGATATTTATTGATTATCTATGTTGAGCTTCATTTTATGTATGTGTTGATTTAATTAACCAATTGATTAACATGTAATACAATTTAGATAATACATGAATGACTATTTGTGTATTGGTCTTTATTCAGGGTTTAAGACCACCCTTTGTGCTTAATTGTAATCAACTTAGTAATTAGGTGATTGAACTTGTACACCAACTTCCTAACATCTTATTTTACATACCACTCACTCTCATTATCACTCTTGCATGACCATAGCATTAGTGGTAATTAGTTTAGTTAGTTAGTGTAGTTTAGATAATTGTAGTTGGTAAGCTTAGTGATTATTTAGTTAATTGCCTAAGGGATTGACAACCCTTAGTTGTAGTTAAATTTAGTATAAATTACTTGTTATTCAATTCATGCTATCTTAGTGTAATCATTAGCCCATTAGCTAGTTAACCTGCTTGCAACCATCCTCCTTTTACTTTCATACTCATGTAATTAGGGTATATAGTGTAAATAATCTAAGACTAGAACCGATTAAGGTACCATACCTCCTTCGTGGGAACAATACCCTTACTCGTAACCACTATACGTGGCCAACGATTCGTATACTTGCAAAAAGGTAGAAAACACTCGCACGTCCGATCATTTACGATAGTTTTTAGAACTATCGTGTTCGTTCGAGCCGATCAAGTTTTTGGCGCCGCTGCCGGAGAGGCATACCTTTTATCAGTTTAAGTCTTATTTTTATTTTTGTTAATTTTTTTTCTTATTTTTATTTGTTCATAATCTATCTTATTCGATTTGATCGTGTGTTTGTTTAGTTGTATCAGGATTTCAGATCAACATGGAAAGTGGTAATTCGACGTTGATCACTTAAATGGCCGACTTGAATAGGAAAGTGACGACTTTCGTGTCACACTTTAGGTAGCCACCGGCTACAGTTTATCCACCTTTGGGGTGGAATGGACATGCGAACCTTAGTCCGCAAAGAGAGCAATGGCCGGGGGAAGTAGAAGCACCATCCATGTATCCGTATCCACACAACAACCATCAAGCTAGATGGGATCAAGAGAGACAAGACCACCAATGGGGCAATTTTGATTTAGAGGCATACTAACATGCCATTGACCAACGATTGCTAGACCTAGAAAAATGAGTAGAATGGTGTGCAATTTGGTTAGGACAATGTGTGTAGAACTCCCAAGGGCAAGCCAAGGAAGCCCATGACGAAGAGCAAGCCTATCGACAATACCTTAACCAACGGTTGATTGACTTTGAAGAACGCATTGAATGGTTGGGAGGTAGGATGGCACAATATTTGGAAGGCTTGCTAGAGCGAAAAGAGGTGGAAGAGCCTCAACAACTCCACAAATCAACTAACCCTTTCTTTTGTCTCACCGTCAGAGGAATCAAGGTAGTGAATTCCTCAAGTAGCTCAGAATGCATCCTTGGTGATGTTTTGCTAAGGATTGAAGAGGAGCTAAGGATAGAAAGGGAAAGAAAAGAGGTTGAAAAACTAGAGGAGTCCTCAAAGATCATAGACGATTACTTGGATGAGCTTCTGCACATATTGGATAGGATAAGGATTTCAAAGTTGATGAAGGAGGTAAGAAAGAAATGGGAGTAGAGGTTGCCCTACAGAACAAGGAATTGATAAGTCAAAACAATGACTTAGTCTTGAAGATCAATTCACTTGAGAGGGAGAGAGACTCAGAATTGAAGAAAGCATAAGAGCTCTTCGCATTGGTGATGGAACAAGAAGAAGAATTCTCTCGAAGGATGAGAAAGATGCAAGTGGAAGCAGAAATGAGAGACAAGGCATTGGAGGCTATGAGTGAGGAACTCATCAAGAAAGACCATGCCTTGAAGGTAGCACAAGTAGTGGTATGTGACTACATCGTGGAGTCAAACAAAGCCGAACTTCCAATCAAGGCTTTGAAAAAGGAGGGGGCCAAGCGAAGATCAACCAAGAAGCTCCTTACTATCCAAAGTGGAGCAAGCCTTCCGAAGATTGCCCACAAGCAAGCCGAAGCAATGGGGAAAGACGATAGAGTTAGTATTTCTAACTTTTCTCTTGCATGTTATTTTTGCCATATTAAGGGTCACAAAAAGGCACAATGTGCTAAATATGATGAATATTGCAAAAGTAGAGAAAGCATGCTTAGGAAAAAATGAGAAAGGTTAGGAAGGTTTGGATCCGTAAGGACAAACCAGACCAATCCAAAACGTCACCTTTCATTGCAAGGAATGATACACCTAGTAATAAGGTGTGGGTAGTGAAGAACCATGGTGAAAATCATGTTACATTAGATATACCTTCTAGCTTCCATAAATTGCATGATTTCTTTTCGAGTGAATTACGTGTTTCATTACACATATGAACAATTTTGATGTATGCTTGCATGTTAATGTGCTATAGCTTCTAGAGGAAGCTCATTTTTTTAGGTCTTTTGTTATTTTTAGGATTAGTTTTGTTTTAAGAGTCTTGAGTCTCTTAATTATCCACTTATCATGATGTGATGCATGCCAATAGATAGGTTTGGGGGTTCATACTCCTTACTTATATTTGCATAGCATATACTTGTGGTATTTTTGGTGTTATTTTTCTGTGTGTAGGGGTATGAATCAAAGAGACGGGTCATGAATCAAGAAGACATGCCCACCGAGAGAAGCATCCACGGGAAAAAGCCTGCGGACCAGAAGGAAGGAAACCGTGGACATCTCCACGACTTCACATCCACGGGACAAAGCTTGCTGGCCAGAAGACTAGAACCTGCGGCATTCTCAAGAAGGAATCACCGCGACTTCAAGTCCGTGGGAATATGCCCGCGGAGCAGGGAATCAAAGCCGCATGGATTCTTAAGAATTGCCCGCGAGAAGAGATCCGCGAGAACAAGCCCGCGGGAATGAACCTGCTGCACAAAACCGCGCCCCAAACTGCACTATACACCATACCACAAGGCCACACCAACCTAGGAATGCTAAATCTCAGGTCCAATCCTCTACTTTTGAGCTTTTACTTCAAGTTATATCTCTTGTTTAGCTTAAGAGTGTGAATTGATTGTGTTGCCTAGTGACTAGGATTGGTTGTGTGATGTGATTAGTGGTGGATATTTAGGATTGTAAATATGTGTTTACGTGTTAGTTGTAGATATTAGGATTGTATATATATGATTTTGTTGTATTTTTGTTTTTATTTTTGTTGTTGTTTTTCAAACCTTGTGAAAATGCCCTGTTTTGAAATTTTGAGGCAAAATGTTTCTTTAAAACTGTACTAATCGGTGAAGAAATAAATTTTTCCGGCCAGGTTGCATACATCATTTTTTTGATACGATTCCAACGGTATAAAGAACGTAAAATTCTGGGCGGCGGTTTAAAAGTTATGAGTATTTCTTCGACCGAAGGTCATGAACGTGCCCTGTTGTCAAACTTTTGCATGTAACCTGTTTTCAACGTCTTCTTTCACACTTTGTCGATTTGAATTTGGAAATGTTTTCTACATGAAAAGTGTTCATTTGCATGTCTATATTCTTGTCTCAAAATTTGAACAAGGTTTATGGAGTATCTTTGAAAATATGCATTGAAGAGCAGACATTGTTCGGATTCGAAAGTTGACAGTTTTCTTGAAATGTTGTTCTCTATGTTTAGAAGCTTTCTTCACATGGTATTTTTGTTGTTTTGTTTTTAAAGTTGTGTTTTGTTATATGTGTTGTATATGTGTCGTTGTAGTATAGTGGTAAGTATTGTACATATGTGTTAGTATGTTCTGTGCCCGGATTTTCAAACCGATTAACTCTTTGTCCATGTACTTCAATTTTTCAACATTGAGAACAATGTCGAGTTTAGGTTTGGGGGTGTGGACACATACGTATCGTTTTTTTTGTGAATATTGAATATTGTGTTTTTGTCAAAAAATTTAAATTTTTTGCGAATCGAGCCATCTTTGAACAAATTGTTTGAATGAGATGTTTTGAGTAGTGCCGTTGAGGAGTTCTTTCGCATGTGTTAATTGCTGAGTCCTAGATAGCTTTTTGTCAGTCTAGGAATTTTTTGCTCATAATGTGAATTTAGTCACTTTCTCTTATTGTCTAAGTGGACGAGACTCTGTACTCGATTGTTAGGATTAATAGTGGAGACTAATCGTGAATTTTGTGCCTTAGCGTTCATTTCTGAGGGTAAATTCTGTTTCTATTCTTAAACACTCTTAGAATATGTTTTTCATTGTGATCTCATTACATCAATTCTATTGTTTGCCATAGAACATTCAAAAATGTGGATTACATGTTGAATTTGTATTCCCATGGTAGATGGACTTCTAGAAATGATATTAGGACTTTGTTAGTGTTTCACGACTAAAATGCCTAAACACATCCATGTCCCTATTATGTGTGCTTCATTGCAAATATGGCCAAACATTTAACCATCCCACATCACTCACATCACGTACATATCCTAAACACTTAATCTTACCCTAGTTATTAATCTTGTCAAGGTGTACAAATTAGAAGATTAAATTGATAAGCCCTGAAATCCATAAAAGCGTGTACTAAGGCGTATTTTATGTTGGTGCTGAAAGTCCTAGAGGCGTGTTCAATATAAAGCTAGAGGGGGGGGGGGGGGGGGGGGGGGGAATAGATTTTAGCTATTATTACCCAATTTTCGCATACAAGTCAATATTACGAAAATGCCCCTACTAGTTAAATATACAAGCAAGTGTAATATAGTGCGGAATTAAAATAACACTTGATGTATACGTGGAAACCCAACCACTGGGAAAAAACCACGGGCTGATTAGTGCGCCACACTCGGACCTCGAAATCCACTAATCGAAATGGAGTTTACAACCTATGTAGACCTCGTCTAACACTCCGGTCAATAACCCCCCACTTCTACCACTCGGGCCTTTAAAAGTGGCTCTAGTCCAATTGCTTGAGGCCTAAGCAACCTTAGCCTCAAGACTTAATTCTCTAAGAAAAGATTATGCAACCTATGTGAATATGTATTAATATTCAAATAACAAACAAGGCTAGGTAACCTTAGATGCTTATCTAGGATGATGAGATAATCAATTTAAATCAACCCTAGATATCAATTGCTAAATGACATGTCAAAAAGCCTAGCTAATCAAGATTAATTAAAAACCTAATTAGCTATCACAAACAACACTCAATCAATTCATCACAATTAATTCTCTAATCTTGTATTTATCATATGATCAAAACATACAAGTAAATTAAAGAGAATAGCTTGATAATAAAAATACTCAAATAAGATGAACTTAATCAAAATCTTACCAAGCAAGTTGTGATGATGCAAACCCAATCATGGATGCTTTCTATCTAGACATAGAAGATGCAATATGAAATTTGATGCACAAGGGATTTGATTTGAGTGGTTAAAGGTGAGTTCTTTGTATTTTTCTTCTCTTGAAAAATATCCTAAGTATAGAATATGAATATGAACTCTCTTGGCTGACCTAAAGTCAAAGTCTTATATATATATGAGCCATAAGTGAAGTGTGGTCGTTTTGAAAAACGCACCAGAATTTGCTCTGTGCGCTGGTGGACTTGCGCTGGACGACAGGCGCACGACCCTTTGCAAAGGCAAAAATTTCATAGGCGCTTGACGACCAGCGCTCACACATGCGCACGACCAGCGGCAAACCACTGGGCAATTTGCGCTGGTGGAGCTGCGCTGGACTGGACCAGCGCACGACCAGCGCACGACCACTAGGCGATCAGCGCTGGTGAGATGCGCTGGTCTGGCGCTTGACGACCAGCGCACAGCACACTCCTTTGAACCCCACAAGAATTCATGCAAGGGGTAAAAAGGTAAAAGCAAGATGCATCCTAAAAGCCTAACATGCTATGACATTATAAACACAAGATGCATCAAAATAACAAGCAAGAAGAGATGAGAATAAGCATTGATGCACAACAAAAAAGAAACACAACATACAAAGATAAAACATATGCATGAGTTGTGAGTGTGTGCAACTATCTCTTCAAGACAAGTAAGCACAAAGAAAATTACCTTCGGTGCTCATCAACACGAGGTCTTCAAAGGGCTTCGAACAATTAAACCAATACCTAAGCTACCCTTACAAAGTACCCCAACATGTGGTTTGTCCACGAAATAAGCCAATCAACAAAACGGGAATCCTTACAGGTGCTAAAAGAAAGGCTTTCAAAATGTAAGTGTTAAAAATAAAACACTTAAAGCTTATGTACTTCAATGCATGTTACTCAAAATTAGAGTAACCAATTAGCACAAATCGAAATTAAAAGTTGTAGTCTAGACGCTTAAATGTAAGGTGTAAATTATATAGAGCTTAGGTTTCTAAAGTGTATTGTATAAACACCTTGGCATGATTAGTAACTTTCCATATACTTTCCATATCCTATCTCTACCATTCCATGCACCACATATCACCCTTGGCCAAATTATGAATTAGGGAGAGTCTGATTGATCTTTTAGGAAGTCTATTTCGGGAATACGAATTTAATATGCTCTACCACGTTCATGGCATGAGATCAATTCACTTATAATGTGCTTTATTTCGAATACTCACATGCGTTACATATTTGATTTCCATTTACATAACTTCCAAAACGCATGTGTTTGATAGAGAGTGTGCCTAGGATTCTGAGAGAAAAACATAGTGAAATCCAGTGAGGATTAGAGTCAAGGCGAATTACATCCGAAGCATGAGAGTATGTTGTATTTAATGCTATGCCATTTTGAGTGTGGGATTTACATTATGCGTTTCATTCAATTTGAATGACTTTAGGTTGTCCTTCACTCAGCGGTTTTCACATGTGTTGCTCCTCATATGCACAACTCTTTCGATTTCTCATTTTGTGTGGCTTTCGCAAATTGTTTTTAATTTTAGTTGTTATCTTTACGTTTGTGGGTATCGTAGCGGTAAACCCTCAGGAGACTACACTCCTCCTACTAGGGACACCTAGGGGTTTAAAAGGCTTGTGGCACGTGCTAAGTGCCATCGTTTCTCCCACGAAAGCGGACTAGCTTAGTTTATGTTTTATTTATGCTTTAGTAGTTGTTTATTTTGTTAGTTTTCATTTTTGTTTTGCCTGAGGACTAGCAAAAGTTAGGTTTGGGGGTTTGATCGGGGTATAAAAGTACCTATTTTATACCCCTAATTCCTATTACTTTGTGCTTGTTTCTCGGGTAAAACTGGGTATTTAATGGATTAAATAAGTGTTTCAGGTAAATAGGGAAGTTCAGGGGCATTGTTGTCATTTTGGACATTTCAGGGGCAAAAGTGCAAGATTCGGGGAATTATTGAATATTCTGTGATTAAGGGAGAAGACAGGGGTACAAATTGTAATTCGCCAGCCAAAGCACAGTGCAGCTGCCACGTCACCCACGAAACGTTGCCGTTTTGATGTTGATTGCGTCACGCCTGACGTCAGCATGACGTCAGGTCGTCTTCTTCAGCTATCCGGGTTGACCCGCGACCCGGTTGACTCGACCTAAACCAAACCAGTTCAGACCCGGTGACCTCTCCGACCGTTGCCGACCATTTTTCGATGATTTTTCCGACGATCTCTGCCCAGATTGACTCCCCTCCCCTCCCCTTTCGGTCACGATGGACCCACTTTCAAGCCTCCATGCAAACATTTTCCTTATCCTCCAAGGCTCCAAACTTCCATGAAAATGCAAGCTCGCAAGCTCACTTCCAGCGGCTTCTTTCACGCGCAAGGTCGTCCAAACTCACGAGAAGTCCGCGATTTCATGTCGAAGGAAAGTTCCCGCGGTCCAGAAGGTGCAAACTCGCAGCCAAACTCAAATTTTCCGCCGCGACTTCCTCCTGCAAGCACAAACCCGCGAGCCAGAGCATTCAAACCCGTGAGCTTGACCACCTTGGAGGATATTTTTGTCCAAAGCTTGCGTAATCCTTCCCACTATATATATTCATCCTTTACCAACAAAAACACAATCCCTAATATCCAACAAAATACCTAAATTACCCTAGAATAGCTTAGAATAGTCTACCACCTCTCTAAAGAACACTCAACCCACCTTAGCTAGTAAGTAAGCTTGGTTGCATGCTTGAATTATTGTGAAGACTTCTCCAAGATATTGGGTTGTCTCTCTTTCTCTCTTATTTCCTTTAGTTTGTAATTATATGTGTCACTAATTAGTTGATGTTGGGATATGGTGTACTTGTAATATTATCTATGATATTTGTTGATTATCTATGTTGAGCTTCATTTTATGTATGTGTTGATTTAATTAACCAATTAATTAACATGTAATACAATTTAGATAATACATGAATGACTATTTGTGTATTGGTCTTTATTCAGGGTTTAAGACCACCCTTTGTGCTTAATTGTAATCAACTTAGTAATTAGGTGATTGAACTTGTACACCAACTTCCTAACATCTTATTTTCCATACCACTCACTCTCATTATCACTCTTGCATGACCATAGCATTAGTGGTAATTAGTTTAGTTTAGTTAGTTAGTGTAGTTTAGATAATTGTAGTTGGTAAGCTTAGTGATTATTTAGTTAATTGCCTAAGGGATTGACAACCCTTAGATATAGTTAAATTTAGTATAAATTACTTGTTATTCAATTCATGCTATCTTAGTGTAATCATTAGCCCATTAGCTAGTTAATTACTTGCTTGCAACCATCCTCCCTTTACTTTCATGCTCATGTAATTAGTGTATATAGTGTAAATAATCTAAGACTAAAACCGATTAAGGTACCATACCTCCTTCGTGGGAACGATACCCTTACTCGTAACCACTATACGTGGCCAACGATTCGTATACTTGCAAAAGGGTAGAAAACACTCGCACGTCCGATCATTTACGATAGTTTTTAGAACTATCGCGTTCATTCGTGCCGATCAGCCTACCACACCGAATGAATCTTTTTCAATTTATATTTCCCTCCTTACCGTAAATAAAAAAAAAAGTCGTAGAAAGACCAAAAATCTTTTTTTTTTTTTTTGTGCAGTATTTTATTCTCTCAATTCTTTCATCTTAGTTTGATCATATCTCTCTCATTTCAACTCCGAATCACTTGATTCAAAAGCCAAAAATGTTGGTCTTGATGAGAGGAACAAACCCCAAGCATTTTCAAAACCAAATGATGTCATGATTTTTCACAGTGAGCCGTTTTCAGTCCGAGACTCATCATTTTTAGTTGAAACATTTTCTTATCACTTTCTCTTTTGATCATCTCATTTAATCTTCCTATTTGATAGATGAAATGTGTTAAGAATGATGCTAATTCACATTCTAGGTTTGTTTGATTGATTGATTGTTGAGTTTTAGCTTTGTGATTTTGATCGAGCCATTATATATATAGAAATACACCCCCTATTTCCGATACTTATGTTTGACTTTCGAGTAAATTCATGTATTTTATGGCTCGATGTTGATTGTACAGGTACTTTTGGGATTCTGGGCTGATCGATAAAGAAACTCGGTGATTTTGGGCTAATGGCGATAAAAGGAGAGTTTTTGGGGGCAAAACGGTCATTCTACAAGAGAAGCAACATTCGGTGGTTCAATTCGGTGGCCTGGCCGCAGATTGAAACCGCCGTTTTCCTCCAGAGATGTCATGTGCAATTCGGTGGCCACAATGCAACCGCAGAACCAAACCGCCGATCTCTTCCAGTGATGCACATTACCATTCGGCGGCCTGACCGCCGATTGAGCGCCACATCAGCATACCGGGATTTCAACCCTAGCTTTTGTGATCCCCATATAAATACCCCTCTTTTCCCATTCTCTAATCTAACCCCCACTATTCTTGAAACCCTAACCCCTTTCTTACCTCCACTAACCAAAATCTCTACCATAATCACAAACCTAACTTTCCCACCAACACCCATCCGCATTTTGGAGAATTAATTGAAGAGAGAAGAGGAGATTCACCAAGCTCAAGGGAATCTCAAGTGCATTAAAGATCAAGAGGACTCTTGAAAGCTTTCATGGGTTTTCTCTACATCCTTTCTCTCTTTTCTTTTATTTCTACTATGTGTAACTAAACCCTCATATTGGGGAATTGATGAGACAACTTATGTGATGATTCTATGTATTTGAACTAGTCATATAATTATTGTTAGGTTTATAGTTTGTGTTGACATGTATTCCATATCAAAACGTGTTTCTTTTGTAATGTTTAGTGGTCCATATGTTGAAGATTTAAGAAGATGAAGAAAGTCTTGGCCACAATTCATGCAAGATGCCGGCTTCAAAGAGATATGTGCTTCATTGATCATCAAAGGTAATATAAGACCTCATATCTCTTACAAGGCTAGGCACACACACACACACATGGCATCCTTGTGTGTTCCTTCATGGTTAAACATCATTTATATATCACTTTCACACACTTGATAATATATGCTCATGCATTTATACTATCTTGACAAACTTTGCTTATTGCATGTTCTAGGACTATGTCTAGGAAATAGCATATGTGTGTGTCTTTGTGTTTGTATGTTTCCGTATTTTTGTATCTGGACTTGAATATTCTCTATTATGATTCCTTATTGAGTTTTGGTCGTTTCGGTTACTCATTCACTTAATTTCGAGTCCAAACGATGTAGCTACGCTACTTTTCGTTCTCATTCATTGAGTTGACTTCATCGTCGTTTTTCGAGATGATTTCTCAACCATTTTTCAAAGTTGTGTAGTCGTTGTCGTCGTCATCGTCGTCGTCATCGTGCGTGAGGGAGTGATGGTTTGTAATCCGAAAACGGATTCAAAATCGGAGTTCGGATGCCCAAGATACGGCTAAAGAACGTGAGGGAGCGTGTGAGAGGAGAGCGTGGCCAAAGGCCACATTGCCCAAGCCGTGTGGGAGCCGTGGGACCCACGGCCCGAGGACCTCTCTGGTCCCGTGTGGCCCACGCGCCCCCCATGGGCATGGGTGATGTAGCCACCTCTGATTGGCCCAAAAAATCTCTCTCTCTCTCTCCTCCTTTTAAATCCCTTCCATTCCTTCAAATTCATTTCTAAGAAGAAAAATTGCTTCAGAATTTTTCTCTCCAATTTTCTCACCTTCCAAACACCATAACTTCTTCATACAAAGTCAGAATTGAGTGATTCAAGTTGGAAATCATTCGTAATCGAGTCGTCTACCTTTTCCAAGTGGTTTGGCAGCTGTTTGATCGATTTTTCTGATGGTTCTACATAGAAAGCCGAACCAGCTCGTGAATCCAAGGTATTGGTCTTATCTTTGGGATTTCTTCTTTTATAACCTTCAATTTGCTTGGGGTTTCTTCTTCTATTTATACTTGTATGTTTGGTGAATGCTATTAAGAAAGATAGCTTCACAATCAATCCTAATCAAAAGTCTATTTAGAGATATTTGTGAACTAGTTTCCATGATTCTAGGTTTTTCACATGATTGTGAGTTATATTGTGATTAGGTTGATATCTTAGGTTGTTTGTGACTTGATTGAATCAATTTTTTGATAAATGACCTTGAGATTTGTTTTGATCCTTTGATTGATGAAATCTAGGATTATTGTATTTGTATGTGTTTTAGAGCAATCTAGGTTTTAATTGATTTATATCTTAAATCATTGCTCTATATTTTTGGCTAGAATATTGATTGATTTGATCTCATGTCTTTAGCATTTTATTGTATGTTTATAGCATCTTGAACTTGTACTTCATGAATATATTTTGTTCAAGTGTTGTATGTGTGAATGAGACTTTGAGCTTATGTGTTTGGTGTTTACACATGCTTTAGGTTTTATTCTTATATTTTGCATCTAGACTTTTATTACTTGTGATATCACATGTTTAGGTCAATTTGTACCATGGAATGTATTGATCACATGTTCTATGTTGGATTGATTGTTTGCATCATTTGCATTCACATGATCACACTAGGAAGTCCTTGTAAAAGGCATGAAGTCTTGGTTAGAGTCGGGATGACTCGGATAGCTAAGCAAGAAGACTTGAGGACTCGGATAGGCAAGCAAGAAGTCATGGCTAGAGTCGGGAGGACTCGGATAGTCATGCATGGGAGGCTCCCTAGAGGCATGAGTGCCTTGGATAGGGAGTTGACTATTATATTGGTAGGCCTATGCGTATGGTTAGACATAGACTCCAAAAGAGCGAGGTACAAGGGAGGTGTATGCACTCTTGAGGAATTTCTAATCTTCCATCGATGTTGGTTTTGTGTGTTGTCCAATATATGGTGGTTCCGCATCATTGAGGGATTTCATACTTTCCAATAGGGTTGGGTAGACTTAGACTCCACTAGGTTGGGTGAGCTAAAGATTGGTCACTTTGTGGATTTTTTATTTTTATCATCCAATATATATAGTACCCGATGGTTGTAATTCAACCCGTGGATGTTTCCTCCTTAGAGGTTTTACCACGTTAAAAAATCTCTTATGTTAATTCTGTTAGGATTATGTTCAATAGCAAGAGTGTAATATTGTAATTGACAATCTTTTTCATATTAATAAAGTGATTTCTGGTTTAACAAATTTTATAGCATTTATAGTTTAATATTATAATTGTCAAAGTAAATAATCATAAGGTCTAATGACTATGAGAAAAGAAGAATTGTTCGTACATCTGGATATGTATGAGGTAGACACAATTCTTTAGTTAGTCTTGAATAATGTTCACAACTTAAGTTAAAGGTTGGACACCTTTATCTTGTTAAAGTTGTAGAATTCTTTTGCTAGCATTTGAGTGGGATCAAATGAGATATGATGAGTCTAAAATCATCGGAGGGTCTTCGAGTAAAAGAATCTAGTGCACTGGGTGCATTGAACTGGATCACAATGAAAAGCTTTATCTAGAACCGTCAATAGATAATAGTCTTTTCATTATCAGGACAATCGGAGAGTCTATCTTAATCCTGAGATAAATGATGGACTTATGGTTGCAAGTGATATCATTTGAGTTATCAATGAGTACGATTATATATCATAGTCTATCCTCGATAGTCTGGTGATATTCATTTGTTAATCGATAGAGGACTTCATTTATAGATATGGACATCGTGGCTCCATTTATTAAATGAGAGTATAATATCATCATATGGATGTTTTGAGGTAATTGGATATTAAATCTCAACGTTGAGTTTTCGATAGTGACTATTGAAAACATGGCTTCTGGACAAGTCAAAATATCCAAGTTCAAAACGTGGTCATATGAGTAAATATGGTAACTTGGAGAGTTATAGGCGGTCTATGAAATCTTGGCGATTACTGATATTAATCACGATGATACACTATCTCCAACATGATTGTCTAGGGTATGAATGAGGAACATCTTCTTTATTCTATCTTTATTTAAGAGTTCAATTTTAGCTCTTTAGTGGAATGAGTTAAAATTAATGGATCGGACCTAAGTGAATCATTTGTTGATTGTGATTAGGTTATGTCTATTGAAGCTTAAATTTAGATAGCCCGCCAAGATCCCCAATCCACACGGACTTGCATGGATCACTTGATATTCTACCGGACCAATTTATGGGTCCATCTAAAATTGCATTTAATATATTAAGAATATAATTTGCACATTATTTGTTTAATGGGCTGATCAATTATATTAATATATTAATGAAAGGCATGTGGGCTTGTTTCTTTTAGTAAGAATGGGTCTGGTTCACATGTGGCTTTTTAATTAAAGTCTAATGGATTAATAAATAAGAAAATAATATTAACACATATAATGGTGTGGGCGGCAAGGCTAATTATTTAGTCAAAAAATATTATTTTATTTTATTGTTTGATTAAATGAGAATTAATTAATTAATTAATTATTTAATTAAGAAACAAAATCTTTTTCTGATCAGGAAATATGTTTCCTAGAATTATACTATTGGTGGTAGTATATTAAAAGTAAAAGATTTGTTTAGTAAGAAAATAAATAATAATTTTATTTATTTAATCAAATAGGAAGTCTTTTAATTTAGTCATAATTTAATACTACACTATAGAGTTGGATTAGGGTTTGGATTCTCAAGAGTGATAGGAGTTTTGGTAAAACCTAAATCCTTTTGGAGTGAGGATTTCGGTCACCTACAAACTCCTACACTAGAGGATGCGGCAACCCTAAAAGAAAAGAGAGTGGAATTTCGGTCACCCTATATAAGTGAGGTGATGAAATTCGGCCACCCTACTACTTGCTTGGCTTGAGAATTATTTCTTTTGGCTTAGAAAATAAATTCTACTATAGTGATTAGTGTGTGTTGAATTCGGCCAAGACAAAAAAGAGAGAAGAGATTATTCTATTTTCGATAGTACACTAATTGCTTATACATCAATAGGCTTGTGTGTACAACTTCGAATAAAGTTCACGCGAGTTTCGATCATTAGATTGAGAACTCAAAAGTGACCGGAATAATCTTTGTAGTCTTTTGGATGTTTTGTGACTAACGTTAAGAAAAAGAGATTTTGTTTATCCATCCTCAGGTACGCAATTCAAAGAAAAGGGAAACCACGCTCCTAGGTGATTCACGTTCATGTTAGGATTGAAGATCTTGCGGATTACCATCAACGCAAGTCAATCGGATCACGCGACAAAAGGTATTATACTTTTATTAGTTCATATATATGTTTAATTAATTTAAAGGGTTAAGGTTCATCAAAGGAAAATTTTTTAAACCATACTAAACGATTTTTAGTCTCGCTTCCGCTGCCTTGACCGTATTTTTCCCTACAAATTCTTCCTTTCTCTATCTTTTATATTTTATTTGTGTATGTTATTATCTTGTTTCATATTATTCACTTGTGATGTATAGTGAAGCAAGTATTTGTAAAGTGTGATTTGTGGATTCATTCTTTTGATCATTTTTGTATATATAATTCTTTTGTATATTGTAATTTTTGTATAGTGATATTTGATCACTCTTGTAACTCATTGAACATCTATTGAAATACAAGTATTCTTTGTTGTTATGTTTATTTGTTCTTATACCTCATACAACTAGGTGATAGACATAGACCTTGTTCACATGATTACATTCTCACATTGTCTATGTATGTCTTTCTTGGTTTATTTTGTTGTGTGTAAGGCTACCTTGAGGGACAAACGAAAGTTTGTTCAAGGGATTGAAAAAAGGTGTAAAAACCTATTCACCCCCCCTCTAGGTATGCCTTAAGCAATTTAACTACGTTTGTATACTTTCATTTATCAAATCCTCTCTTGGGATATTCTATTTTCATTGCCTTGAAGTTGCCATTTTACTTTACTTGTTAATATTGAGGTTCAATTTAGCTTGTTGTATAATGGTTCACATATGAAGGTTGTGGTTTAGGGTTTGAAAGGCTTTCAACTCATTCTCCAACCTTTAGCATCCATGAATTTGAATATTTATGTGTTAAATGTTCTACATGGTATAAGACCTTGAAATTCTTCTTGAGAATCTTGTTTGGGTAAATGTTCATAGTGAGGCTCACTTGAGTAGGAGCTTGAAATTATTCCTATTAAGACTCATAATAGGGTTTACTTGAGTCAAAGTGGAATTTGTATGTTGATGAGTTAAATCAATTAAAGAACAAACCTTGAGTTGGATTAAAGTGCTTAATTGGGCTAGTTCATTACATTAAGAAATCTTTTAGTTGTCAACTCAATTCCCCAATATCCATCATCATATATCACACCTATCATTTTCATTACTTGTTTTAGATTGCTTAATTTAATTTAGTTTAGTTGTTAAAACAATTTCCAAACCAAAAATGAATTTCACTTTTCCGCACGTAGTTTAGATTAGTGTACATAGTTTAGTTATAGCCAAATATCCTCCCTTTCCCTGAGGAACGATCCCGCTTGCCATTATACATCTCATTCAATTTGTGTATTCCAAGTGTGGAATTTTGGTACTTGCAAAAGTCCTATCAGATTTCTCTTGAACATATTTTAGCTAAACTTGATTGAACTTGAAATTGATTCTAGAAATGATATATATGATATGCCTCATGATATTTTCTAGGTTTAATTTCATGATCTAAGAACTAAGATTTTTGTGTGATATATTGAATATTCATATCTTGTTCTTATTGATTCACATGCTTTGATTTCTAGATAGATTTGTGATTGTGTGTTGATAGATTATTCTAGATCATCACTAAGCATGTACGTAGAGCTTGATTGATCATCTTGCTTTATTTGATTGTGTTTGCATCATTTGCATCACTTAGATCATTGCTTTGTGGAAAGGTTGAAGTCTCTTGTTAAAGTGAGTGAAGCTTTAATTTGAGTAAGAAGACTTGGCTAGGAAAGTGTTCCGGATAGCCAAGCAAAAGTCTTAGCTAGGAGTGTGATACTCCGAATGGTTGGGCTAGGGAAGCTTGACTAGGATCTTTATGATCTAGATAGCTAAGTAAAGAAATCTTCCTAAAGGCTTGAGAGCCTTAGATAGGAAGTTGCTTCCTAGAGGTGAATGACTCATCTTGGATAGGGAGTAGGGAAGTGATTCACTTGGTCTTGTGGATAGACTAGGAGTTGATTACATTGAGTGTGTATCTCTTTATTTCATAGTGAATTGCTTTGCCGGTAGTTGTGGTATCAACCCGTAGATGTTTCCTCTTTGAGGTTTTACCACGTAAAAACTTTTGTGTCAATTTTAGTTTTTATGTTTCATTTTCTTCCATATGTTGTATTGATTGCATC
Source organism: Acer yangbiense (assembly GCA_008009225.1). Taxonomy (NCBI): domain Eukaryota; kingdom Viridiplantae; phylum Streptophyta; class Magnoliopsida; order Sapindales; family Sapindaceae; genus Acer; species Acer yangbiense. The sequence continues at coordinate 32,292,719 of CM017763.1, read as the reverse complement.
ACTTGTATATTGATATTCCGTATGTGTTGACTATAACAATTCATTTGTTAAGATACATCAAGTGTGCATTTCATTCTTATTTTTGTGAAATTTGAATTTGGAAGAATTTGGGCCTATACCTATTCACCCCCCCTTAGGTATATTTTGCATTTTATTGCTTAAGGGAATTTCAAGATCCGTGGGTGATATTTAGGGGAGACCTAGGGGATATTGGAGGGTTCTTGGTGAGGATCTTGTGAGTGTGGTTTGGGGGTTAGGTGTGAGAGAGAATTCTGAAGTATATGGTTGTAACAATTTATCATATAGTGGAACTTTCTTTGTCGTCCTGATGGCCCGTGGTTTTTTACCCGTTTTAGGTTTTGCACGTATATCTTGTGTTGTGATTGTTTTATTCTCCCTCATCTATTTTTTTGCTTATTGACGCTATTAATTGCTATGAGTTATGGGCGTATATTAGGCACGGCGTTTCCGCGTTCATCGTTCTAGAGGATTATCCCCAACAATTGGTATCAGAGCCATATGATTTGGCAATGGCGGTTTCAAGTCTTTACAAGAGATTGTATGGAGGACTTGGTGGCATTGGGATAATGATGATCATGGTTGCCTAGTATGGTTTAGCAAAGGAGATACGTCTAGAAGGCAGTTTCGAACTCGTTTAGGTTTGATGAAAGGAAGAAAATTGATGGAGGAGAAGTTTGGCTTGTGGTGGCAGGTACGAGTCATAGAGATCCAATCTGGGTTACACAAGGAGCTGATTGACTATAAAAAAAAAAAAAAAAAAAAAAAGACTCCTGAACGCACAAAAAAAAAAAAAAAAAAAAATCTCTGTGGTGTGGTGTGGTGTGGTGTGGGGCTTATCCAGCAAAGCACTCCTAGTTTATAGTAGCAAGTCTTTCACCAGGTATGTGATGTAAGGACGGAAGGTCTTTCACAGGTTTGGGTGATGTAAGGACATGTTTATCCTTTTAGCAGTTTTCCCCACTGGCCATAGAAGAGGATATGTTGCTGCTAGTGGTCCATAATTATGTACAAGGCATTGGTCAAAAAGTGATGCAAGGTGTATGGTGGACAAAGATGTCGATGGCTGACGAACTCCCTGGAAATTTGACTTGAGGAGTTGTACCACAATTTCATCAGGTTATTTCGACATGGTGCCGGAACAATGAACACAAAAATTGTGTGAAGGAAAATCTTAAGATGGTTTGTTCCTAAGTGGTTATACCTTGTGGTGGGGTATGGTGATTCTCGGTGATGAGAATTGTGGCTATGGACAGAGGTCTTGAGAATTCAAGTCAAATGGGAGAATTGTTAGGTTTTGACTTGTATTCCTAAGCGAACCAAATGTGAACCAAACAAGACTCAACTGATGTGTTACTTCCTGGAGACGTGGGATACGTTTGGAAGTTGAATGGTGGTGTTTAAGGGAGATTGAAGATTGAAGAAGAACTGAAGAAGCGTAATTTGGCAGGTACCGCAGAGTAGGACCGCGGCAGAGGCAAGTGCCTGGGCTACGGCACGTGGAGCGGTAAATGCCCAGGTGAACAGACGCAGCGCAGGACAGCGGTGGAGGCAAGGCATAGACCGTGGTATCCGGGGTAGTACCCGGAGCGGTAAGACTAGAATGTTCTGCAGGTGTTGGAAGCAGGGTGCACACCGTGACCAATACAGCAGAGACGATATATTGCTGAGATTGGGAATGTTGTTCAGAATAGGAAAATGAATTCTTCTAGAAGTTTTTGTGCTTGAAGGAAAATGATTTATTCCTTACTAGAATACTTTGTCATAAAATGAAATAGTATTTATATGGAACAAGTAAGTCTTGTACATTTAGGAGTTGTATTTCCTTTTATCTTAAACTCCTTGTAACTAATATAAATAGAACCTTGTAATTGGGTTGAATATGTGAGTTGAACACCATATAACATCAGAGAGTGTGAGTGAGATCCGGGGAGACCCATGGGAATATCCGAGGAGGGATCCATGGGAATATCAGTGGATCAAGTTAGATATCCGTGTGTGATATTTAGGGGAGAGCTAGGGGATATTGGGGGGGTTCTTGGTGAGGATCTTGTGAGTGTGGTTTGGGGTTAGGTGTGAGAGAGAATCCTGAAGTATTTGGTTGTAACAGTTTATCATATAGTGGAACTTTTTCTATCGTCCTAACGGCCTGTGGTTTTTTACTTGTTTTGGGTTTTCCACAGATATCTTGTGTTGTGATTGTTTTATTCTCCCTCATCTATTTTTCTGCTTATTAACGTTATTAATTGCTATGAGTTATGAGCTTATATTAGGTACGGCGTTTCCGCGTTCATCATTCTAGAGGATTATCCCCAACAGTTGCTAATGACAGATATGGGAATTACGTGATTCAAAAAGCTTTGAAAGAATCAATGATAATGGATGGCTATCTTTTTCAGAGGCTTGTAATGAAGCTAAAACAAGAGGATTTCGATTCTCTTAGGTTTGGTTATGGCAAGAATGTCTGCAGGCTGCGGCTTCAAGTGAATGAAATATTTGCTGTTTTTTATTATTCAATGTAAAATTGCCAGAAGGGCACAAGGCCCACAAGGCCACCAATTAGTTGTGGGCTTATAAAGTGCCTGTGTCAAAGAACTGTTTCAATTTCTTTATAATTTCTTTTTCAAAACCAATTGAAATCTCCATATCAATCAATCCACCTGAATCAATGGTCCAACGGCAGGCATCAGCACCAGCGGTAGAGGCTTTGAGTCCTGCAGCCCGTTGTTTCACGCTCCGCGGTTTAATTGTCATATAATCGCGATTATTGGGTGCAAAACAAGTATTAAGTGTAATTAACAAGGATTGAACCTTACTTTGCTCAACCATCCTCGTCGTTTCTCCGCAAACTGGTATGTTTCAATTACTTTTTCATCTTTAATTTCAGAGGTAGGAGAGAGATTCACTTTCACCAAACCAATTTCATGATTTCATCTTTTCATTCAATATGGTTTGGTGGCAGATACCTGCATTTCTCCTTTGCTTTCAATTTCATTTATTTCTCCCTCATCATCACTCATTGCCGTATCTTCTACGTCTGTGACCATTTTTGTTATTGTTTTGTTATTATATACAAGGGATTTACAATTTAGTCCCTAGGTAATTGGAAAAGTCAGTTTTGTTTATTTATTTATTTATTTTTATTTCTGGTTAAACCGGTCCTTACATTTCTAAAAATAACTCATGTAGATCCTTCCGTTGGTCAAACTTAACAATTACAGGGATATTTTAGTCTTATCACATGACCACGGTTGATAAAAAGAGAACTCTAATTTTCTATTGCCTTTTTAAATTGACTCACATGATTAGGCTTTTTTGGTGGTTTACTTAATTTTTTTTTTTAATAAATAATTATAATAAATTCAGGGTTTACTTATATCTAGTTGCACTAATAGCTCCACTAAATACATGGATTATATTAAAGGAAATTATCATTTTCCTTCTCGAGGTTTCAAAAAAATTTAATGTTTTACCTTGTATTATATTCCGAAAACAACTCATAACTAGTATTTCATTAGACTAGTATTTCCGAAATTATTACTATGGACAAGATTTTTTTAGGGGTACCGATATTGACACCCATAAATATGATAAGCACACCCATATTTTAATAAAAAATTTAATTACAAAAATGTCCCAATAGGAATTTACAAATAAGGACAAATTAGTTTAATTAAAAATAAACCAAATACTATATACACCCATTAATTACACCCATATCTTCAACTATATCACTTTATTAAAATAAAAAAATATAATAAAAACTAAACCCTAATTCTATTTAAAGTATCAAAATTTTAGTTTTTGTAGAATAGAAAACAAACTTAAATTATTTTTAATTGAAAACTGAATTTTGGGTGTTCTCTTTGGATTCGAATCTTATCCATCTCTAGATGTTAGTTCTAGAGAAATTGGGCTCGAGTCTTGACTCTAGTTTTTCTTACAAGCTCTCGATCTCTGTATCAGAACAGGGTATATGGCTAGAATCTAGGAAAAAGGTTAAATGACAGACTGTGAATAAATGATTGAGCTTGGACCAAGAGTTGGCAATTGGTAGATAAGACAAATTGTGGGGTTGAGTTACAAAGACGTGACCCAACGATTGTTTTTCATTTTAGGACTCATTGGCCTCGCATTGACTACCGAAGTGGTGGTCTTGGATCAACATAAATGGTTTTCAAGATTCGTCAAATGTGGTGATGAGGGTGGTGTTCTGACACCTGAATCATGCATTGCACTCCCACTTTATGATGGATTAGCACAGTGGGCAGCTTGTACCCAGCTTCTTTGTTGTATGACCAAGAAGCCAAGCATGGTTATCAAAATTAAGAAAAAATTGACACGTTATATTACAATGGAAGATATTTTAAGTTAGTTAAGATAGTTTTCGTTTCTACTTATCCATATTCGATTACATCTTCAGTTTGCGTTTTTGGGTATTACAGTTGTATCTTGGATCCTCCTTCGATTATCTCTCAAAAACCTATGTGTGTTCATTTACCTTTTGTTCATGATGTTTGTCATAGTATATGATGAGTTTCTAGAGAAATTGGGTGTATTAATAACTTAAGAGGGTTTATAAATAAATTGTATTAAAATGAAAACATTTATTTAAATAAGGGTACTATTGGTATTAAGATGGGTGTTTATAGTAATGTTTTAATTTTAAATTTTAGACATGGGTGTACTTATAAATATGGGTGTGCTTATCATATTTATGGGTGTCAATATCCATACCCTTTTTTTAGATGGAGCTAATTAATTTAGTTATTTTATTTGTCTAATCAAGAAAGGTTATGGACGACAAAAAGGGAGCAAAAATGAAATGGACTCGTGCCACAGTGAATGTAGAAGACCATGTTATTGTTCCGGATTACGATCCGGAAATGGAAAATCCGGACCAATTTGTAGAAGACTACATCTCCTACATGACCACAATGCCAATGGATTTCTCAAACCCTTGTGGAACTCCACCTCCTCAACGTTAAATCCTCGGAGGCAGAGGCTACCGGAGTCTTTCGAATCCACCACTCGTTGGGCGACGGTGCATCTCTCATTTCTCTCCTCCTGGCTTGTACTCGAAAAACGTTAGACCCCAAAGCATTGCCTAGCGTTCCGGAACACAAAGGTAAAGATTCAAATGGCAGCGGGCGGGGGGTTTTGGGTTGTTTATGGCAATTTGGTGGGCTATTAGATTGATTTGGAATACAATTATGGATCTTTTGGTGTTTGTTGCAACGTTATTGTTTTTGAAAGACACAAAGAATCCATTGAAAGGTGAATCTGCTGGAGTTGATCATGAGCATGCCCCTAAACGGATTGTGCACCGGAATGTTAGTTTGGATGACATCAAGTTAGTGAAGAAAGCAATGAACATGGTATGTTCACTGTCACAACTCACAATAACTAATTATTTTTTGGTTCGCTTTCTTCTCATTTAGGCAATAATTCTACTTAATTGAACCCATTTTTGTAGCTAGCTTGATTCCAACACCACTCCTATTCAACAAATTAAATTTAAGTTACATTTCCAATCAATCAAAAAGAGTAGCATATACATTTTTAATTGGATCCGATTATTAGAGTTCACCGAACTACATCATTTAAATAAGTTTTTTTTTTTCCTGCTAGACCATCAATGATGTTGTACTGGGGATAACACAAGCTGGTCTCTCGCGATATTTAAACCGGAGTTATGGTGAGTTTTCTATAAAGATTTTCTGCTTTTACTTTTTATGTAAATTGTAGAGATCGATATAGTTAAATAAATTGCATGCTACATATATTATATATATTTAGGGATGAACATGAAATAATAATGGATCTAAAATTTTATTCTCCATAACAAGTTTCTGATCACTTGCAGGTAAGATTGAACAACAAAACCAAAATTCATCTAGTCTTCCTAAGAGTATGCGAATTAGGGCAACCGTTCTTGTCGGCCTAAGACCAACTAACGGGATTCAGGTATACTTGATCTGACAATGAACCGGGTACACTGGTGGAGTACTCTTTTTATTTAATTTCACGTAGATTATGTTTGTAATTTGTAGGAGTTGGCTGATATGATGGCGAAGGAATCGAAGGGGAGGTGGGGGAATTGCATTGGATATGTCCTGATTCCGTTCAAGATAGGTTTAGAAAAAGATCCATTAGATTATGTTCGTAAAGCAAAAGCCACAATTGATCGAAAAAAGCTGTCCCTTGAAGCTCTTTGCACCTATTCAATTGCCCAGTTCGTAATCAATATATTTGGATTTAAGGTACGTACCACTTAATTTCTCCGATCCATGCATTAATTTCTTGTACATATATAACATTTAATTTGGTGAACATGCAGGTAGGTGGTGCAATAGCAAAGAGAGTTCTTTCAAGAATTACAATGGCGTTTTCAAATGTGGTAGGTCCTTTGGAAGATATTAGCTTTTATGGACATCCCATTGCCTTTGTTGCTCCCACTGTTTATGGCCATCCACAGGTCAGCATTTCCCATCTACTTAAATCAGCATTTTATTATGTTATTGTATGTATATGTGAAGAGATCGAGCACATTAAGAATTAAAATATTAATAAAAAAGTTTATTGATTATAAAAGAATCAATATTTAATATATATATATATATATATATATATTACAAATATTAATGGTTCTTTCCAAAGTGATAATGACCTCAATCAAATCCATCAATTTTAAATTTTTAATGAATTTTATCCGATTTTGTTTTTCGGTGGATGATAAGTTTATTGAAATTTACTTGTAAACAAAATTTAAAAATTGTTATCTAGAAAATTGGTTGAGACTTTCCGAACAACGGTCAACCAGGAGGTATAGGTGCTTCGCAGTGGTCGAACCTGGTAGGAAGGGTAGGTTCGGGTTTGTAGATAGGTATGAGAGGTCGAACGAGGTAGGCGAGATCGGACCTAGCAGGTGGTCACGGTCCCTGGTCCCTAGTCCCTGGTTAGTGGTCCCTAGTACCCGATACCTGATACCCGGCTCTCCTCTGTAGTTCCCCAATGCAAATGGTATGAAGGGAGGAGGAATATGAGATCTAGGACTAGTAGAGTTGGAGCTTAGCTCTCATACATGCATAATAACGAAGATAAAAGGGGATATAGTAACTCTTTTATATACTCAAAGGAGAGATACTCCGGGGAACTTATACAAGTAGCTAAGTAGTACAACATAAGTGCTCTGGAGAGCTTTCACAAGTAGCCAAGAAGCATGACAGAAGGAAGGTGGTGTATAGGAGACTAGTAGCCAAGTAGTATGACCGTATGGAGGTGGTGTATAGGAGACTAGTAGCCAAGTAGGATTATCTCTTTAGTAGACAAGTAGCCAAGTAGCATGAACTGAAGGAAGGGGCATCTAGGAGACAAGTAGCTAAGTAGCATGTCCATTTTACTAAGAAGGGAAGCATGGGGGGTTGGCTCCCCCTTGGACAGATACCTCCGCCATGTGTAGGGGGGGTTTCCATGGAGGTAAGGTTGCTAGAGAATACCCTCAAATAGTGTAGGATAGAGCCCAAATCCAAAAGGAGGGAGTGTTTCCAGATCTTTAAGTGAGACCATGGATTTCACTTATATAGTGAGATTAGGTGGTGAAGTGGAGGGCATGTGTTTGGCACATATGGTCTCATGGTTCCCACATGCAAACACACTCCTTGAATGGTGTAAAACGTGTCACATCAGATTTAGGGCATAAGTGGTGATGATAAGGCGATGACGAGACAATTACGTGTCATTTTGGTGAATTTCCATCGGAGGATTGTGCTTAGGTGGCCCTTTGACTTGATACCCATCACCTTGGGGCTCCCAAACATTAATTAAGGTAGTTGGAAAGCTGCTGTAAGGTCACCATCAGTGGGCCCCCCTTGTCCCCCTAACCTGGTGACAAGCTCAAATGTTATCTCCTATGCAAATCTGATGTGTCCTTATATCAGGTAGGAGAGGCCCAAAGGGAGGTTCTTCTAGATAAATGTCTTAAGAATTCTCCCTTGGATAAATGACCAAATTTTGGTGTTAACAAAATTATTTCACGAACTTCAACTATTTTTGTTCGTTTTTACTATTTTTCTGTCTATTTTTCTAATGCTTCATATTCAACAAAATCAAGGAAAAATAGTTGTGGTGCTTGAAAAATTTTCAAATTTTGTTTACAAGTAGATTTAATTGAACTTATCATCCCAAAAAAAAAATAAAAAACCGAAGATCAAAATTCATCAATCAATAGATTTCATCGATATCCTTACTTTATGTTAAAATTAAAGGATGCTTCAGGAGAGAATCAATATATATATAAAATAACTTTAAAGTGAATGATCTTTTACTTAATTTCGGTAAGGACCTTGATGAAATAACATCGATTTTTATGAATTTTGATCTGAAATTTTTTTATGGCTGATAAGTTCATAAAAATCTACTTATGAATAAAATTAAAGAATTTTTTAAGTACTAGAACTATTTTTTTTTTTTTTTAAAATTTCCTATATTTCTCCTGTTGTTCTAATGCCCTCATGTTTAACAAAAGTCGGGATAAATAGTTTTAGTGTTTGAAAAATTCTCAAATTTTACTCATGAGTAAATTTCATTATTCATTAAACTTATCATCCAAAAAAAAAAAAAAAAATCCAGATCAAAATTCATAATAATCGATATGATTTCATCAAGGTTCTTACTTAAATTAAAGTAAGGTATCCCTCCTTTGAAAGTTTATATATATATATATATATATATAGTCTTTCTATTATCAGTTCGTCCTAACAATAAATATATCAGGACGAAGAATGTGGACCATAGATTATGAAAAAGTCTTGACAAGTGCATACACTTTGAGTCAAAGTATGTAAATCTAGTAGTCCACATTCTTCGTCCTGATATATTTATTGTCAGGACGAACTGATAATAGAAAATCTGTGTATATATATATATATATATACAGTCTTTCTATTATCAGTTCGAACTGACAAAAGTTATATCAGTTCCTTGTATGTGGGCCACTGGATTTAAATACTTTGACTGACAAGTGCATACAGTCAAGTCAAAGTATTTAAATCCAGTGGCTCACATGCAAGGAACTGATATAACTTTTGTCAGTTCGAACTGATAATAGAATTTATATATATATATATATATATATATATATATATATATATATATTGGATTTTATCAAATTCCTTAATTTATGTTAAAAATAAAGGATTCCTTAGGAGAGAATCTCTCTCTATATATATATAATCAAACTTTAGAGGAGTTAAATCTTCTTAAATCTATGCACTTGTAACATTTATTATTATATATAATCAAACTTTAGAGGAGTTAAATCTTCTTAAATCTATGCACTAGTAACATTTTATTATTTGGGGGAAGGTTTAATAGTAAATTAAAAGGTTTAAGATATTGAAAATGTTATTTTTCAATCTGAAAACGTCTTTTATAGTATATATTTTAAAAAATATTAAAATGAAATCAATGGTACTCTCTCTCTCTCTATATATATATATAAGATAATTGTGTGGAGGAAAATAATAAATGGTTTGTTTTTGTTTGTACAGGCCGAGGGATATTTCGATAATTTTTTAGTTAAGGATTGAAATGAAATTTTATAATGTAATTATGAAAGATCAAAACTTTTGTATACGGTTAAAACCATATATCATATAAAATGTGTGGTAAATTTGACAATTTTGACAAAAAAAAAAAAAAAATTTGTTTTGAAAATAGTGGAAAGCACTTAAAAAAAAAACTTTTTATATATAATTTTGAAATTTTTTTTTTATACTTTTCAATACTCAATAGTTTACTTTTTTAACCTTTGAAAATAAGTTTTTTAGTAATAGATTAACAAACAATTATTTATTTATTTATTTATTTTTTTAAATTTAAAAACCACATCCACTTGAGTTATTTGTTTTTGTATATTGTTTTGCAGGCATTGACAATCCATTACCAAAGCTACGTGAATAAAATGACCATTGTTCTAGCAGTTGATCCAAATGTGATTTCTGATCCTCACCAACTTTGTGCGGACATTCAAGAATCTCTCACAATTATTAAGGATGCTGTCCTACAAAAAACATTAATCATCAACGATGTCGTTTAGTCAAAATATTATCCATTGCTTTATATTCGACTCACTTTTTAAAATTTATAGTAACTCGTCTTAATTAATTATTATTTAAATGACAGAAAAAAAAAGTGATAATTTATGGTAATTTGTAGAAAGAGATAATTCCATATAATAGCCACTGCGGTTTTCCAATTTTTACATATAGCCACTAGTTTTTAAATAACCAATAGGATCATGGATCATGGATTGTATGGTGGAAGTTAGTGGGTTCTTTGATAAGTATACCCCTGGAGAGTTGTCAGTGGTTGTTGATGTAAGAGGTCCAAAATGACCCCGTCTCCTTCTTATATCTCAGATGAAGGCAATCCCCAAACCCAATCCCTAAAATATGGTGCGGCTTCCAACTGATTTTATTATGCATCTTATTAAATTGAAATTCAAGTTGGTTAACCCAAACCCTTACACTTCGAAATAGCACCCAATTACCCGCAATATTTTGTATCTTCGCCATAATCGTATTTCCAGTTGTCGATTCGTTGCCGTGATTGAAGCGGTCCTAATTTGTTTCATCCATCCCTAATATCAGAGAAGGTATGTATCTCCTTAGAACTCGAACTGTAACTATAAAAATATTTGATTGATTTTTTATATAACATATGTTGAAAATGATTGAGAAGGGTCATCATGTTCTTCGTCGCGGTGGCCTGTGTGTATTGATGTCAGTCTAAAAAATACATATGATTGATTTCTTTCATATTCAGTGAAACAAATTAACGGTGTGATCTAATATTAATCTAGAGGGGAGCTGAATAGATTTTAATCGTTATTACCCAATTTTCGCATGTATGTCAATTTTACGAAAATACCCCTAACTAGTCACAATAATATAACAAGTGTAATAAGGTGCGGAATGTAAATAACACTTGATATTTACGTGGAAACCCTCACGGGAAAAACCACGGGCTGTTATGTGAGCCACACACGAACCTCAAATCCACTAATTGAAATGATTACAACCTAATCCCGGTATAAATGATCTAATCCCAATCAATAATCATCACAACTACCTAATCCCGGTATAAGTGGACCTAGTCCAATTGCTTGTGATTTAAGCTACTTAATCTCGATAGCAACACAAGACTTAATTCTCTAAGAAGAGATAATACAACCTAAGTGAATATATAAAATATCCAAAATGCAATTTAGAGCTAGGTTACTCTATATGCTTATCTAGAATGATGATTTTGCAATAAATTCAATCCTAGATATTAAAAACTAGATGACATGTCAAATAGCTTAGCTAAACATAGATTATGAAAACCTAGATAGCTATCAAAATACAACACTCAATCATGTCAACACAACAATCTCTATTTTGTATCTAGAATATATTCTAAGAACATACAAATAATATAAGAGATGTCAATGATAAATAAAACACTAATTATATATGATAATAGTGAAGAACTTACCAAAGAAAGTGTGTTGACCAAAACCCATGCAAGCAAGCATCATAACTATGCTAGAAAATGCTTAGATGATAATTTGATGCATATGAGAATGGTTTTTGAGTGTTAAGAAAGTGTTCTTGATTTGATTTTCTTTCAAATGTCTCTCTTTGAAGTTTAGGGTTCTTAGAGTTAAAGAACATTAATTCAGAAAATGAGAAAGTGAGATATTTATAGACATCAAGAACAGGGCATGTGAAAAGACAAGTTTGCCCTTGAAACTCATCGATCGGCGGTTTTAATCGGCGGCCAGGCCGCCGATTATAACCGCCGAATTGAACCCGAGAAGAACAGGGGAATAATGGCGGTTTCATTCGGCGGTTTCGTGACCGCCGATCTAACCGCCGAATCAAACCGAGAGATTAAATCAATCAGGTATGAATGGCGGTTAGACCACCGATCGTAACCGCAGAATTGCTCCAGACACTTCTGGAAGCAAACGGCGGTTTCATTCGGTGGCCAGGCCGCCGATCATAACCGCCGATCACCAACATAGGTGAAAACCAAGGAGAAGCCAAGGGCATTCTCCGTAGGTGGTCTTCGCGCAAAACCAAGCACATTCTAGTGCAGCACGGACGTTTCCGAATACTATCGGGAAGCGAATTACAAGACACAAAAACACACAACAAGATATATCAATCAAAATGCTAGTGTGCAAAGTGACATGTGAAGAGTATGCACACAAATGCAAGTATGCTAAGTGTGTGTGTGTGCAATCTAAATCTCTTCAAAGAAAACTAAGCACTAGAGATTATACCTTTGGCGTGCTTGTCTCTTGAGGTCTTGAAAGGGCCTTTGAGTATGATGCTTAATCATCTAAACTACCGTTACATACAAACCCTAACACGTGGTTTGTCCACGAAATAAGCCAATCAAAGAATGAGAATCCTTACATTCAGGATATAACATATGTTTATGTCAGTCTAAATACATATGATTGATTTCAATCATATTCATATAATATATGTTGAAAAGGATTGAGAAGGGTCCCATTTATCTTTGTCGTGGTGGCCTGTGTGTGTTTGTTTATGTTAGAGTAGGAGTTTTATGGCATTCCCTGTGTCGTTGTACCCCTAGGTTACGAGGTTTAAACCTTTGTTACATTTCATGATCCTACCATTACATTCCATTACATTTCATGATCCTACAATTACACGAGATTCAATGTACCGTTACATTCCATGATCCTACCATTACACGAGATTACATGACATGGAATGACATTCCAAGATTCTCCATGACATGGAATGACATTCCTAGATTCTCCATGACATGAAATGAGATTCCATGATCCTCACAGATTCCATGATCCTACCATTACAACACGAAATTACATTCCATGATCCTCCTATCACAACACGACATTACATTCCATGATCCACATCATGGAATGTAATTTCATAAAACATTGATGACATTTTCCGTCTGATGACATTGATGACATGTCCATCTTCCCATGATGACATTATTTTAATCCGTCTGATGACATTGATGACATGTATTTTAATTTTAATTCCATCTGTTACATACAGCTTCAGGAATATGGTTCTGTTGATAGTGAACTACGATGGATAGTGGGAAGATGGACAGTTCAACCTTAAAGCTGTTTTCTTTTTGTTAGTGACAGTGAAGGAGACTTTGAAAACATAGGCAGAGAAGATATGTAGTCGATTTGGCTTAAATTCCGATGAAGTGGACTTCAAGATAAGTGAAAGTTCACAAATAAACGCTCGGTGTGTTCTAAATATATCTAGAGGGGAGGGGGGGGGGGGGGGGGGTGAATAGATTTTAATCGTTATTACCCAATTTTCGCATGCATGTCAAGATTACGAAAATACCCCTAACTAGTCACAAAAATATAGCAAGTGTAATAAGATGCGAAATTTAAATAACACTTGATATATACGTGGAAACCCAACCACTGGGAAAAATCACGGGCTGTTTAGTGCGCCACACTCGAACCTCGAAATCCACTAATTGAAATGGAGTTTACAACCTATGTAGACCTCGTCTAACACTCCGGTCAATAACCCCCCACTTCTACCACGCGGGCCTTTAAAAGTGGCTCTAGTTCTAATTGCTTGAGGCCTAAGCAACCTTAGCCCTCAATGAAGAGATTATGTAACCTATGTGAATATGTATGAATATTCGAATAACAAATAAGGCTAAGGAACCTTAGATGCTTATCTAGGATGATGATATAATCAATTAAATCAACCCTAGATATCAATAGCTAAATGACATGTCAAATAGCTTAGCTAATCAAGATTAATCAAAAACCTAATTAGCTATCACAATACAACACTCAATCAATTCATCACAATTAATTCTCTATTCTTGTATTTATCATATGATCAAAAACATACAAGTAAATTAAAAGAGAATATGCTTGATAGTAAAATATTAAAATAAGATGAAATTAATCAAAATCTTACCAAGCATGTTGTGATGATGCAAACCCATTCATGGATGCTTTCTATATAGACATAGAAGATGCAATATGAAATTTGATGCGCAAAGGATTTGATTTAAGTGGTTAAAGGTGAATTCTTTTGTATTTTTCTTTGCTTGAAAAATATTCTAAGTATGAAATATGAAAATCAACTCACTTGAATGACCTAAAGTCATAGAGGCATATATATAGAGTGTCAAAACCAAAGTGGTGCGTTTTGATAAGTTACACCTATTTTTGCCTTGGGCGCTGTACGTAGAGCGCCTCTTGTACAGCGCTTGTACAGCGCCCATACTTTGATCTCTCGAGAAAACAGAGTGGCGTTGTACGTACAGCACTTTGTACAGCGCTTTGTACAACGCCCGTACAGCGACCCAACAGCGATCGATTTAAATCGATCAGGTCTGTACATCGCTTATATGGGCGCTGTTCGTACAGCGCTTTGTACAGCGCCCATCACAATGAATGCAATCCTAAGTCTAGAATGAACATGACTTTGGTCAACAAAATGCAATCATGTAAGGCATGCAAGAAGAGATGTAAATGAACATTAATGAGCACATAATAACAACACATACACAACGTACAAGAAAATGAATTAAGCATGAGATGTGAGTGTGTGTGCTTTTTGGCTTTTAGGCATTCTTTTTGGAACGCGGGAGTGCTTTAGTGTTATCTACTGTGCTTTTTGGCTTTCGGGCACATTTTTGGAACAGGGGCATGCTGTTTCATTTATGAGCATGCATTTTAGTTCCCGGGTGAGCATTTTTGCTTTCGAGCATGTTTTCTCAAACACGAGAGTGCTTCTTAGTTCTCGGGGTGTGCTTTTTAGCTTTCGGGCATGCTTTTTGGAATGCGGGAGTGCCCTTCAGTTCTCGAGTATGCTTTTTAGCTTTCAGGCATGCTTCTTAGAATAGGGGACTACTTTTTAGTTTCCGGGTGTGTTTTTTGGGCTTCCGGGCAAGCTTTTTGGAATGTGGGAGTTCTATTTAGTTCTCAAGCATGCTTTTCAGTTCCTGGGTGTACTTTTTGGCTTTCTGGCATGATTTTTGGAATGTGGGAGTGCTTTTTTGTTTCCGGGTGTGCTTTTCGGCTTTCGGGCATGCTTTTTGGAATACGAGAGTGCTTTTTAGTTCTCAGGTGTGGTTTTTGGATTTCGAGCATGCTGACGAGCGTGCTTTTTAGTTTTAGGGTTTGCTTATTGGCTTTCGAGCAATCTTTTTTGAACATGTGAGTGCTTTTTAGTTCTTGAGTGTGCTTTTTGGCTATCGGGCATGCCCTTTAGAACACGGGAGCTCTTTTTAGTTCTCGGGTATGCTTTTTGGCTTTCGGGCATGTTTTTTGAAACATGTGAGTTCTTTTTGGCTTTCGGGCGTGCTTTTTGGAACACAGGAGTTCTTTTTAATTCTTGACAATGCTTTTTAGTTCCTAAGTGTGCTTTTTGGCTTTGGCCAAGCTTTTTTAGAACGCAGGAGTGCTTTTTATTTCCCGAGAGTGCTTTTGGCTTTCGGGCATGCTTTTTGGAATGCAGGAGTGCTTTTTAATTTTTAGCTGTGCTTTTTGGCTTTCAAACATGCTTTTTGGAACACGTGAGTACATTTTAGTTTACGAGCATGCTTTTTGGCTTTCCAGCACGCTTTTTGAAAAATGGGTGTGCTTTTTCGCTTTCGGGCATGCTTTTTGGAATGAGGGAATGTTTTTTAGTTTCCGGGTGTGTTTTTTCACTTTCTTGCATGCTTTTTGGAACGCGAGATTAGTTTTTAGTTCTTATGTGTGATTTTTGGTTTCTAGCATGCTTTTTGGCACACGAGAGTGCTTTTAAGTTTACAAGTGTGCTTTTTAGTTCTTGGGTGTGCTTTTTGGCTTTTGGGTATGCTTTTGGAACGCGGGTGTCCTTTTTATTTCTAGGGTGTGCTTTCTGTGTTTCGGGCTTGCTTTTTTGGAATGCGGGGTGTTCGTTTTAGTTCTCGAGCATGCATTTTAGTACCTGGCTGTGCTTTTTAGCTTTCAAGCATGCTTTTTGGAATATAAGGTGCTTTTTTAGTTTACGAGAGTGCTTTTGACTTCTTCGGTGTGCATTTTGGCTTTCGAGAATGCATTTTGGAACACGAGAAAGCTTTTTAGTTCTCAAGTGTGCTTTTCAGCTTTTGAGCATGCTTTTTGGAATACAGGAGTGCTTTTAGTTCTTGGGTGTGCTTTTTAGCTTTCGGGCATGATTTATGGAATGCGGGAGTGCTTTTTAGTTTCCGGGTGTGCTTTTTGGCTTTCGAGCAAGCTTTTTGGAACACAGGAGTGCTTTTTAGTCTACAAGCGTGCTTTTATGTTCCCGGGTGTGCTTTTTGGCTTTCGAGCATGCTTTTTAAAACACGGGAGTGCTTTTTAGTTTCCGTGTGTGCTTTTTAGCTTTCGGGCATGCTTTTTGGAACACATGAGTGCTTTTTAGTTTTCGGATATGCTTTTTGGCTTTCAGGCATGCTTTTCGGAACACGAGAGTTCTTTTTAATTCTCGAGCACGCTTTTTAGTTCCTAGGTGTGCTTTTTCGCTTTCAAGCATGCTTCTGGAATGCGGTAGTGCTTTTTAGTTCTCAATTGTGCTTTTTGTATTTGGGGCATTCATTTTGGAACGAGGGAGTGCTTTTTAGTTCCCTGGTGTGACTTTTGGCTTTTGGGCATGCTTTTTTGGAACGTGGGAGTGCTGTTTAGTTCACAGGTGTGCTTTTTGGAATACATGAGTGCTTTTTTGTTTTCGGGTGTGCTTTTTGGATGTAGAGCATGCTTTTTGTAACACGGGATTGCTTTTTAATTTACGAGCGTGCTTTTTAGTTCCCGAGTTTGCTTTTTGGCTTTCAAGCATGTTTTTTGGAACACGGGAGTGCTTTTATTTCTCGGGTGTGTTTATTGACTTTCGGGCATGCTTTTTGGAACGCGAGAGTGCATTTTAGTTCTTGGGTATAGTTTTTAGTTTTCAGGTGTGCTTTTTGGAACGCGGGTGTACTTTTTAGTTTCTGGTTGTGTTTTTTTGGCTTTCGGGTATATTTTTTGGAACGCTTGAGTGCTTTTTAGTTCTTGGGGGTGTGCTTTTTGGCTTTTAGGCACGCTTTTTGGAACACGGGAGTGCTTTATAGTTCTCTACTATGCTTTTTGGCTTTCGGGCACACTTTAGGAACAGGGGCGTGCTTTTTAGTTTATGAGCATGCATTTTATTTCCTAGGTGAGCATATTTGCTTTTGAGCATGCGTTTTCGAACATGAGAGTGTTTTTTGGTTCTCAGGGTGTGCTTTTTAGCTTTCGGGCATGCTTTTTGGAACGTGGGAGTGCCTTTTAGTTCTCGGGGTATGCTTTTTGGCTTTCAGGCATGCTTCTTAGAATAAGGGACTGCTTTTTAGTTTCCGGGTGTGCTTTTTGGTTTCTGGGCAAGCTTTTTGGAACGTGGGAGTTATATTTAGTTCTCAAGAATGCTTTTCAGTTCCCAGGTGTACTTTTTGGCTTTCAGGCATGATTTTTGGAATACGGGGGTGCTTTTTTGTTTCCGATTGTGCTTTTCGGCTTTCAGGCATGCTTTTTAGATTGCGGGAGTGCTTTTTGGAATACGAGCATGCTTTTTAGTTTCAGGGTCTGCTTTTTGGCTTTCGAGCAATCTTGTTTGAAAACGTGAGTCCTTTTTAGTTCTCGAGTGTGCTTTTTGGCTTTCAGGCATGCCTTTTGGAACACGGGTATCCTTTTTATTTCTTGGGTGTGCTTTCTGTGTTTCGGGCATGCTTTTTGGAATGCGGGGGGTTGCTTTTAGTTCTCGAGCATGCATTTTAGTACTTGGCTGTGCTTTTTCGCTTTCAAGTATGCTTTTTGGAATATAAAGTGCTTTTTCAGTTTACGAGAGTGCTTTTTACTTCTTGGGTGTGCTTTTTGGCTTTCGAGAATGCTTTTTGGAATACGGGAGTGCTTTTTAGTTCTCAGGTGTGGTTGTTGGATTTCGAGCATGCTTACGAGTGTGCATTTTAGTTTCAGGGTCCACTTTGTGGCTTTCGAGTAATCTTTTTTGAACACGTGAGTGCTTTTTAGTTCTCGAGTGTGCTTTTTGGCTTTCGGGCATGCCTTTTGGAACACGGGAGTTCTTTTTAGTTCTTGAGCATGAATTTTGGCTTTCGGGCATGCTTTTTGAAACACGGGAGTGCTTTTAGGCTTTTAGGCGTGCTTTTTGGAATGCAGGAGTTCTTTTTAGTTCTCGACAATGCTTTTTAGTTCCTAGGTGTGCTTTTTGGCTTTTCGGCATGCATTTTGGAACACAAGAGTGCTTTTTAGTTCCCGGGTGTTCTTTTTGGCTCTTAGCCATTCTTTTTTAGAACGCGGGAGTGCTTTTTATTTCCTGAGAGTGCTTTTTGGCTTTCAGGCATGCTTTTTGGAACACATGAGTGCTTTTTAATTTCTAGGTGTGCTTTTTGGCTTTCAAGCATACTTTTTGGAACACGTGAGTACATTTTAGGTTACGAGCGTGCTTTTTGGCTTTCCAGCACGTTTTTTGAAAATTGGGAGTGGTTTTTTAGTTCTCGGGTGTGCTTTTTGGCTTTCGGGCATGCTTTTTGGAATACGAGAATACTTTTTAGTTTCCGGGTGTGCTGTTTGGCTTTCTTGCATGCTTTTTGGAACGCGAGAGTAGTTTTTAGTTCCTGGGTGTGATTTTTGGATTCTAGCATGCTTTTTGGCACACGAGAGTGCTTTTTAGTTTACAAGTGTGCTTTTTAGTTCTTGGGTGTGCTTTTTGGCTTTTGGGCATGCTTTTGGAACGCGGGTGTCCTTTTTATTTATCGGGTGTGCTTTCTATGTTTCGGGCATGCTTTTCGGAATGTGGGGGTTTCCTTTTAGTTCTCGAGCATGCATTTTAGCACCTGTCTGTGCTTTTTTGCTTTCGAGCATGTTTTTGGAATACGGGAGTGCTTTTTTAGTTTATGAGAGTGCTTTTTGGCTTTCGAGCATGCTTTTTGGAACACGGTAGTGCTTTTTAGTTCTCGGGTGTGCTTTTTGGCTTTCAAGCATACTTTTTGGCTTTCGGGCATGTTTTTTGGAACGTAGGAGTGCCTTTTTGTTCTCGGGTATGCTTTTTGGCTTTCGAGCATGCTTTTTCGAACACGAGAGTGCTTTTTAGTTTATAAGCATGCTTTTATGTTCCCGGGTGTGCGTGTTGGCTTTCGAGCATGCTTTTTAAAACACGGGAGTGCTTTTTAGTTTTTGTGTGTGCTTTTTAGCTTTTGAGCATGCTTTTTGGAATGTAGGAGTGCTTTTTAGTTCTCAGGTATGCTTTTAGGCTTTTGGGCATGCTTTTTGGAACACGGGAGTACTTTTTAGTTTTCGGTTATGCTTTTTGGCTGTCGGGCATGCATTTTGGATCACAGGAGTTGTTTTTAATTCTCGAGCATGCTTTTTAGTTCCTGTGTGTGCTTTTTGGTGTTCAGGCATGCTTTTTGGAATGCGGTAGTGCTTTTTAGTTCTCAGGTATGCTTTTTGTATTTTTGGCATTCATTTTGGAACGCGGGAGTGCTTTTTAATTCCCTGGTGTGACTTTTGGCTTTTAGGCATGCTTCTTTGGAATTTGGAAGTGCTATTTAGTTCACGGGTGTGCTTTTTGGAATACATGAGTGCTTTTTTGTTTTCGGGTGTGCTTTTTGGATGTTGAGCATGCTTTTTGGAACACTGGAGTGCTTTTTATTTCTCGGGTGTGTTTTTTGACTTTCGAGCATGCTTTTTGGAACGCAAGAGTGCATTTTAGTTCTTGGGTATACTTTTTGGCTTTCGAGCATGCTTTTTGGAAAACGGGAGTGCTTTTTAGTTTACAGGAGTGCTTTTTAGTTTTCGGGTGTGCTTTTTGGCTTTCGTGCATGCTTTTTGGAACGCGGGTGTGCTTTTTAGTTTCTGGTTGTGTTTTTTGGCTTTCGGGTATATTTTTTGGAATGCAAAAGAGCTTTTTAGTTCTTAGGGTATGCTTTTTGGCTTTTAGGCATGCTTTTTGGAACGCGGGAGTGCTTTATAGTTCTCTAATATGCTTTTTGGCTTTTGGGCACACTTTAGGAACAAGGGCATGCTTTTTAGTTTATGAGCATGCATTTTAGTTCCTAGGTGAGCATATTTGCTTTTAAGCATGCTTTTTTTTGAACATGAGAGTGCTTTTTGGTTCTCAGGGTGTGCTTTTTGGCTTTCGGGCATGCTTTTTGGAACGTGGGAGTGCCTTTTAGTTCTCGGGTATGCTTTTTGGCTTTCAAGCATGCTTCTTAGAATAGGAGACTGCTTTTTAGTCTTCGGGTGTGCTTTTTGGCTTCCGGGCAAGCTTTTTGGAACGTGGGAGTTCTATTTAGTTCTCAAGCATGCTTTTCAGTTCCTGGGTGTACTTTTTGGCTTTCAAGCATGATTTTTGGAATACGGGGGTGCTTTTTTATTTCCAGGTGTGCTTTTCGGCTTTCGAGCATGCTTTTTGGAATGCGAAAGTACTTTTTAGTTCTCAGATGTGGTTTTTGGATTTCGAGCATGCTTACGAGCATGCTTTTTAGTTTCAGGGTATGCTTTTCGGCTTTCGAGCAATCTTTTTTGAACACGTGATTGCTTTTTAGTTCTTAAGTGTGCTTTTTGGCTTTCGGGCATGTTTTTTGGAACACGGGAGTTCTTTTTAGTTATTGAGTATGCTTTATGGCTTTCAGGCATGCTTTTTGAAACACGGGATTGCTTTTTGGAACGCGGGAGTTCTTTTTCGTTCTCGATAATGCTTTTTAGTTCTAGGTGTGCTTTTTGGTTTTTCGGCATGCTTTTTGGAACACAAGAGTGCTTTTAGTTCCCGGGTGTTTTTTTTTGGCTTTTGTCCATGCTTTTTTAGAACACGGGAGTGCTTTTTATTTCCCGACAGTGCTTTTTGGCTTTTAGGCATGCTTTTTTGAACGCATGAGTGCTTTTTAATTTTTAGGTGTGCTTTTTGGCTTTCAAGCATGCTTTTTGGAACACGTGAGTACATTTTAGTTTACGAGCGTGCTTTTTGGCTTTCCAGCATGATTTTTGAAAAATGGGAGCACTTTTTTATTCTCAGGTGTGCTTTTTGGCTTTCGGGCATGCTTTTTGGAATGCGGGAATGCTTTTTAGTTTTCTGGTGTGTTTTTAGGCATTCTTGCATGTTTTTGGAACGCGAAGTAGTTTTTAATTCCCGGGTGTGATTTTTGGTTTCTAGCATGCTTTTTGGCACACGAGTGCTTTTTAGTTCTTAGGTGTGCTTTTTGGCTTTTGGAATGCAGATGTCCTTTTTATTTCTCGGGTGTGCTTTCTATGTTTCGGGCATGCTTTTTGGAATGCAGGGGTTTCCTTTTAGTTCTCTAGCATGCATTTTAGTACCTAGCGGTGCTTTTTCGCTTTCGAGCATGCTTTTTGGAATATGGGACTGCTTTTTTAGTTTGCGAGAGTGCTTTTTACTTCTTGGGTGTGCTTTTTGGCTTTCGAGCATGTTTTTTGGAACACGGGAGAGCTTTTTAGTTCTCGAGTGTGCTATTTGTCTTTCAAGCATGCTTTTTGGAATGTAGGAGTGCTTTTAATTCTTGGGTGTGCTTTTGGCTTTCGGGCATGATTTTTGGAATGCGGGAGTGCTTTTTAGTTTCCGGGTGTGCTTTTTGGCTTTCGAACATGCTTTTTGGAACACGGGAGTGCTTTTTAGTTTACAAGCGTGCTTCTCTGTTCCTAGGTGTACTTTTTGGCTTTCGAGCATGCTTTTTAAAACACGAGAGTGCTTTTTAGTTTTCGTGTGTGCTTTTTAGCTTTCGAGCATGCTTTTTGGAACGTAGGAGTGCTTTTTAGTTCTCAGGTATGCTTTTTGGCTTTCGGGCATGCTTTTTGGAACACGGGAGTTCTTTTTAATTCTCGAGCACGCTTTTTAGTTCCTGGGTGTGCTTTTTGGCTTTTAGGCATGCTTTTTGGAATGCGGTAGTGCTTTTTAGTTCTCAGGTGTGCTTTTTGTATTTTGGGCATTCATTTTGGAACGCGGGAGTGCTTTTTAGTTCCCTGGTGTGACTTTTGGCTTTTGGGCATGCTTTTTTGGAATGTGGGAGTGCTGTTTAGTTCACAGGTGTGCTTTTTGGAATACATGAGTGCTTTTTTGTTTTCGGGAGTACTTTTTGGATGTCAAGCATGCTTTTTGGAACGCATGAGTGCTTTTAAGTTCTCAGGTATGCTTTTTGGCTTTCGGGCATGCTTTTTGGAACACGAGAGTGCTTTTTAGTTTTCGATTATGCATTTTGGCTTTCGAGCATGCTTTTTGGAACACGAGAGTTCTTTTCAATTCTCGAGCTCGCTTTTTAGTTCCTAGGTGTGTTTTTTATCTTTCAAGCATGCTTTTTGGAATGCGGTACTGCTTTTTAGTTCTCAGGTGTGCTTTTTTTCTTCTGGGCATTCATTTTGGAACGCGTGAGAGCTTTTTAGTTCCCTGGTGTGACTTTTGGCTTTTGGGCATGCTTTTTTAGAACATGGTAGTGTTTTTTAGTTCACGGGTGTGCTTTTTGGAACACAAGAGTGCTTTTTTGTTTTCGAGTGTGCTCTTTTGATTTCGAGCATGCTTTTTGGAACATGGGAGTGCTTTTTAATTTATGAGCGTGCTTTTTAGTTCCCGAGTTTGCTTTTTGGTTTTCAAGCATGCTTTTTGGAACACGGGAGTGCTTTTTATTTCTCGGGTGTGCTTTTTGACTTTCGGGCATGCTTTTTAGAACGCGAGAGTGCTTTTTAGTTCTTGGGTATACTTTTTGGTTTTCGAGCATGCTTTTTAGAAAACGGGAGTGCTTTTTAGTTTCCGGGTATGCTTTTTGGCTTTCGTGCATGCTTTTTGGAACGTGGGTGTGCTTTTTAGTTTCTTGTTGTGCTTTTTGGCTTTCGGGTATGTTTTTTGGAATGCAGGAGTGCTTTTTAGTTCTCGGGGTGTGCTTTCTGGCTTTTATGCATGCTTTTTGGAACGTGGGAGTGCTTTATAGTTCTCTACTATGCTTTTTGGCTTTCGGGTACACTTTTGGAACAAGGGCATGCTTTTTAGTTTATGAGCATGCATTTTATTTCCCAGGTGAGCATTTTTGCTTTCGAGCATGGCTTTTCGAACACGAGAGTGCTTTTTAATTCTTAGGGTGTGCTTTTTGTCTTTTGAGCATGCTTTTTGGAACACGGGAGTGCTTTTTAGTTCTCGGGTATGCTTTTTGGCTTTCAGGCATGCTTCTTAGAATAGGGGATTGCTTTTTAGTTTTCGGGTTTGCTTTTTAGCTTCCGGGCAATCTTTTTGGAACGTGGGAGTTCTATTTAGTTCTCAAGCATGCTTTTCAGTTCCTGGGTGTACTTTTTGGCTTTTGGGCATGATTTTTGGAAAGCGGGAGTTCTTTTTTGTTTCCGGGTGTGCTTTTCGGCTATCGGGCATGCTTTTTGGAATGCGGGAGTGCTGTTTAGTTCTCATGTGTGGTTTTTGGATTTCGAGCATGCTTACCAGCGTGCTTTTCAGTTTTAGGGTCTGCTTTTTGGCTTTGGAGCAATCGTTTTTGAACACGTGAGTGCTTTTAGTTCTCGAGTGTGCTTTTTGGCTTTTAGGCATGCCTTTTGAAACACGGGAGTTCTTTTTAGTTCTTGGGTATGCTTTTTGTCTTTCAGGCATACTTTTTGAAACATGAGAGTGCTTTTTGGCTTTCAGGCGTGCTTTTTGGAACGCGGGAGTTCTTTTTAGTTCTCAACAATGCTTTTTAGTTCCTAGGTGTGCTTTTTGGCTTTTCGGCATGCTTTTTGGAACACAAGAGTGCTTTTTAGTTCCTAGGTGTTCTTTTTGGCTTTTGGCCATGCTTTTTTAGAATGCGGGAGTGCTTTATATTTCCCGAGAGTGCTTTTTGGCTTCAGGGCATGCTTTTTGGAACACATGAGTGCTTTTTAATTTTTAGGTGTGCTTTTTGGCTTTCAAGCATGCTTTTCGGAACACGTGAGTACATTTTAGTTTACGAGTGTGCTTTTTGGCTTTACATCATGCTTTTTTAAAACTGGGAATGTTTTTTAGTTCTCGGGTGTGATTTTTGGCTTTCGGGCATGCTTTTTGAATGCGAGAGTGCTTTTTAGTTCTCGTGTATGCTTTTTTGCTTTCGAGCATGCTTTTTGGAATATAGGAGTGCTTTTTAGTTCTCGGGTGTGCTTTTTAGCTATCGGGTATGCTTTTTGGAACACATTAGTGCTTTTTAGTTCCCGGGGTGTGCTTTTTGGCTTTTGGGCTTTTGGGCCTGCTTTTTGGAACACAGGAGAGCTTTTAAGTTATCAGGCATGTGTTTCGGCTTTTAGGCATGGTTTTTGGAACACGGGAGTTCTTTTTTGTTTTCGGGTGTGCTTTTTGGCTTCCGGGCATGCTTTTTAGTTCTCAAGTATGTTTTTTAGTTCCTAGGTACACTTTTTTTGCTTCTCGGTTTACTTTTTGGAACGCGGGAGTTCTTAATAGTTCTCGAGCATGTGTTTCCTAGATGTGCTTTTTGGCTTCCAGGCATGTTTTTTGGAACGCGCGAGTGCTTTTTATTGTTGCGGTTTGGAAAGAGGCAATAGTGGAGGTGACATTGACGATTGGATCGGATTTTGTGGATGGAGATCTTGGCGGTTTGGTGAGTCAAGAAAGGCCTCATCTTGGTCACATTGAGCTCCATCGTCCTTTTACACTGAAAATCAGCTTGAGATAGGTCGGGAATGGTCACTTTCCAGCGGCTGTTATAGTTAGGGTTTGGAGCTTCTTGTTCGTCAATGGAGGCAGTTGGTCGTGAGGAAGAAGATGAAGAATGTTGGGGTGCATTCAGCGTTGGGCCGGGGTGCATGCAGCCTTGAGTCTTTTGTCTTCTTTTGGGGTGCAATCAGTAGTGGCTGGGGTGTATTTAAAGGCCCAATCCAGCCTCCCAAACACACCGTTTCACTAAAATGACGTGGCACATTTGCTTGATTTGCTTGGTGAATTACGGAACACCCTCTGATCTCTTCCACAATTGCAATAACTCTAAACCTTCTTCATAATTAACACCTTTGCCCCTAATTCATCTATATTACTTCAGTGCCCTTGATCTTTATAAATACCTGAAAAACACTTAATTCACACAATTAAATCACGGGATATTGCCCGAAAATCGAGTGAAAAGAGAAGGAAATGAGGGCCAAAATCATACTAATTTAGGTTCGATAAAATACCTCCAAACCTATCTTTTGTTCGTCCTCGAGCAAAACAAACATAAGCACTTATGGACATGTGTCTAATTATCAAACAATCAAAATTAAAGCACCAACTCTTTGCAAAAGACTCAAAAGTTAAAATTCGACTTGTAAAACCAAAAGCGAAGAGATTTAATCAACGTTGTGCTCATTAGGAAATGTGCATGTAAGATATGCTAAATGAAGATTAAAGACATGCCACTCTAAGTAAACATTGCACGCAACACGATCCTACATTCAAGATGCTAAGGCTTCAAAAACTAGAGTGCCATTCGGTAGAGAATGTAATTCGCCTCGACATCTAATCCTCACCGGATTCTCTCATTTTCGCACAGATCCTAGGCTTCACTCATAATCCATATGCGATATGAGTTTATGTTCAAGATATCAAATATAATTGCACATGATCATTTAAAAACACAATTTTTGAAAATTAGTCTCATGAATGGAATTGAAAGCCATGAACTGAAAAGAACATGCATCAACCAAAATTTCCAAAGTGGACATCCCTAAAGATCAAATAGGTCTTTCATTTGGTTGTAATGGGGCCTAAGGTGAATGGTGAGTCAATAAATGAGAAAAATTGATATCAAACACCCAATGGTCACACTAAGGCATACATTCTAAATTTAGCACATTTTGCTCATTACAACTTGCATATTCACACTTTGGCGTCCATGCTTACAATTCACTTTGTGTATTTTCTACTCTTAGTTTTTATTGAGTAGCTCATTTAATTCCACATAATTCATCTAGGCACTCAGTGCCTCATTCATCTTTTCTTTTGTTTCTTTTGTTTTGCTTTTGTTTTGTTTTGTTTTCTTTTTCAGCACCGCATTTCATCTTTTTAATGTGTTTGAACATACATACATGCCTAGGTACATGCCTTACAATTATAATACACCTCAAAGCTTACATTCAATCCCTAAGCCTTAGCAAACCATTTGGTACAAGGTAAGTCTAGTGTATAGGCTATATGCTTTATGTGGAAGTGGTTCATGAATGAAAAGCTTAATTGTGTTTGGCTTCAAATGGGCATGGGAGCACACACATTAAATGGTATGTAAGTATTTAGGCCAATTTAGTGGTTTTTCATATGCATTGCCTGAAATCATCTCTAAAGGTTTGTCCACAGAGTCAATTAAAGCATCCATAAGCAGTCCATAATGTTCTATGACAAACAACATTTAAGTGCAAACAAGAAATTTCAAATATGTTTAATATGTGTGTTTGAATGAGTGTTTAAAGAGTGAAAAAATTCCCTCAAAATATGCGTTTTAGGCTATGTTTGTGAATCCTCACGGGAAGTCTCCACTATTAATTCCTAACCTTCAAGCATAATTGAATATTCACTCCGACATCAAGATAAAAGAACTAGCGCGCTTTGCACATGCAACCCTAAATGGCATGAAGTTAATCTAAACTAAGCAATGCAAAGATGCACAATTTCTTACTCGCACACACAATGACACAATTTCTACAAGCAAAATATGCTCAAGCATGGCATTATTACAAGATTTTTGAAAAATTTTAAAGCTCAAAATATTTGCACATAATTTGCAAATAAGAGAAGGTGTTGTGCACACACCCCCAAACGTAAATTAGACATTGTCCTCAATGTCTTTGGGGCATATAAAAACCAGTAAACGCGGTGCAACACACATCCACAAGCAATAGTCAAAACAACATCAATGTCATATATAAAAATTTATCCCAAATATTGGAATCAAGAGGTTCAATAACATCCTATATGCTTATCCTCAACTCAAGAGATATGTCAATGTAAATTCATCAAGAGTTATCATCACAATCCATGTGGACAAAATATGTGATCATCAAAGCCTAAATCCACTATCACAAACAATCCTCGCCCTTATTCTAAACAAGAAAACTAAAAAGCAAGAAATAAAACAAATTAAAATAAGAAAGGAAAGAAAATGTACCTAGGTGGGGTGCCTCCCACCGAGCGCTTGGTTTTACGTCCTAGCTAGACGTACTACTTGGATCGATCAACCAAATTCCAAGGTTTCGAATTTTCGCCTATATGCGATTAGGTCTTGGAAGTATTTGTCACCCGCCGGTGTGTTCCTAATCACATAAAGCAAAGGCAAGTAAATGTGCACTTGAAAAAGTGGTTTTTGAGTAGGAAACAACCTAGACCAAATGCTTTTGAGTAGGTGGCTTGGAAAAATAGTATGAGGGACATAAGGCTTCAGCTCCTTCATTTCATCGTTCGTCTCCTCTTCTCCTACTTCTTCACCTGAAATACTAGAAGAATCGTTAGCAAAATTGTGAACATAATTGTGCTCTACATTCTCACCATTCCAAGGGATGGTGGTAGCTTCTTCTAGCATTGGTGGACTTGGGAACTCTTGGCTCTCTTTCCCTTTCATGGCTTCCATGATAGCTCCAAAGTGCACTTCTATTCTTCTCAACGAAGATTCTAATCCGAAAACCTAAGTGCACTTGCCTCCAAACATCCGTTCAAAGTATGCTCATACGACATTTGTGATGCTCGGATGGCCTCTAGCTTTTCTTCCTCGGGATTCCCATCCTTCGGCCCCGTGTTGGAAGAATTTGAGTCATGAGCTCTTTCTTCCCTTGAGTGCCTTGAGGTAAATAATTCCATGTCATGGTTGAATTTTGCCAATTGCAAGTCAAAAGGATCCATTGTTCCTGAAAGGAAAAAAGAAAATAAAAACAACACAAGATACAAAAGAAAATAAAACTAGAAAATCTAAAAATAACAAAAATGACACATAACCTAGAAAATCTAACAACAAGGAAAAGTTACACAAATCAATTACTCTAAACACCAATCCCCAGCAGTGGTGCTATTTTGATGACTCTCTTTTTGTGTCGTTACCAAATTGTGAATTATCAAAAGATGTTTGTAAAGAAATTCCTACACAATACGCTCTAAGTTTTGAAAACTAGTAAAGCAGTAAGCTAAAGATTCGTTCCACTGGGATTATGTTAGATTAATCGATTTGCTATCTAATCTAAGTTAGTTTAACTAGTGTGCAAGAACATAAATCATGGTTAGTTGGATAATGTATTGTTTGAGAAACCATCAAACAATTCATGTAAAGTAAATATAACAAAAATGTAAAGAGAATATGAATAGATAGGAATCCAATGTCAACAACCTAGATAAGAAAATGGATTAAACAATTAATAGGAAGTCTAGGGAAATGATAGAGTAGCTAAGGGGCTATGAGAAATTCATACATGGCTTCATTAACGTACTATCTACACAATCAAGGACCGATCTCATTCGAAATTGTTGTTTAGACTGTCACTACGAACCCTAAACAACTTCCCACCAAGATGCCTAACCGATTAAAGAGAGGGGGTCAAGGTGGGATCGGTTAGTGACGATCAAAGGCCTAGGCAATTATGGTTGATCTACCCTCCAAAAGCCTATCCAATTCACCGTGTGCTACAATCAATCAAGTGTGTCAATAACTTAACCAATTTTATCACAAATAAATCCTACAACATATTGCAATCAACAAGCGTATCAATAACTCAATCAATCATATAAGTGCAAGATCTAATTAAAAAGTAAATAAAACTATAATTGTGTAAACATAATATTCAAAGCTTGATAAATATTCATTGTCGAAAAGTCTCTCAAATCATCCCTCTAAAATGGGGGTTTAATTGTACATAATCACAAACAAGAATGGAAGTAAAATGTAGAGAAATCACCCTTGGGTCTCTCTTGTAAGCTTGATCCTTCCTTGAGCTTCCTTGCTTTATCCTAGTGCAAAGATTGGGTGATGAAGATATGTCTAGTGTAGGGAAAAATCAAAGTGCACGCAGCAGAAGCGAGACTAAAATCGGTTTTAGTATATTTAAATTTTTTTTCATAAGTTGAACCTTAACCCTTTAATTAATTAACATACATCTAAAAGATATCGTACCTTTGTCGACGTGAATCACCTAGGAGCGTGGTCTCCCTTCTCTTTGAATTGTGTACCTGAGGATGGATAACAAAACTTTTTCTTTTTCGTTAGTCACTAAACTCTTTTAAGAGAGAACGAAGAACGTTCCGGTCACTTGTGAATTCACAATCTATTTGATCAAAATTCACGTGAACCTAATTCAAAGATGTGCACAAAGCCTTTTGATATCAAAGCTAGCAGTGCACTATCGAAATAAGAACAATTCTTCTCTCTTTCCCTCTTGGCCGAAATTCACTATGTCTAAGAGTTGGATTCTATTTTTCAAACTTAAGAAAAATAACTCACAAGCCTTGCATTAAGTGGTGGCCGAATTCTATCACATGTATATATAGTGATCGAATTCCTTGCCCTATTATATTAGGGTTGGCCGAAAATCACTAAAGGAAATAATGTAGTGGCCGAAATCCTATCAATCTTGTGATTTCCAAACCCTAATCCAACTCTTTAGTGTATTTGTGACTACATAAAAGACTTCCTAATTTGACAAGATAAATAAAATCCTTTTTATTTATCTTCTTATCAAATAAAGTCTTTTATTCTCATTATACTACCACAATAGCATATTACTAAGAAACATATTTCCTAGTTAGAAAAAGATTTCGATTTTTAATTAATTAATTAATTAATTTCCATTTAATCAAATAATAAAATAAAATAATATATTAGACTTATATATAAGCCTTGCCGCCCATGTATAAAAAATAGGCCCAAATATTATTTTTTATTTTATTAAATCCATTGGACCTTTAATTGAAATGCCCACATGTGAACTAGGCCCATTCTTACTAAAAGAAACAAGCCCACATGCCTTAATACAATTCTAGATGGACCCATAAATAGTCCGGTAGAATATATCAAGTGATCCATGCAAGTCCGTGTGGATTGTGGATCTTGGCGAGTTTATCTAAATTTAAGCTCCAGTAGACATAACCCAATCTCAATCAACAAATGATTCACTTAGGTTCAATCAATTAATTTTAGTTCATTCCACTAAAGAATTGAAATTGCACTCTTAAATGAAAATAGAATAAGTAAATGATTCTCATTCATACCCTAGACAATCTTATAGGAGATGGTGAATCTGTTAGGATTATGCTCAATAGCAAGAGTGTAATAGTGTTTTTGACAATCTATTCATATTAATAATGTGATTTTTGGTTTAACAAATCTTATAGCATTTATAGTTTAATTATTATAATTGTCAAAAGTAAATAATCATAAGGTCAAAAGACTGTGAGAAAAGAAGAATTGTTCGTACATCTGGATATGTATGAGGTAGACACAATTCTTTAGTTAGTCTTGAATAATGTTCACAACTTAAGGTAAAGGGTGGGCACCTTTATCTTGTTAAAGTTGTAGATTCTTTTACTGGCATTTGAGTGGGATCAAATGTGTTATGATGAGTCTAAAATCATCAAAGTGGATTTGAGTAAAAGATCTAGTGCACTAGGTGCATTGAACTGGATCACAATGAAATACTTTATCTAGAACTGTCAATAGATAAAAATCTTTTCATTATCAGGACAATCGGAGAGTCTATCTTAATCCTGAGATAAATGATGGACTTATGGTTGCAAGTGTTATCATTTGAGTTATCAATGAGTACGATTATATAGTCTATCCTCGATAGTTTGGTGGTATTCATTTGTTAATCGATAGAGAACTTCATTTATAGATATGGACATCGTGGCTCCATTTCTTAAATGAGAGTAGAATATCATCATATGGATGTTTTGAGGTATTGGATATTAAATCTTAACGTTAAGTTTTCAATAGTGTCTATTGAACCATGGCTTCTGGACAAGTCAAAATATCCAAGTTCAAAATGTGGTCATATGAGGAAATATGGTAACTTGAAGAGCTATAGGCGGTCTATGAGCTCTTGGCGATTACTGATATTCTTCACGAGGATACACCATCTCCAATAAGATTGTCTAGGGTACGAATGAGAAACATTTACTTATTCTATCTTTATTTAAGAGTGCAATTTTAGTTCTTTAGTGGAATGAACTAAAATTAATAGATCGGACCTCAGTGAATCATTTGTTGATTGTGATTAGGTTATGTCTATTGAAGTTTAAATTTAGATAACCCACCAAGATCCCCAATCCACACGAACTTGCATGGATCACTTGATATATTCTACCGGACCAATTTATGGGTCTATCTAGAATTGTACTTAATTTATTAAGAATATAATTTGCACATTATTTATTTAATGGGCTGTTAAATTATATTAATATATTAATGAAAGGCATGTGGGCTTGTTTCTTTTAGTAAGAATGGGTCTGGTTCACATGTGGGCTTTTTAATTAAAGTCTAATGGATTAAATAAAATAAGAAAATAATATTAGGCCCATGTATATGGTGTGGGCGGCAAGACTAGAATAATAGTCTAAAATATTATTTTATTTTATTGATTGATTAAATGGAAATTAATTAATTTATTAGTTAATCATTTAATTGAGAATCAAAATCTTTTTCTGATCAGGAAATATATTTTCTAGAGTTATACTATTGGTAGTAGTATATTAAATATTAAAGACTTTATTTGGTAAGTAGATAAATAAAGGGAATTTATTTATTTAGTCAAATTAGGAAGTCTTTGATATAGTCACAAATACACTAAAGAGTTGGATTATGGTTTGGAATTCTAAGGAAATCTACCTAGGGTTAGGATTTAAGTCAAAAGACACAAATCCTACATGGTAAAGGATTTCGGCCTCAATATATAGATATATATGAAATATATATAGCAATTAGCCGGAATATATATATATATTTAAAAAGCACGCATATATATGTAATAGGTATGCAAGTTGAATTAAGGTAAATTATATATTATATATGCATGTGTATATATATGGATTATATAATTAAAATTTTGATTCGGTGCACAGTGCACTACATATATAATATACTGTGCAAAGTCATCGCACAGAGAAAACCATTTATAGCCATCTAACTTATCATACTTTTGTTTTTAACCACTTTTGAATTTTTAATTGTTAATAACCACTTTTTTTTAAAAAATTCAGTTTAGTACCATGAATTACCAGAGTACCCCTGAAAATAGTGTTCTTTAAACCTCGAAACAAACTTGAAATCACGACTAAATTGAAATACACAAACTTGAAATCATGCCTAAATGGAAATATTCAAACTTGAAATCATGCCTAAAATAGAAATATTCAAACTTGAAATCTGGACTAAATTGAAATTAGGATAAGTTTTTTTTTTTCCCTCTTTCTTCTTCCTCTTCTTCTTCCCCAAATTCAATTTAGGTTTAGGGTTTTTGTTTGTTTTGCAGATCTCGCCGGCGACCTGCACGAACCACGTCCGGCGGCTCGGTGTGCTTCGCGATCGCCGGCTGCACGTTGGAACCAGCGGCGGACGAACCAGCCGCCGACGACGCCTGGTCGCACGTGGTTCGTGCGACGAACCAACAGTGAGCTAGGGATCGGCGAACCAGCTTTGCCATCCCGTCCTGACGTCGCCCAGACGTACGCCGGAGCTTAGCGATCGTCAACCCACGCCGGCGAGAGAGAGATCGGCGAGAGAGAGGGAGATCGGGGAGAGAGAGAGAGGTAGATCGGGAGAGAGAGCAGAGGAGAGAGAAAGAAAAAAAAGAGAAAAAGAGAGAGAGAGAGAGCTGATTGGGATGTTTTTATATGGGGGCATTCCAGTAATTGCTTAAAAAGATGGCTATTAACAATTAAAATTATGCATGTGGTTAAAAAGGAATTTCCTATAATTATAGTGATCAGTTTTGGCAATTTCCACAATATATATAGTATATTGTGGAAGGTTTAGGCACTAGAAATATATAATATATTTAGCAAAGTATTTGGCGTACGATGGATATAAATATGAGGCAAGTGAAATCGGTTAACCCTAGGTCTTTGGCTTGAGAATATTTTTCTTTTGCTTGAGAAAAATAAAATCCAACTTTAGAGATTAGTGTGATAATTCGGCCAAGAGAGAAAAAGAGAAGAGATCGTTTTACTTCAATAGTGCACTAGTAGCTTATACATCAATAGGTTTTGTGCACAACTTCGAATAAGGTTCACGCGAGTTTCGATCATTAGATTGAGAATTCAAAAGTGACCAGAACGTTCTTTGTTATCTTTTGGAGGTTTTGTGACTAACGAAAAAGAAAAAGTTTTTGTTATCCATCCTCAGGTACATAATTCAAAGAGAAGGGAGACCACGCTCCTAGGTGATTCACGTTCGTGATTGGATTGGAAGATCTTGCAGATTACCATCGACGCAATGTCAATCGGATCACGCGACAAAGGTATGATATCTTTAGTATTATATGTTTAATTAATTAGAGGGTTAAGGTTCACTTTATGGAAAAATTTTAAACTATACTAAACTCGATTTTAGTCTCGCTTCCGCTGCGTGCACGTATTTTTCCCTACAGAATCCTCGTGAAGAATATCAGTAATCGCCAAGAGCTCATAGACCGCCTATAGCTCTCCAAGTTACCATATTTCCTCATAAGACCACATTTTGAACTTGGATATATATTATGACTTATCCAGAAGTCATCTTTCAATAGTCATTATCGAAAACTCAACGTTAAGATTTAATATCCAAAACCTCAAAACATCCATATATGATGATATTCTACTCTTATTTAATAAAATGGAGCCACGATGTCCATATTTGTAAATAAAGTCCTCTATCGATTAACAAATGAATACCACCAAACTATCAAGGATAGACTATGCTATATAATCGTACTCATTGATAGCTCAAATGATAACACTTGCAACCATAAGTCCATCATTTATCTCAAGATTAAGATAGACTCTCCGATTATCCTGATAATGAAAAGACTTTTATCTACTGACGGTTCTAGGTAAAGTATTTCATTGTGATCCAGTTCAATGCACCTAGTGCACTAGATTCTTTTACATGAAGACCCTCCGATGATTTTAGACTCATCATAACACATTTGATCCCACTCAAATGCTAGTAAAAGAATTCTACAACTTTAACAAGATAAAGGTGCCCAACCTTTAACTTAAGTTGTGAACATTATTCATGACTAACTAAAGAATTGTGTCTACCTCATACATATCCAGATGTATGAACAATTCTTCTTTTCTCATAGTATTTTGACCTTATGATTATTTACTTTTGACAATTATAATATTCAATATATAAATGCTATAAGATTTGTTTAAAACAAAAATCACTTTATTAATATGAAAAGATTGTCAAATACAATATTAAACTCTTGCTATTGAGCATAATCCTAACATCTAGATAGATGGAGTCAAATGGAAAGTGACAAAAGAGATGTGTGGAGAAGATGGGAAGAGATGAGTGATTTGGGTGAAGTAATCTAGTTGTTTGTTGATGAGATTAAAGAGGAGAAATGGTAGGATTCAAAATGGTGGAAGAAGGAATTTCTTGATTGATGAATTGTTTTTTTTCAAAGGGAAAGCAATGATGTATTTATAGGGTATTAAAATTAGGTCACGAGTGGCAAATTACCAAAACACCCATCTAGCATGGCTAATTACCATTTAGTCCCTCAGAAGGGAC
Source organism: Acer yangbiense (assembly GCA_008009225.1). NCBI lineage: Eukaryota > Viridiplantae > Streptophyta > Magnoliopsida > Sapindales > Sapindaceae > Acer > Acer yangbiense. The sequence goes on along the minus strand of CM017763.1, from coordinate 32,257,934 downwards.
CTTTCTGTAATTTTCTCAACCAATCAGGTATGGTCGTTGAAAGATTTTGTGTGGGTTTTCAGTCTACACTTAGGGGCGACAATGTCAGGTGCCAAATCCACCCTCTGTCATTATGGCGTCGGAAAAGGTCAAACCGTGACAATTGATTGGACCATTTCACGATGGTGTCGCGATTTGGAAAAAGGTGACAGTAAAGGTGACACCGGTGATTGGATCAGATTTCATGGATGGAGATCCCGAATGTTTGGTGAGCCGAGAAAGACCTCATCTTGGTCACGTTAAGCTCTGCAGTCCTTTTGCACCAGAAATTAGCTGGAGATAGGTCGGGAATGGTCGCTTTCCAGCAGCTGTTGCAGTTAGGGTTTCAAGCTTCTTGTTCGTCAACGGAAGCAGCTGGTTATGAGGAAGAAGATGAAGAAGGTTGAGGTGTATTCAGCGTTGGGCTAGGGTGTATGTAGCCTTGAGTTTTTTATCTTCTTTTGAGGTGTAATCAGTAGTGGGCTGGGGTGTATTTAGAGGCCCAAACCAGCCTCCCAAACGCACCATTTCACTAAAATGACGTGGTACATTTGCCTGATTTTCTTCGCGAATTACAGAACTTCCCCTGATCTCTTCCACATTTGCAATAACTCCAAACCTTTTTTAAAATTAACACTTTTGCCCCTAATTCATCTATATTACTCTAGTGCCCTTGCTCTATATAAATATCTGAAAAACACTTAATTCACACAATTAAATCAAGGGATGTTGCCCGAAAATCGAAAGAAAAGAGAAGGAAACGTGGACCAAAATCATACAAATTTTGGTTCGATTAATTGTTCTTTTTGGCTTTCGGGCTTGATTTTATGAACGCAGGAGTGCTTTTGAGTTTCTGGGTGTGTTTTTTGGCTTTCGAGCATGCTTTTTTGAACACGGGAGAGGTTTTTAGTTCTCAGATGTGCTTTTTGGCTTTTAGGCATGCTTTTTAGAACGTAGGAATGCTTTTTAGTTTCCGGGTGTGCTTTTTGGCTTTCAAGCATGTTTTTTGGAATGCATGAGTGCTTTTTAGTTCCCGGGTGTGCTTTTTGGCTTTCGGGCATGCTTTTTGGAATGCGGGAGTGCTTTCTTTTTTGCTAGTGCATTTTTTGGTTTTCGGGCATGATTTTAGGAACGAAGGAGTGCTTTTTAGTTTTCGGGTGTTCTTTTTAGCTTTCGAGCATTCTTTTTGGAATGCGGAAATGCTTTTTAGTTCTCGGGTATGCTTTTTGGCTTTCGGGCATGCTTTTTAGAATGCATGAGTGCTTTTTATTTTCCGAATGTGCTTTTGGCTTTTGGGCATGCTTTTTGGAACGCGGGAGCGCTTTTTAGTTTACGTGCGTGGTGTTCTTTTTGGCTTTCGAGCATGTTTTTTGGAACGCGGTAGTGCTTTTTATTTCTCGGGTATGCATTTTGGCTTTCGGGCATACCTTTTTAGAACGCAAGAGTGCTTTTTAGTTCCCGGGTGTGCTTTTTGGCTTTTAGGCATGCTTTTGGAACACGGGAATGCTTTTTAGTTTACGAGCGTGCATTTTAGTTCTCGGGTGTTCATTTTGGCTTTCGAGCATGCTTTTTGGATCACGTGAGTGCTTTTTGTTATTTGGTGTGCTTTTTGGCTTTTGGGCATGATTTTTGGAACATGGGAGTGCTTTTTAGTTTTCGGGTGTGCTTTTCGACTTTCAGGCATGCTTTTAGAAACGCAGGAGTGCTTTATAGTTTTCAGGTGTTTTTTGGCTTTCGAGCATGCTTTTTGGAACACGGGGGTGCTTTTTAGTTCTAAGGTGTGTTTTTTGGCTTTCGGGCATGCTTTAAGGAACGTGGGAGTGCTTTTTAGTTCTCAGGTATGCTTTTTGGCTTTCAGGCATGCTTTTTGGAACATGTAAGTGCTTTTTAGTTTCCGGATGTGCTTTTTGGCTTCCAGGCATGCTTTTTTGAACGCGGGAGTTCTTTTTAGTTCTTGAGCATGCTGTTTATTTCCTTGGTGTGCTTTTTAGCATCCGGGCATGCTTTTTGGAACACAGAAGGGCTTTTTAGTTTCTTTGTGTGCTTTTTGGCTTCCGGGCATGCTTTTGGAACGTGGGAGTGCTTTTTAGTTCTCGGGGTGTGCTTTTTGGAACACAGAGTGCTTTATAATTCTCGGCTGTCCTCTTCGGCTTTCATGTATGCTTTTTGGGGGAGTATTTTTTAGTTCTCGGGTATGCTTTTTGGAACACGGGGGGTGCTTTTTTGTTTACGAACGTGCTTTTTAGTTTCCGGGTATGCTTTTTGTAACACGGGAGTGCTTTTCGCTCTCGGGTGTGCTTCATATTAACAGAACCCAAACCCCAAACTTGGTTCTTGTCCTCAGGAGACTTCAAAATAATCTGGAAATTAAATATCCTTTTCCTAAATAAATTAGTCTCCAATCAACTAAAATCATCCAAAGCTTACCAAGCTTAGCCTTAAGATCAGCAAGCTTCCAAGGATGCTCACCACTAAAAAGAACCACTCGCCCAATAAGAGCATTCTTGCATAAATCAAGTCTGGATTGATAAGCCATCGGATCAACCTGAAAAGAAACGTAACCTTCCTTTTTCAGAGAAGCAGCAGACATAGCGAAGGGCTGAATAAATTCTTGGGGAGACTTCAAAAGATCCGCATACGACTTGCCACCCATAGAAATATAATTAGAATTCAAAATAGGGCCCTGACCCTGAATTGAACCTCCAACACTAACCGGAATATCACACAAAGCAGGAGAAGAAGGCAACACATTACCCAACCTAAGCCCACCATTGCTAGAAACCGACCCCCTACCACAAATAGGAACAAAAGTATGAGAGAAGGAACATAAAGTAGCATCCAAAACTTTGGGATCCTCCACGAGGCCAAGCATTGAAGGAGAAACCATGGAACGAAAAACAAATACACAAACGGACCAGCAGTAGAGAAAATAGCAAAAATAAAAATAACAAAGCTATAAAAAATAGCTAACCGGATGAGGACAGCAGCAACGAAGCCCAAAACCAAGAAAATTGCAATCAAGAAACATCCGCAGCTGATCCAAACCAGAAGACCTCACTGCATAATCAAATGGAGAACGCAGCACAAGCATCAAACACGCCCACACCAAGACCACGCGTCATCAGCAGCAGAAAATTCCAAAACCAAGGACGCACAATCAGATGAAGAACGAAGTTGCAAGCAGTAGACACTCCCACACCAATACCATGTGTCATCAGCAGCAGACAAAACCAAGAACGTAGTTAACAACTGTTGCAAACGAAGACCGACGAAGAGCAGAAGTGGGACTATAGCAAACATGATCAAGTGTAGCGCTGTCGACTAAAACCAGGACTCCAAGAACCACCGCCACCTGGATTCAAGAAGCAAATCTTGGCCAAGAGCAACAGCAGCAACGGCAAAGAAGAGAGAACACAACAGAGAAGGCGCTGGAAGGGAGAACACAGCAGCAGCAATGGCAACAACACGACCCCTGGAACTGCAGCGAGCAACCCTAAAGAACGATGCAGCTATGTGAAACCCTAGCAGAGAGATTTTTTGAGATCCTTATTCTACCGGTGATTTTTCCCATCTATATATAATATATAATATATAATATATAGGGGTAGGATCCATGACCTCATTGTTTTATACAATTTTTGACACAACTTCTTAGCCATTGGATCTTGTTTCTTTTTATCGATATGATTTATTCTCTTTTTCTTTCCTTATTTAATACAGATATTGTCTTTCACCTAATTAATACTTTATCTCTCTAAAATATTATTATTTTATTTAATTCTCTCACCTTATTTAATTTTTTGTCTTTAATTTTTTTTTCCTTTTATTTTTTCCTTTACACGTTTTTTTTACTTTATCTGAAATCAGAATATCATCAGATTTTCACTCTTCAATTTTTAAAATCTTTCATTTTCTTGTCTTTATTTTCTTTCTCTTTCATTGGTTAGCTTCAACTAATTTTTATCATATTCAAAAATGTCAAAAAATTTGGAATTGGAAGACTTATCAACAAATGCTCATGGTTTATCTATGGTATTTTTTCTATTCTTCGAATTTTTATATTTATTTAATTTTTTTTTATCTTGTATCTTCTTGTTTTATGGTTAATAATAATAATAAAAAAAAATATATTGAAAGAACAAAGATTTTGGTTTTTTAGGAATTGTTTATATAAGGCTGTTACAATATTGTTACAATTTTCGTTGTAAGATTTGACTTGTTAGATTTCTTTTTAATTTTTTGCTTTGGAAAAAAATTGATTTATTTTTCTTCTTTTTGAAATAGATGTGATGATATCTATTTTTGTAAATAGATTTTATGATAGTTAAATCTATGTACAGTAATCTTACCAAAGTAATTTCTAAGAATTGTTTTTCATCTATTTGGATAAATTATTAACATTAAAAAAAAAAAAATCCAAATCCATCAGTAGTAAGAAAACGTTTTTTTTTTTTTCATTTAAATTATTGTATTACCATGATTTATTTTATATATTGAATTTTATTTAGGATGTTGACACAACTCAAGAAAATATTGGTGAACAAGTAGTGCAAAAAAGAATGCAGGTGACTTAAAAGCACCAGGGATATTTTTTTAAACAATGGATGAAGCTATTGCACATAAATTTTATTTTACAAATATCAGGATAAATGAAGCCATGTATGATGTTTCTGTTCAACTTTGCAAATATATTAGCAAGACCAATACAATTGTACAACTTTGTAAAAGTACAGCTCATAAGCTAATGAATTATGAAAAAGTAATGCTACATTGCCCAAATTTGGTGCCCAAATGATGTGGCAACACTCTGGGCCATTCATTTAAAACATGTAAATCTAATACAATTTAAATGAATGGCCCACGGTGTTGCCACATTATTTGGGTACCAGATTTGGACACCAAAATTGGGCAATGTAGCATTATTGAATATGAAATGATAAAAGAGGAAAAGAAAAAAATTAAAAAGAAAGAAAATAAAAGAGGAGAGTGATTACATGTATAAAATTTTTTATTTTAGATGAAGTAAATTAAGAAATAAGAATAGTAAAAAAAAAAAGAGAAAAAAAATAAATGGATTTTAAAGACTGAAAAGTGAGAGTGAAAGTCACACTGTTGATGTTCTGGTTTTAGGTAAAGTAAAAAAAGAAAAAGAATAAGAAAACGTGTAAAGGAAAAAAGAAAAGAAAAGAAAAGAAAAGAAAAATAAATAAAAGACATAAAATTAATTAAGGTGAGAGAATTAAATAAAATAATAATATTTTGGAGAGATAAAGTATTAATTAGGTGAGAGACAATGTTTGTACTAAATAAGGAAAGAAAAAGTGAATAAATCATATCCATTAAAAGAAACAAGATCCAATGGCCAAGAAGTTGTGTCAAAAATTGTGTAAAAAAATGGGGCCATGGATCCTACCCCTAATATATAATATATAATACATATATATTATATATAATACATATAGGCTCATTCTTGAGTGCAACATGACACCATACAATTTTAAAAAATAGTATGTGATCACATATGATTACATGTGATCATAAATATATATAATGTTATCGCATATGAATTGCACGTGATCACACAATTAAATTATTGTAATCGCATGTTAGAACATACAATCACATATTAGCTGATGTGTTTGTACCAAAGAAGACATGATCATAGTAAAAAAAAAATTCGTTGCATCATGTAATGTTGCACCCAAGGGCAGCCCATACAATATATATATATATTATATTATATTATATAATGGCTCATTCTTGAGTGCAACATGACACCATACAATTTTAAGAAATAGTATGTGATCACATATGATTACATGTGTGTGAATATTTATTCAAGACTAACTAAAGAATTGTGTCTACTTCATACATATCCAGATGTATGAACAATTCTTCTTTTCTCATAGTCTTTTGACCTTATGATTATTTACTTTTGACAATTATAATATTCAATCTATAAATGCTATAAGATTTGTTTAAAAACAGAAATCACTTTATTAATATGATAAGATTGTCAAAAACAATATTACACTCTTGCTATTGAGCATAATCCTAACACAAACTTCTTGAAGGGAGTCTTTTTCTTCAAGTCTTAGCCTTTGGATCCAAAGCCCTTGTTCTTGAACCTTCTCATCAACAAGGCCATGTCTTCGTTCGAGTCATCATTTTCCTCCTTCTCATCCTTGGAGGCTTTCAAAGCAATTCCCTTTTACTTTTTAGGAGGTGTGGAGGTAGGACACTTCCTAGACTCATAAGCTAGTGTAAGGTTCATGATTTGTATTGGCTTGATTCTATTGCAAAACACTCTATATTTGTATTAGTTGTTGCTTAGGATATTCTTTGAAGAAAGGAAGCTTAAATGGTGAAGAGCAATGTCTAGTGCAAAAGTCATCTTCAAGAGGTGAAAAGCGTCAAAGGTATATGTCGTCTTCAAGAGGTGAAAAACGTCAAAGGTATATCTTGACTTCTATCCTCTTGCAAGGTGTTAGCGCACACACACACAATTCATACATGTGTGACCCTGCATCGTGGTTCAAACATTTGGTATAACACATTCACACATCTCATAGTATGCTCATGCATTGATCTTGTATAGACAAACATTGTGGAATTGCATGCTTTGTGACTATCTCTTTGATATGGCATGCTTGTGTGAATATGTGTTTATTTGTTTGTGTATTTTGTGTTTTGGACTTGAACATGTTCTTATTTGATACCTTATTGAGTTTCGGTCGTTTCGATTACTCATTCATAAGGTTTCGAGTCCGAACGATGTAGCTACGCTACTTTTCATTCTCATTCGTTGAGTTGACTTCATCGTCATTTTCCGAGATGATTTCTCAACCATTTTTCAAAGTTGTGTTGTCGTCATCGTGCATGAGGGAGTCATAGTTTGTAATCTGAAAACGGATTCGAAATTGGAGTTCGGATACCCAAGATACGGCTGAAGAACCGAGGGAGCGCGCGAGAGAGGTCCGTGGCCGTGAGGCCACTTGGCCCACACCGTGAGGGAGGCCGTGGGCCCCACGGCCAGAGAAGCTCTCTGCCCCCGTGAGACCCACGCACCCCCACGGGGTGGTGACATGGCATGTGATGATTTTCCCAATAAATCTCTCTCTCTCTCTCCTCTTTTTAAACTCTTCTCCTTCCCTCCACACTTATTGAAGATTTTCAAGAACACTTAGAGAAATTATGCAGAAATTTCTTCAATTTTAGTTTTCTTATTTGGATCATAACTTTCTCATACGAACTCGAAATCAATCGATTCAAAAGCCAAAATTGTTGGTCTTGAGAAGAGCTACAAACCCCAAGCATTTCCAGAGGGAGCTAACTTCGTCATTGTTCCCAGCAGCCTGTTCTTCACTACGAGCTCAAGGTTGTTTGTTCAACGTACTTCTTCTTTTTCAATTTCATCTTTGATCATCTCTTGATTCTTACTATTTGATTGATGAAATTTGTTGAGAAGTATGTTAGATCATATGCTAGGGGTGTTTGATCATTTGTCAATTAAGTTTTAGCCTTGTGATTTCTCTTGAACATATTTGTGCTAAACTTGATTCAACATGAAATTGATTCTAGAAAATGTATATATGATGTGCTTCATGTTATTTTCTAGGTTTTATTTCATGATCTAAGAACTAGGTTCTTAGTTTGATATATTGAATATTCATACCTTGTTCTTATTGATTTGCATGTCTTGATTTCTAGATAATCTTGTGATTGTGTGTTGAAAACATATTCTAGATTGTCATTGAACATGTACATTTTGCTTGATTGATCATCTAGCTTAATTTGATTGTGTTTGCATCATTTGCATCACTTTAGATCATAGCCTTACATTAGGTTGAAGTCTCTAGCAAAGTGAGTGAAGCTTTGTGGATAGAGCAAGGAAGTCTTGATTAGAGTCGGGAGGACTCGGATAATCAAGCAAGGGAGTCTTGTCTAGGGTCGGGAGGATCCGGATAGGCAAGCAAGAAATCTTCCTAGAGACGTGAGCATCTTGGATAGGAAGTTGCTTTCTAGAGGTGTGGGATACATCTCGGATAGGAAGTAGGCTTGGTGATTCACCAGCCCGAGGGTAGATTAGGAGTTGATAGCTTGAGCGGATATCATGAGTTGATAGCTTGAGTGTGTAAGTCCTTTTTCACATAGTGGATTGCTTTGCCGGTGGTTGTGGTATCAACCCGTGGATGTTTCCTCTTTGAGGTTTTACCACGTAAAAATACTTGTGTTCATTTTTGTTTTTACTTTTCTTTATCTTCCATATCTTTCATTGATTGCATATCTTGTAAATTGATTAACTCTTGTATAAGTGAAATCAATTAATTTGTCAAATATAATCAAGTGTGCATTTTCTTTGATATATTCCGCATTATTTTTTAAATTGGAAGAATTTGGAGCCTATACCTATTCACCCCCCCTCTAGGTATATTTCACTACTACTTAAGGGAAATTTCAGCTAGAAGTCTCCCAATCACCACACTCGGCTTCATATGCTTGTACCCACTATTTTCTTCTAAAGTCGTCACCTTGGACTTAAATCTTTCGGGGAGAGATTTCACAATCTTTTGCTTGATTCTCCTATCCGAATAAGGGTCACCAAGTTGATGACTTTAGTTGACTATGTCCATCAACTTGATCTCGAATTCGTTGAAGCACTCATTCTCTTCTATCCTAAGCATCTCGAATTGAGTTTGGAGGACTTGAAGTTTAGAGTCCTTAACCACTTTGATTCCCTCATGTGCAACCTCTAGGATGTCCCATGCCTCCTTAGCTATCCTATTGTTTTGAATCAATTTATATTGATTCTCATCCATTGCACATAGGATGGCATGCATCGCCTTCCTATTCCATTTTGATGCCTCAAACTCTTGCGTGTTCCATTACGCCTTAGGCTTGAGTACATCCTCTCCTCTACCCTCAGGAGTCATCATCGGTGATGTGTAGCTGTCTTCAACCACCATCCATGCCCTATCCATCCATGCCCTATCATGGATTTGGCAAATGTATGACTCCATCTTGCCTTTCCAAGAGGCATAATTCAAACCGGTAAGAATGGGAGGCCTTGTGCTAGAAGCACCTTCGTTGCCACCACCATTTCCATTGTTTCCACTCATAGTATTTATGAATGAATGAAATGAATGCAAATGTATGAATGATCAAAAATCACACAAAATGCAAAATACACCAAAATGAGCAAAGGATCACCTAAGTATATCTGCTCTGATACCGATTGAAACTAATAATGCATGGTGTGTATAAAACTATCTAGAGGGGGGCTGAATAGATTTTAAACTATTATTACCAATTTTCGTAATTAGTCAATATAACGACAATACCCCAATCTAGTCAAAGCAAGAAATCAAGTGTAAATTGCGGAATTTAAATAACACTTGTTTTTTATGTGGAAACCTTCAACAAGGAAAAACCACGAGCTGTTATGTGCGCTACACACGAACCTCGAATTCACTAATTGCAATGACGTTTACAACCTATGTTGACCTCAACCTCTCACAGTCTATAACCCGTCACTACTACCTGCAGGCCTGTAAAATTGGGCCTAGTCCAATTGCTTATGGCCTAAGCAATCTTAGCCACAAGATTTAATTCTCAATGAAGAGATTAAACAACCTAAGTAATATTCAAAGATATCCAAATATGCAAGTAATGCTAGGTTACACTAAATGCTTATCTAGGATTTAAAAGATGTCAATTAAATCAATCATAGATATCAAGTGCTAAATGACATGTCATAAAGCATAGCTAACATAGATGAAACAATCCTAAGTTTAGCTATCATAAAACCAACATTCAATCAAAACAACACAACAATCTTTATCTTGCATATAAAAATATAATCTAAGAACATACAAGTAATTAAAGAGATGCCTTGTTAAGTAAAACACTAAGATTAGATGAAATAAGTGAAGAACTTACCAAAGCAAGTGTGTTGAGTAAGACCCATGCAAGCAAGCATCCTAGATATGCTAGAAGATGCTAGATGAAGTTTAATGCATATGAAAATGTCTTTGAGTGTTTAAATGAGCAATCTTGATTGCCTTTTCTCTCACAAATCTCTCTATTGAATTTAGGGTTGAAAGTTCACAAATAAACGCTCGGTGTGTTCTAAATATATCTAGAGGGGAGGGGAGGGGAGGGGGGGGGGGGGGGGGGGGGTGAATAGATTTTAATCGTTATTACCCAATTTTCGCATGCATGTCAAGATTACGAAAATACCCCTAACTAGTCACACAAATATAGCAAGTGTAAAAAGATACGGAATTTAAATAACACTTGATATATACGTGGAAACCCAACCACTGGGAAAAACCACGGGCTGTTTAGTGCGCCACACTCGAACCTTGAAATCTACTAATTGAAATGGAGTTTACAACCTATGTAGACCTCGTCTAACACTCCGGTCAATAACCCCCCACTTCTACCACGCGGGCCTTTAAAAGTGGCTCTAGTTCTAATTGCTTGAGACCTAAGCAACCTTAGCCCCAAGACTTAATTCTCAATGAAGACATTATGCAACCTATGTGAATATGTATGAATATTCAAATAACAAACAAGGCTAGGGAACCTTAGATGCTTATCTAGGATGATGATATAATCAATTAAATCAACCCTAGATATCAATAGCTAAATGACATGTCAAATAGCTTAGCTAATCAAGATTAATCAAAAACCTAATTAGCTATCACAATACAACACTCAATCAATTCATCACAATTAATTCTCTATTCTTGTATTTATCATATGATCAAAAACATACAAGTAAATTAAAAGAGAATATGCTTGATAGTAAAATACTAAAATAAGATGAAATTAATCAAAATCTTACCAAGCATGTTGTGATTATGCAAACCCATTCATGGATGCTTTCTATATAGACATAGAAGATGCAATATGAAATTTGATGCACAAAGGATTTGATTTGAGTGGTTAAAGGTGAGTTCTTTTGTATTTTTCTTTGCTTGAAAAATATTCTAAGTATGAAATCTGAAAATCAACTCACTTAAATGACCTAAAGTCACAGAGGCATATATATAGTGTGTCAAAACCAAAGTGGTGCCTTTTGATAAGTTACACCTACTTTTGCCTTGGGTGCTGTACGTAGAGCGCCTCTTGTACATCACCTGTACAGTGCCCATACTCTGATCTCTTGGTAAAACAGAGTGGAGCTGTACGTACAGCGTTTTGTACAGCGCCCGTACAGCGACCGAACAGCGACCGATTTAAATCGATCAGGTCTGTACAACGCTTATATGGGCGCTGTTCGTACAGCGCTTTGTACAACGCCTATCACAATGAATGCAATCCTAAGTCTAGAATGAACATGACTTTGGTCAACAAAATGCAATCATGTAAGGCATGCAAGAAGAGATGTAAATGAACATTAATGAGCACATAATAACAGCACATACACAACGTACAAGAAAATGAATTAAGCATGAGATGTGAGTGTGTGTGTGCAACTAATCTCTTCAAAGCAAATTAAGCACATAGAAGTTTACCTTTGGCGCTTATCAACCTTGAGGACATGAGAGGGTCTTGAGCTTGATTATGAACCACTTAAGCTACCCTTACATACAATCCCCAACACGTGGTTTGTCCACGAAATAAGCCAATCAAGATATGGGAATCCTTACAATCTCCCCCTTTGGCTATTTCGTGACAAAACCACCACTCACATTGATTCCTCACAACATAATAGAAACTATAGGTCAACAATGATTATCTACATTACAAAGAGATATTTTTATATATAAAAAAAATCTTGAAGTCTTCAATCTCTTGTAGAACAATCAGTCCCTGAAAGTAAAGTTTCTAAACTTTCCAATACAAGTTAAAAGTGAGATGAATCAAGTGAGAGCATAAACAAGCATTTGCATTCTAAGAATTTAAGTACAACTACAACATCATGCAATAATTGTGAATGCAATGCTCCCCCTCAATGGGTTACTCCCCCTCAATGTGTTGTCTCCCCAACATGCATAATTGCTACCACAATTTGCAACTCCCCTTACCACCATTATACTCCCCCTTTTTGTCATGATATAGGCAAATGAGTAGTCCCCAACCGGGTCACTTAGCAAAGAGAGATAGTAGCATACTATATACTTGCATAATCATATAATCCACTTTATGCAACTCAAACAATTGGAGAGAAACAAGGAGATTTATTTAAAATAAATGTGTGAATCAAAACATGTTTTGCATACAAGACATGTAGCATTCAAGTCCAAAATACAATGGTATTTGACAAAAAAAATGACAAAGGTTTCTAATACGAATTCAAACCAATTTCACCAATGTCATGAGAGAAGCAAGGATATAGAGTTTTCATTGATTTTAATTTATGAGCAACTATATCCATCTTTATAAGCGAAACATGGCATGAGCGACTTTGCACCTTATTCGATTTTTCTGGGAATGAAACCCGTATGATAGTAGCCATGTTCAACTAATAAAGAAAGAGAGACAATTTGGAATATAAATTCCTTTGAACGGATACAAGATCGTTTATTCATTTTGAGTCTCATAAGCTTTTTCACACAAGTTTTGCATTTAAAAATTGCAATCATCAATTCATGCTTTTTCAATTGAGCATGTCATTTGAATTTCATGTTTTTCATATGTCATTAGCATGTTATAAAAACAACTCATGCTTTTCAATTTTTAAGCATGTCATTAAGAATCATCATGTCATGGAGATAACTATAGGTCATTCATATCATACTTCCTATGTAAATCTTCTAGTCCAAAAATGCATGTTTGAACATAAATATGACATGGATTGTAGACAAGCATGGTTCACACTTATTGAATTGAAAACATATATACATATATGCAACCAAGCTTACTCAAGCAATCAACAAAGAAGCATAAGATTTTTCAAATATTTGCATGCAACAAGTATGCATTAGCTCTCTTTGCTTGAGTTCCCCATATGGGGTCATCATCATCCTTCATCAATGAAGGTCATGAGGTCCTATAGACTTCCCAAGTCCATTTGACTTGGTTGAACCTATTTGAGACTTGTTAGTCTCATAGCAAGCGGGTTCATTTTTCCTTATCCACATAGATATGACATTTTTCTTCCTAGTGGTTAGTGGTTAGTGGTTCAAGAGTTCTAGAAATAATAGGATCATGAACATGAATATTTTCCTTCCTATTAGTATGCATTCTAGCTCTTGTCATTCTCTTTTCAATCATGCTTTTGATTCTATATAATTTAATGAAATGAAAGCAATTTGGTCTAATGTAACCATCAATACCACAAAAGTGACATGTAGGGATAAATTTAGAATTCATACCATGTCCTTGTACATGTATAAGAGCCTTCCCATGACTTTGTGGTTGAGCGGGTTCAAACCTTTTTTGTTGTTGAACAGGTCTAGCTTGCTTCCTTGTTTCATTTTGCATGATTGGCCTCTTTCCATTGAGAGTCATTTGTTGAGGAATGTTGACTTGAGAGACTCTTATGCGTTGAGCTTGAGGTTGTCTCCTTGGGGCTTCCTTCACATGTGCACTTCTTGAGCATTGTCCTAGATTGATTTTCTTCCTAGGTGTGTGCACCGGTGAGGCTTCATTCTTGCCCAAACTCTTGACAAAGATGGTCTTGGTTGGAGTGGAGATCTCCTTGCAATCTTCATACCCAATATCTTTCTTGTCACAAGGGTTCTTTCCAACACCAAGCATGTGGTTAAGCTTCTTGGTGCTTGAGGTCATTCGAGTCAATGACTTTTTAGCTTCATCAAGCTCTCTCTTTAACCCTTCTTCATTCCTCTTAGACATAGCTAGCTCATCCTTTAGCTTGTCTTCAATCATTTTGGATGTTTCCACTTGTTTACTTAAGTGGTCATTGTGTGTTGAAAGTTCTAGATTTTCATCCTCTAAAATCTTCAATTTTCTATTGTTCTTCTTCAATGAACTTTCACACTTGACTATAAAGTCATGAACATCCATTTTCTCTACATTTCCATTTGTAGAGTTAGAGGAGGAGTCATATACACTTGAGCTATCTCCTCCACTCTCCATCTCACATATGGAGTCATTTCCCTCATTTAGACCTTCACCTTGGTCTCTTGAGTTAATGAGAGCCATATCCCAATGAGTAGCTACACCTATCACCTCTAGAGCTACTTCTTCATCTTTTTCCTCTATGGGATCACTAGTCAAGTCATTCTTACCAACAACTTTATCTTCTGCACAAGTGGCCCCAAATGCCGTGTAGTCGATGGTAAGCTCATCATCACTTGATGACTTGTCTCCCTTTCTGGAGTCATCACTTTCACTCCATGTGGCGGCCATCACTTTTGCCATCTTATTCTTCAAATTCCCACAATCGGGTGAGATGTGTCCTATACCGCCACACTCATAGCATTGGACCCCTTTCTTTTCACTCTTCTCTTGCCTAGGCTCAAAACTCTTGAAGGGAGCCTTTTTCTTCAAGTCTTGGCCTTTGGATCCAAAGCCCTTCTTCTCAAACTTGACGAATTTCTTGAATCTTCTAAGCAACAATGTCGTGTCTTCGTCCGAGTCACCTTTTTCCTCCTTCACAACCTTGGAAGCTTTCAAAGCAATTCCTTTTTGCTTTTTAGGAGGTGAAATGCTAGGAGCCTTCCTAGATTCATAGGCGAGGAGTCTTCCAATTACCTCGCTCGGCTTTATATCCTTGTAAGTGCTATTTTCCTCTAAAGCCTTCACCTTTGATTCAAACCTAGCAGGGAGAGACCTCAAAATTTTCTGCTTGACTCTCCTCTCCGAATAAGGATCACCGAGTTGATGGCTTTGATTCACAATATCCATCAACTTGACTTCAAAGTCATTGAAGCACTCGTCCTCCTCCATCTTAAGCAACTCAAATTGCGTTTGTAGGACTTGTAGCTTGGAATCCTTAACAACATCAGTTCCTTCATGTGCAACCTCTAGGATATCCCATGCCTCCTTGGCTATCCTAGTGTTCTGAATCAGTTTGTACTGATTTTCATCCACTGCACATAGAAGAGCATGCCATGCCTTCCTATTCCATTTTGAAGTCTCAAACTCTTCAGGTGACCACTGAGCCTTAGGCTTGAGTACTTCTTCTCCACCACCTGTGGGAGTCATCATAGGAGGTGCATACCCATCTTCAATCACCATCAATGCCCTACCATGGATTTGGCACACGTACGCTTCCATCTTGCCTTTCCATGAGGCATAATTCACACCGGTGAGAAGAGGAGGCCGTGTGCTTAAAGCACCCTCATGGTTGCCACCATATCCACTCATTGTAACAAATGAATGAAATGTATGCAAAATGTATGAATGAGCAAAAATCAAACAAATGCACAACACACCTAAAATGAGCTAGGATCACCTAAGTATATCTAGGAACCCGCTCTGATACCAATTGAAAGTTCACAAATAAACACTTGAAGTGTTATAAATATATCTAGAGAGGGGGGGGGGGGGGGGGGGGGGTGAATAGATTTTAATCGTTATTACCCAATTTTCGCATGCATGTCAAGATTACGAAAATACCACTAACTAGTCACAAAAATATAGCAAGTGTAAAAAGATGCGGAATTTAAATAACACTTGATATATACGTGGAAACCCAACCACTAGGAAAAACCACGGGTTGTTTAGTGCACCACACTCGAACCTCAAATTCCACTAATTGAAATGGAGTTTACAACCTATGTAGACCTCGTCTAACACTCCGGTCAATAACCCCCCACTTCTACCACGCGGGCCTTTAAAAGTGGCTCTAGTTCTAATTGCTTGAGGCCTAAGCAACCTTAGCCCCAAGACTTAATTCTCAATGAAGAGATTATGCAACCTATGTGAATATGTATGAATATTCAAATAACAAACAAGGCTAGGGAACCTTAGATGCTTATCTAGGATGATGATATAATCAATTAAATCAACCCTAGATATCAATAGCTAAATGACATGTCAAATAGCTTAGCTAATCAAGATTAATCAAAAACCTAATTAGCTATCACAATACAACACTCAATCAATTCATCACAATTAATTCTCTATTCTTATATTTATCATATGATCAAAAACATACAAGTAAATTAAAAGAGAATATGCTTGATAGTAAAATACTAAAATAAGATGAAATTAATCAAAATCTTACCAAGCATGTTGTGATTATGCAAACCCATTCATGGATGCTTTCTATATAGACATAGAAGATGCAATATGAAATTTGATGCACAAAGGATTTGATTTGAGTGGTTAAAGGTGAGTTCTTTTGTATTTTTCTTTGCTTGAAAAATATTCTAAATATGAAATCTGAAAATCAACTCACTTAAATGACCTAACCATAGAGACATATATATAGAGTGTCAAAACCAAAGTGGTGGGTTTTTGAAACAAATAATAGCACGGTGTGTATAAAGCTATCTAGAGGGGGGGTGAATAGATTTTACGCTTTTTACCCAATTTTTCGTGTTAGTCAAAATTACGAAAATGCCCTCAAGATAATATAACCAAGCAATTGTAATATGGTGCGGAAATTAAAACAACACTTGGTTTTTACGTGGAAACCCTCACGGGAAAAACCACGGGCTATGTAAGTAAGCCACACTCGAACCTCGAATCCACTAAATGTGCAAACGATTACAACCTAATCCCGGAAGTAATCACACACCTACCTAATCCCGGTATGAGTGAACCTAGTCCAATTTGCTTGCGTTCTAAGCAACCTAATCCCGGATGCTACACACAAGACTTACTTTTTCTTTGAAGAGAATACAACCCTAAGTGAATATATGTGAATATCCAAAATGCAACATAGAGCAAGGGAAACCCTATATGCTTATCTAAGATGATTAATATGCAATTAAGAATAATCCTAGATATCAAAACTAAATGACATGTCAATTAGTTTAGCTAATCAATATTAAGCACAAAACCTAATATGCAAGCACAATATAAAATCTCAAACATACATCATACTCATCTCAATATTGTATCTAAAGCATACAAAATAACAAACAAGTAATTAATTGAGATTGCTAGATAAGAGAAACACAAAACATGTAAGATATTAGTGAAAAGCTTACCAAGCAAAGTATGATGAAGATTCCATGCTAGATGACATCTAGATGATCTAAGATGATGCTAGATGATGATTGATGATCATGAAAAGTGTTTGAGAATCAAGAATGGAGTTCTTGGAATTTTTCTTCTCTTTGAAAAATATCCTAAGTATGAATTCTGAATATGAACTCTCTTAATTGACCTAAAGTCAAAGTGGCATATATATAGGGGGCCAAATCAAAGTGTGGTCGTTTAAGTAAGTTTCAAAGAAACACGCCAATCGGCGGTTTCAATCGGCGGCCAGGCCGCCGTTAATGTCCGCCGAATTGAGCTCGTGAAGAACAGAGCATAAACGGCGGTTCATTCGGCGGTTTCGTGACCGCCGATTCCAACCGCCGAAACAGAACAGAGAGATCAAAATCAACCAGGTATGAACGGCGGTTTCGAACGGCGGTTTCATGCCCGCCGTTTCAACCGCCGAATTAGACTGAGAGATAAATCAATCAGGTCTTGAAACGGCGGTTTCGAACGGCGGTCGTGACCGCCGATCTTAACCGCAGAAATGCTTCAGACCAATCTGGACTGAAACGGCGGTTTCATTCGGCGGCCAGGCCGCCGATCATAACCGCCGATCACCTAGATAGGTGAAAACCAAGGAGAAGCCAAGGGCATTCTCCATAGGCGGTCCTCGCGCTAAACCAAGCACATTCTCGTGCATGCGCGGACGTTTCCGAAAGTTATCGGGAAACGAATTATACAACAACATGACACAATAACACACAACAAAATATAATAAATAAGTGCAAGTGTGAATTGTGACAAACGAAGAGAATGCACACATATGCAATGAATGTTTAGTGTGTGTGTGCAACTAATCTCTTCAAAGAAAAGTAAGCACATAGAAATTTACCTTCGGTGCTTATCAACACGAGGTCTTCAAAGGGCTTCGAACAAGAAGACCGATACTTAGGCTACCCTTACAAAGAACCCCCACATATGGTTTGATCACGAAATAAGCCAATTAAAAACAACGGGAATCCTTACAATCTCCCCCTTTGGCTATTTCGTGACAAAACCATCACTCACAATGATTCCTCACAAAAAATAGAAACTACGGGACTAAATGATATTCTACATTACAAAGAGATAAGCTAATGCAACTTGAAGTCTTCAATCCTCTTGTAGAATAAACAATCCCTGAAAAGAGTTTCTAACATTTCTAATACAAGAAAAGTGTGAGATTAATCATGTGAGAACAATACCAAGCATTTGCATTTTTAGAATTTAGGCACAACATTACCAAATGTATGCAATGTATGATAAATGCAATGCTCCCCCTCAACGGGTTACTCCCCCTCAATGTATGTTCTCCCCAAAGTGTACAATAGCTTCTATATTTTGCACCTCCCCTTACCATATCCTACTCCCCCTTTTTGTCATGATATAGGCAAAGGAGTAGTCCCCAACCGGGTCACTCATAGCAACGAGAGATAGAAGCATGCAAGACTTGCATATACATATAAGTCACTTTATGCACTTCAATTAATTTGAGAGAAACAAGGAGATTTATTTTGAGAAAATGTGTGAATCCAACATGCTTTGCATACAAGACATATAGCATTCAAGTCCAAAATACAATGGTATTTGGCAAAGCAAATGACAAAGGTTTCTAATAAGAATTCAAACCAATTTCACCAATGTCATGGGAAAAGCAAGGATATAGAGATTATTGATTTCAATTTAAGAGCAACTATATCCAACTTTATAAGCGAAACATGGCATGAGCGACTTTGCACCCTATTTGATTTTTCCGGATAAAATTATCCGTATGATAGTAACCATGTTCAACTAATAAAGAAAGAGAGACATTTGGAATGTAAATTCCTTTGAATGGATACAAGATCCTTTATTCATTTTGAGTCTCATAAGTTTTCACACAAGTTTTGCATTTTTAAGAATATGCAATCATCAATTCATGCTTTTCATGTGAGCATGTTATATGAATTTCATGCTTTTTCATTTGTCATTAGCATGTTATTAAAGAATCATCATGTCATGGAGATAATCATAGGTCATTCAAATCATACTTCCAATGTAAATCTCCTAGTCCAAAAATGCATGTTTGAACATAAATATGACATGGATTGTAGACAAGCAAGGTTCACACTTATGGAATTTTAAAACATATATACATATGTACAACCAAGCTTACTCAAGCAATTAAAAGAAGAGGCATAAGATATTTCAAATTTTTTGCAAGATACAAGAATGCAAAATAGCTCTCTTTGCTTGAGTTCCCCATATGGGGTCAATCATAGAACATCACTCCACAAGACATACCCCAATAGATCTACTAAGAGTTTTAAATCGAGTAGCATCTAAGGGTTTAGTAAATAGGTCCGCAAGTTGATCATTAGTACCTACATGTTCAAGTACTATGCATTTATTTTCAACAAGCTCTCTAATGAAGTGATGGCGGATGTCAATATGCTTAGTTCTAGAATGTTGCACCGGATTCTTGGAAATATTAATGGCACTCATGTTATCACAAAAGAGAGTGAGAGTACCTTGGTTGAATCCGTAATCCACTAGCATTTGCTTCATCCACATAAGTTGAGTGCATCCACTCCCCGCGGCTATGTACTCGGCTTCCGCCGTGGACAAGGAAATCGAGTTTTGCTTCTTGCAAAACCAAGACACCAAGTTGTTGCCTAGAAAGAAGCAACCGCCCGATGTGCTCTTCCTATCATCACAATTTCCTGCCCAATCCGCATCACTATATCCTACAAGACTAGGATTAGTGTCAAATGAGTACCAAATCCCATAGTTGGAAGTCCCATTCACAAAGCGAATGACTCTCTTAACCGAAGAGAGATGGGACTCCTTGGGATCGGATTGGTACCTAGCACAAACTCCTACACTAAATGATATATCGGGCCTACTTGCGGTCAAATAGAGCAAGCTCCCTATCATGCCACGATATAAGGTTTGGTCCACACTTTTACCGCTAGCATCCTTGCTTAGCTTCAAAGTGGTGCTCATAGGAGTGTCACAATGTTTGGCTTTTTCAAGACCAAACTTCTTCACAAGGTTTTTGGCATATTTGGCTTGGGTTATGAAGATCCCATTATCAAGTTGCCTAATTTGCAAACCTAGGAAGTAATTAAGCTCACCAACAAGACTCATCTCAAATTCATGAGACATAACATCAACAAATTGTTGGACCTTGGTGTTGTTGGTGGAGCCAAACACTATGTCATCGACATATATTTGAGCTATGAAAAGCTCATCATTGTCTCTCTTGATGAATAGTGTCTTGTCAACACTACCTCTTGTGTAGTTATTGTCAACAAGAAATTGAGTGAGGCGCTCATACCAAGCCCTCGGTGCTTGTTTCAACCCATATAGTGCCTTCTTGAGGCGATAGACATGGTTGGGGTGGTGTGCATCCACAAACCCCTTGGGTTGTTCAACAAACACTTCCTCTTGCAAGAAGCCATTGAGGAAGGCACTCTTGACGTCCATTTGGTGCAATTTGAACTTGTGCACACAAGAGATGGACAAGAGAAGCCTAATGGACTCTAAGCGGGCAACGGGAGCAAATGTCTCCTCAAAGTCGATACCCTCAATTTGAGAGTACCCTTGTGCTACAAGTCTAGCCTTGTTCCGCACTATGTTGCCATCCTCATCGGATTTGTTCCTAAATATCCATTTAGTGCCTATGACATTAGTGGTCTTAGGCCTAGGAACTAGAGTCCAAACCTCATTCCTTTCGAATTGGTTTAGCTCTTCTTGCATGGCAAGAACCCAAAATTCATCATGTAAGGCTTCTTCAACCTTTTTGGGTTCAATTTGAGAGGTGTAGCAAGTATAGCTAATAAGATTAGCAAGTTGACGTCTAGTCCTAACACCCTCATTTACCTCTCCAATGATATCTTCTTTATCATGGAGTTTCCTAACCCATGGAGCGGGTTCTTTAGAGTCCAAGAGAGGAACTCTAGTAATGGGTTGTGTGACTTCATTAGATGTCCCAACATTGGGAGTCACCACAACCCTCTCCAAAGGAGAGTCATCCTCTAGAACATCCTCCTCCTCATGGTCATTAGACTTGAGCCTAGTATCATCAATGACCACATTTGATGATTCCATGACGGTTCGAGTCTTCAAGTTGAAAACTCTATAGGCTTTACTATTCAAGGCGTAGCCAATAAAGATACCCTCATCACTCTTAGCATCAAACTTGCCAAGTTGATCACGGTCATTTAAAATGTAGCATTTGCTTCCAAATGTGTGGAAGTAGCTAACATTTGGCTTCCTACCCTTCCATAGCTCATAGGAGGTGTTTCTAGAACCGGGCCTTAGGAACACACGATTTCCTATATAGCAAGCCGTATTGATGGCTTCGGCCCATAGGTTCCTAGGGACATTGTTGCTAAGCAACATCACTCGGGCCATCTCTTGGAGGACCCTATTCTTCCTCTCAACAACTCCATTTTGTTGAGGTGTCCTAGGAGCCGAAAACTCATGGGAGATGCCTAAGCTATCACAAAAGCTTTCAAAAGAGGCATTCTCAAACTCTCTCCCATGGTCACTTCTAATCCGTTTAATGCTTCTAATGTTAGATTTCATTTCATTTTGTAATTTAGTACAAAGCATTTTAAACTTATCAAAAGTTTCGGATTTTTCTCTAAGAAAGTATGTCCATGTAAATCTAGAGAAATCATCAACACATACAAAAATGTATCTCTTTCCACCCAAACTTTCGGTTTGCATGGGACCCATGAGGTCCATGTGGAGAAGCTCAAGAGGCTCCTTGGTGGTGAGATACTTACCCTTTTTGTGCATGCTTTTAGTTTGCTTTCCTTGTTGGCAAGGTCCACAAACACCATTGGCTTTCTTCCCAAGCTTAGGGAGGCCACGCACACACTCGAACTTTCCAAGGGTCCGTAGATCCCTAAAGTTCATGTGGCCAAGTCTTTCATGCCACAACTCAATTTGCTCATCCATGGACACATTGTTTGAGACTATTCTAGCTTCAAGACAATAGCAATTGTCGCTAGATCTCATACCTTTCAATAAGGTTTGTCCATCGGGCTTTAGGATCGAGCAATCATCTTTACAAAACAAGACGGAATATCCTTCATCACTTAGATGTGAAATGCTTATTAAATTGGCTTTCAAGCCATCAACAAATAAAGCATCGGATAAGGAGGGTAATCCGGGAACGGAAATGGTTCCTTTCCCTACAACTTTCTTTTTGGATCCATCACCAAAAGTGACATATCCACCTTCCTCCATAACAAGAGTCTCGAAGAAACTCTTGTTTCCCGTCATGTGCCTAGAGCACCCACTATCTAGATACCAAAAATTAGAAGAATTTGCCTTCAAGGCTATTTGAGCAACATGGCAAACAATGTCATTCTTTCTAATCCACCTAGAAACAATCTTAGCTTTCTTAGTGGTTTTTGGTATATGGGCTCTAGATGTCCTAGGATCATGCATAATAAATTATCATTCCTAGGAACATGCATCATGGCTCTTTTCTTTTTCTTCTCTATCATGCTTCTAGTTTTGCACATTTTATATATCGAAAGCAATGTGGTCTAATATGACCATCAAATCCACAAAAATGACATATAGGAGTGAAATAAGGAATCATACCTTGTCCTTGTCTTTGTGGATGAAAGGGTTCAATCCTTCTTCGTTGTTGAACCGGTCTTGGTTGCTTCCTAGCTTGAGGTTGCATGATAGGTCTCTTTCCTTTGTGAGCCATTTGAGGAGGAATGTTGGCTTGAGAGACCCTAGGGGGTTGAGCTTGAGGTTTCCTTCTTGGACCCATCTTCACTTGTGCATTAGAGCATTGTCCTACTTCTAATTTCTTTCTAGGAGCTTGCACAAATGAAGTTTCTTCTTTCTTCAAGCTCTTGACAAACACGGTCTTGTTAGAGGTAGAGATCTTCTTGTCATCTTCATACCCAAGACCCCTCTTGTCACATGGACTCTTTCCAACACCAAGCATATGGTCAAGCTTCTTGGTGCTAGAATCCATCCTAGTCATAGAATTTCTAACTTCTTCAAGCTCACTCTTTAGACTTTCTTCATTCCTCCTAGATAAAGCTAACTCCTCTCTTAGCTTATCTTCTATCTTCTTGAATTTTTCCACTTGTTCACCTAAGTGGTCATTATGAGATGCAAGCTCAAGATTTTCTTCTCTCAACATCTTGATCTTTCTTGTGCTCTTGATTGCTAAATCATTAAACTCGGCATGGCATTTAGCAAGCACCTTTTTCTCCACAAAACTACTTATGGAGTTAGATGAGGAATCACTTTCTTCTTCACTTGAGTCATTTTCCTCTTGACTCATTTCCTCTTTCTCACTACCACTTTTGCTCTTATGTGAGGAGGCAAAAGCTAGGAGGTTAGCCATGAGCTCTTCTTCACTTGAAGACTCATCTTCCTCATTGGAGTCATCACTACTCCCACTCCAAGTGGCGGCCATCACTTTGCTCTTCTTCTTTTCATTGTGATTAGCACATTCGGGGGCAAAGTGACCAATCCCACCACATTCAAAGCATCGGACCCCTTTCCTTTCGGTCCTCTCTTGTCTAGGCTCAAACTTCTTGAAGGAACTCTTTTTCTTCAAATCTTGTCCTCTTGACCCAAATCCCTTCTTCTTCTTGAACCCCATAACCTTGTTGAACCTTTTCACAAATAAGGCAAGGTCTTCATCCGATTCATGCTTTGCCTCCTTTGCATCCTTAGATGCTTTCAAAGCTATTCCTTTAGACTTCTTAGGAGGAGTAGTGGTGCTAGGAGCCTTCCTAGACTCATATGCAAGGAGACGCCCAATCACCTCACTTGGCTTCATATCCATGTAGCCACTATTTTCTTCTATGGCCGTCACCTTGGATTCAAACCTATCGGGGAGAGATCTCATAATTTTTTGCTTGACTCTCCTATCCGAATACGGGTCTCCGAGTTGATGGCTTTGATTTACAATGTCCATCAATTTGATTTCGAAGTCATTGAAGCATTCATCCTCTCCCATCCTTAGTAGCTCAAACTGAGTTTGGAGGACTTGAAGCTTGGACTCCTTCACCACCTCGGTTCCCTCATGTGCAACTAGAAGGATGTCCCATGCCACTTTGGCAATCTGAGTATTCTGAATAAGCTTGTACTGATTCTCATCCATAGCACACATAATGGCATGCATAGCCTTCCTATTCCACTTAGAAGCCTCAAACTCTTGCGCGTTCCATTGCGCCTTAGGCTTCAAAACATCTTGTCCTCCACCATCGGGAGTCATCATAGGGAGATCATATCCGTCTTCCACCGCCATCCATGCACGGTCATGAATTTGGCATATGTAGGATTCCATCTTCCCTTTCCATTGGGAATAGTTCAATCCGGTAAGAAGTGGAGGCCTTGTGCTAGAAGCTCCTTCGTGGCCACCACCATTTCCACCGTTTCCACTCATAGTGTTTATGAATGAATGAAATGAATGCAAATGTATGAATGATCAAAAATCACACAAAATGCAAAACACACCAAAATAAGCAAGGATCACCTATGTATGTCTAGGAACCCGCTCTGATACCAATTGAAACAAATAATAGCACGGTGTGTATAAAGCTATCTAGAGGGGGGGTGAATAGATTTTACGCTTTTTACCCAATTTTTCGTGTTAGTCAAAATTACGAAAATGCCCTCAAGATAATATAACCAAGCAATTGTAATATGGTGCGGAAATTAAAACAACACTTGGTTTTTACGTGGAAACCCTCACGGGAAAAACCACGGGCTATGTAAGTAAGCCACACTCGAACCTCGAATCCACTAAATGTGCAAACGATTACAACCTAATCCCGGAAGTAATCACACACCTACCTAATCCCGGTATGAGTGAACCTAGTCCAATTTGCTTGCGTTCTAAGCAACCTAATCCCGGATGCTACACACAAGACTTACTTTTCTTTGAAGAGAATACAACCCTAAGTGAATATATGTGAATATCCAAAATGCAACATAGAGCAAGGGAAACCCTATATGCTTATCTAAGATGATTAATATGCAATTAAGAATAATCCTAGATATCAAAACTAAATGACATGTCAATTAGTTTAGCTAATCAATATTAAGCACAAAACCTAATATGCAAGCACAATATAAAATCTCAAACATACATCATACTCATCTCAATATTGTATCTAAAGCATACAAAATAACAAACAAGTAATTAATTGAGATTGCTAGATAAGAGAAACACAAAACATGTAAGATATTAGTGAAAAGCTTACCAAGCAAAGTATGATGAAGATTCCATGCTAGATGACATCTAGATGATCTAAGATGATGCTAGATGATGATTGATGATCATGAAAAGTGTTTGAGAATCAAGAATGGAGTTCTTGGAATTTTTCTTCTCTTTGAAAAATATCCTAAGTATGAATTCTGAATATGAACTCTCTTAATTGACCTAAAGTCAAAGTGGCATATATATAGGGGGCCAAATCAAAGTGTGGTCGTTTAAGTAAGTTTCAAAGAAACGCGCCAATCGGCGGTTTCAATCGGCGGCCAGGCCGCCGTTAATGACCGCCGAATTGAGCTCGTGAAGAACAGAGCATAAACGGCGGTTCATTCGGCGGTTTCGTGACTGCCGATTCCAACCGCCGAAACAGAACAGAGAGAACAAAATCAACCAGGTATGAACGGCGGTTTCGAACGGCGGTTTCATGCCCGCCGTTTCAACCGCCGAATTAGACTGAGAGATAAATCAATCAGGTCTTGAAACGGCGGTTTCGAACGGCGGTCGTGACCGCCGATCTTAACCGCAGAAATGCTCCAGACCAATCTGGACTGAAACGGCGGTTTAATTCGGCGGCCAGGCCGCCGATAACAACCGCCGATCACCTAGATAGGTGAAAACCAAGGAGAAGCCAAGGGCATTCTCCATAGGCGGTCCTTGCGCTAAACCAAGCACATTCTCGTGCATGCGCGGACGTTTCCGAAAGTTATCGGGAAACGAATTATACAACAACATGACACAATAACACACAACAAAATATAATAAATAAGTGCAAGTGTGAATTGTGACAAACGAAGAGAATGCACACATATGCAATGAATGTTTAGTGTGTGTGTGCAACTAATCTCTTCAAAGAAAAGTAAGCACATAGAAATTTACCTTCGGTGCTTATCAACACGAGGTCTTCAAAGGGCTTCGAACAAGAAGACCGATACTTAGGCTACCCTTACAAAGAACCCCCACATATGGTTTGATCACGAAATAAGCCAATTAAAAACAACGGGAATCCTTACAGTTTTGATAAGTTACACCTACTTTTGCCTTGGGCACTGTACGTAGAGTGCCTCTTGTACAGCGCCTATACAGCGCCCATACTCTGATCTCTCTGGAAAATAGAGTGGCGCTATACGTACAATGCTTTGTACAGCGCCCGTATAGTGACCCAACAACGACCGATTTAAATCGATCAGGTCTGTACATCGCTTATATGGGCGCTGTTCGTACAACGCTTTGTATAACGCCCATCACAATGAATGCAATCCTAAGTCTAGAATGAACATGACTTTGGTCAACAAAATGCAATCATGTAAGGCATGCAAGAAGAGATGTAAATGAACATTAATGAGCATATAATAACAACACATACACAACGTACAAGAAAATGAATTAAGCATGAGATGTGAGTGTGTGTGTGCAACTAATCTCTTCAAAGAAAATTAAGCACATAAAAGTTTACCTTTGGTGCTTATCAACCTTGAGGACATGAGAGGGTCTTGAGCTTGATTATGAACCACTTAAGCTACCCTTACATACAATCCCCAACACGTGGTTTGTCCACGAAATAAGCCAATCAAGATATGGGAATCCTTACAGGGGTTCTCGTATTGAAAGAGTTAGGTTTAGAGAGATGAGAAAGTGATGTATTTATAGACATCAAGAACATGGCATATGAAAAGACAAGTTTGCCCCTAAACTGCGTGATTGGCGGTTTCGAAACTGCCAATCCAACCACCGAATTGAATCCCGAGAGAACAGGGAAACATCGGTGGTTACATAACCGCCGATCACAACCACAGATATAGACCCGAGAGATTAAATCGATCTAGTCTAAATTATGGTTTCAAACGGCGGTCGTGGCCACCGATCATAACCGCAGAATTGCTTCAGAACCTTCTGGACTCAAACGGCGGTTTCATTCGGCGATTAAGGTCGCTAATCAAATTGTCGTTTCACCACTGTTGGTGAAACCAAAGAAAAACCCAAGGGCATTCTCCGAAGGTGATCATCGCGCTAACCAAGCACACTAATGTGCATGTGCGGACGTTTCAGAACAACATTCAGGAAACGAATTACTAGATACACTAACACATAACAAAATACAACAACAAAGTGCAAGTATGAAAGGTGACATGTGAAGAGGATGCACACAAAAATAAAGCATACATATGCAAACATTACAAGTGTGTGTGTGCAACTAAATCTCTTCAAAGAAAACTAAGCACTACAGATATACCTTTGGAGTGCTTATCACCTTGAGGTCTTGAGAGGGCCTTGAGCTTGATCATCAATCACCTAAGCTACCCTTATAATTCAAACCCCAATTGTGGTTTGTCATCGAAATAAGCCAATCAAACTTTGAGAAACTTACATTTAAGATCTTAGATTTGTGTTGGCTTGATTCCATTGCAAAACACTCTTTATTTGTAATGGTTAGTTGTTTAGGTGATTCTTGGTGAAAAGAAGCTTCAAAGAAGAAAGGCAACTTCTCATGCCAATATCGTCTTCAAGAGGAGATGCGCTTACTTGGATGCTAAGGTATCAAGATACTTCTTCCTCTTGCAAAGCGTAAGCGCACACACACACACACACACACAATTAATACATGTGTGTCCCTACATCATAGTTCAAACATTTGGTATAACACATTCACACACTTCTTAGTATGCACATGCATTGGTTTCTTATAGACAAACATTGTAGAATTGCATGTTTTGTGACTATCTCTTTGATATGGCATACTCATGTGAATTTGTGTTTATTTGTTTGTGTGTTTTGTATTTTGGACTTGAATATGTTCTTATTTGATTCCTGATTGAGTTCCGGTCATTTCGGTTACTCATTCATAAGGTTTCGAGTCCAAACGATGTAGCTACGCTACTTTGCATTCTTATTCGTTGAGTTGACTTCATCATCATTTTCCGAGATGATTTCTCAACCATTTTTCAAAGTTTTATAGTCATAGTCGTGCGTGAGGGAGTCACGGTTCGTAATCCAAAAACAGATTTGAAATTGGAGTTTGGATGCCCAAGATACGGTTGAAGAACGTGAGGGAGCGCGCAAGAGGCAAGCATGGCTAAAGGCCATGCATTGCCCACCACGTGTGGGAGCCGTGGGACCCACAGCCAGAACACCCCTCTGGCCTGTGTGGCCCACGCACCCCCCATGGGGATGGTGATGTGGCTCATTTTGATTGGCCACCGAATCCCTCTCTTCTTCATCTCTTCTCCCTCCATTTATATTCGAAATCCCGTGCAGAATTCTTTACAACTTTTGATTTCTTATTTTGATCATATCTCTCTCATTTCAACTCCGAATTGAGTGATTCAAAAACCAAAATTGTTGGTCTTGAAGAGAGATACAAACCCCATGCATTTTCAGAGCCATTTTAGTTTGTCATTTTTCCCCGTGATCTGATTTCAGTACGAGGTTCAACTTTTGTATGTGAAACTTCTTCTTCTCACTTCATCTTTTGATCATCTCTTTTAATCTTCCTAATTGATAGATGATATGTGTTTAGAATATTGTTAGATCATATTCTAGGGGTGGTTGATCTATTTATTGTTGAGTTTTAGCCATTAGATTTCAATTGAACATATATTGCTAAACTTGACCTATCTTGAAATTGATTCTAGAAATGTTGTATATGATGTGCCTCATGTTATTTTCTAGGTTTAATTTCATCATCTAAGAACTAAGATTTTTGTGTGATATATTGAATATTCATATCTTGTTCTTATTGATTCACATGCTTTGATTTCTAGATACATTTGTAATTATTTGTTGAAAGCATATTCTAGATTATCATTGAACATGTTCATAGAGCTTGATTGATCATCTTGCTTTATTTGATTGTGTTTGCATCATTTGCATCACTTAGATCATTGCCTTATGAAAGGTTGAAGTCTCTTGCAAAGTGAGTGAAGATTTGTCTTGAGCAAGAAGTCTTGGCTAGGAAAGTGTTCCGAATAGCCAAGCAAGAAGTCTTGATTAGAGTCGGGAGGACTCGGATAGTCAAGCAAGAAATCTTCCTAGAGACGTGAGCGTCTTGGATAGGAAGTTGCTTCATAGAGATGTAGGACACATCTTGGATAGGAAGTAGGCTTGGTAGTTCACTAGGCCCGAGGGTAGATTAAGAGGTGATAGCTTGAGCGGATATCATGTGTTGATAGCTTGAGTGTGTAAGTCCTTTTCATATAGTGGATTGCTTTGCCGGTGGTTGTGGTATCAACCCGTGGATGTTTCCTCTTTGAGGTTTTACCACGTAAAAAAATACTTGTGTGTATTTTCGCTTTACTTTTCATTATCTTCCATATCATGTATTGATTGTATCTCTTGTATATTGATTTTCACATGTATTGAATCATATTATACCATTGATTAAATCATAAGTGTACTTTTCATTCTTGTAATCCGCATATTTTGAATTTGGAAGAATTTGGGCCTATACCTATTCACCCCCCCTCTAGGTATATATTACACTATACTGCTTAAGGGAATTTCATTACAGATTGCATCTCTTGGATTGTAAACTAGAATATCATACATTGTGTGCTCATTGTCAAATTCTAGTTTCCATAGTTTATATTGATCATATGTCCTATGTTGATTGTGCTTGCATCATTTGCATCACTTAGATCACTTGCCTTGTAAAAGGTAGAAGTCTTGGCTAAAGGTGTGAGGCTCTAATAAGTCCAGGTAAGGGAAGTTTTGCTAAGAGGTGTGAGGCCTGAAACAAATATTGCACGGTGTGTATAAAACTAGAGGGGGGGGGGGGGTGTGGGTGAATAGATTTTAACAATTTTACCCAATTTTCGTGTATGGTCAAGATTACGAAAATGCCCCCAATAGTCAATTAAATATAGCAACTGTAATATGGTGCGGAAATATAAACAACACTTGATATTTACGTGGAAACCCTCACGGGAAAAACCACGGGCTGTTGAGTGAGCCACACCCGAACCTCGAATCCACTAAATGTGATAAAATTACAACCTAATCCTGGAAGTAATCACACACCTCCCTAATCCCGATATGAGTGAACCTAGTTCGAATGTTTGCGATCTAAGCAATCTAATCCCGGAAGCTACGCACAAGACTTTGATTCTCAATGAAGAGATTAACACCCTAAGTGAATATATGAATATCCAAAATGCAACATAGAGCAAAGGAACCCTATATGTTTATCTAAGATGATGATTTTGCGATTAAAGCAATCCTAGATATTAAAAACTAAATGACATGTCAGATAGCTTAGCTAATCAAGATCAAGCAAAAACCTAATTAGCTATCACAATACAACTCTCAAACATTCAATACACTAATCTTCAATCTTGTATCCAAAATATATATGAATAACATACAAGTAATAAATGAGATTGCTTATTAAGAAAGACACAAAATATGTAAGATATTAGTGAAAAGCTTACCGAGCAAAGTGTGATGAAGAATCCATGCAAAATGACATCTAGATGATCAAGGATGATGCTAGATGATGATTGATGATCATGAAAAGGTGTTTGAGTAATCAAAGGTGAGTTCTTGGTATTTTTCTTTCTCTTGAAAAATATCCTAAGTATGAAATCTGAAAATGAACTCTTTTAATTAACCTAAAGTCAAAGTGGCATATATATAGGGTGTCAAGATGAAGTGTGGTCGTTTTGAAAAGTGACACCAATTTTGCCTTGGGTGCTGTACGTAGAGCACCTTGTACAGCGCCTACCTGCGAAAATGAAGAATGTTCTTCATTGGCGCTGTTCGAACAGCGCTTCTGTACAGCGCCTAAATAGCGCTTGATCTCTATTCTTCTCGGGTCTAAGATAGGCGCTGTACGTACAACGCTTTTGTATAGCGCCCGTATAGCGCCTCTTTGAAATGCATCAGACCTGATGCATTAAAAAGGGCATTTTTCCACTAGGTCAAGTGGGCGCTGTTCGAATAGCGCTTTGTAAAGCGCTTTGAACAGCGCCCTTGCAAACAATGCACTCCTAGGCCTAATGCATGACAAGGCTTTGGAAATACAAAATGCAATCATGTAAACATGCAAGAAGAGATGTTAATGAACATAAATGCACAACAATAAGACACACAACATACAATGATTAAACATATGCATGAGTTGTGAGTGTGTGCAACTATCTCTTCAAAGCAAGTAAGCACTTAGAAATTACCTTTGGTGCTTATCAATGATGAGGTCTTCAAAGGACATTGAACTTGAATCTCAATACTAAGTTACCCTTACAAAGAATCCCCAACATGTGGTTTGACCACGAAATAAGCCAATCAACAAATGAGAACCTTACAATCTCCCATTTTGGCTATTTTGTGACAAAACCACCACTCACATTGATTCCTCATAAAAAAAATAGAAACGACGGGTAAAATAATGATATTCTACAATACAAAGAGATATCTTAAATACTATAACTTGAAGTCTTCAATCTCTTGTAGAATAATCAATCCCTGAAAATAAAGTTTCTATACTTTCCAATACAAGTAAACAGTGAGATTAATCAAGTGAGAACAAAAAACACAAGCATTTGCATTTTAAAAATTTAGGCACAACATTACGCAATGTATGTGTATGCAATGCTCCCCCTCAACGGGTTACTCCCCCTCAATGAATGTTCTCCCCAACATGCATAATAGCTACTACAAATTGCAACTCCCCTTACCACATTCTACTCCCCCTTTTTGTCATGATATAGGCAAAGGAGTAGTCCCCAAGCAAAGAGAGATAGTAGCATGCAAGATATTTGCATAATTATATAAGTCACTTTATGCAACCCAATTAATTGAAGAGAAGCAATGAGATTTATTTGAAGAAAAAATGTGTGAATCAAACATGCTTTGCATACAAGACATGTAGCATTCAAGTCCAAAATACAATGGTATTTGGCAAAGCAAATGACAAAGGTTTCAAATAAGAATTCAAACCAATTTCACCATTGTCATGAGAAAAGCAAGGATATAGAGATTTCATTGATTTTAGTTTAAGAGCAACTATATCCAACTTTATAAGCGAAACATGGCATGAGCGACTTTGTACCCTATTTGATTTTTCCGGATAAGATATCCGTATGATAGTAGCCATGTTCAACCAATAAAGAAAGAGAGACATTTAGATTCCTTTGAACGGATACAAGATCCTTTATTCATTTTGAGTCTCATAAGTCTTTTTCATACAAGTTTTGAATTTATATTTCAATCATCAATTCATGCTTTTTCATTTGAGCATGTTATATGAATTTTATGCTTTTTCATTTGACATTAGCATGTTATAAAAGAATCATCATGTCATGGAGATAACTATAGGTCATTCAAATCATACTTCCTATGTAGATCTCCTAGTCCAAAAATGCATGTTTGAGCATAAATATGACATGGATTGTAAACAAGCAAGGTTCACACTTATTGAATTGAAAACATATATACATATGTGCAACCAAGCTTACTCAAGCAATTAAAAGAAGAAGCATAAGATATTTCAAAATTTTTTTGCAAGTGACAAGAATACAAAATAGCTCTCTTTGCTTGAGTTCCCCATATGGGGTCAATCATAAATCACATCACTCCATAAGACATATCCCAATAGATCTACTAAGAGTTTTAAATCGAGTAACATCTAAGGGTTTAGTAAATAAGTCCGCAAGTTGATCATTAGTACCTACATGTTCAAGTACTATGCATTTATTTTCAACAAGCTCTCTAATGAAATGATGGCGGATGTCAATATGCTTAGTTCTAGAATGTTGCACCGGATTCTTGGATATATTAATGGCACTCATATTATCACAAAAGAGAGTGCGTGTACCTTGATTGAATCCGTAGTCTACTAGCATTTGCTTCATCCATAGGAGTTGTGTGCATCCACTCCTCACGGCTATGTACTCGGCCTCGGCCGTGGACAAGGAAATCGAGTTTTGCTTCTTGCAAAACCAAGACACCAAGTTGTTGCCTAGAAAGAAGCAACCGCCCGATGAGCTCTTCCTATCATCGCAATTTCCTGCCCAATCCGCATCACTAAAGCCTACAAAACTACCATTAGTGTCAAACGAGTACCAAATCCCATAGTTGGAAGTCCCGTTCACATAGCGAATGATTCTCTTTACGGAAGAGAGATGAGACTCCTTAGGATCCGCTTGGTACCTTGCACACACACCCACACTAAATGATATATCGGGCCTACTTGCGGTCAAATAAAGCAAGCTACCTATCATGCCCCGATATAGAGTTTGTTCCACACTTTTTCCACTTGCATCCTCACTAAGCTTCAAAGTGGTACTCATGGGTGTATCACAACGTTTGGCATTTTCTAGACCAAACTTCTTCACTAGGTTTTTGGCATATTTGGCTTGGGTAATAAAGATCCCATCATCTAATTGCCTAATTTGCAAACCTAGGAAGTAACTTAGCTCACCAAAAAGACTCATCTCAAATTCATGAGACATAACATCAACAAATTGTTGGACCTTGGTGTTGTTGGTGGAGCCAAACACTATATCATTAACATAGATTTGAGCTATAAATAGCTCATCCTTGTCTTTCTTGATGAATAGAGTCTTGTCAACACTACCCCTTGTGTAGTTATTGTCAACAAGAAATTGAGTGAGGTGCTCATACCAAGCCCTCGGTGCTTGTTTCAACCCATATAGAGCCTTCTTGAGGCGATAGAAATGGTTGGGGTGGTGTGCATCCACAAACCCCTTGGGTTGTTCAACAAACACTTCCTCTTGCAAGAAGCCATTAAGGAAGGCACTCTTGACGTCCATTTGGTGCAATTTGAACTTGTGTACACAAGAAATGGACAAGAGAAGCCTAATGGACTCTAAACGGGGCAACGGGAGCAAAAGTCTCCTCAAAGTTGATACCCTCAATTTGAGTGTACCCTTGTGCTACAAGTCTAGCCTTGTTCCGCACTATGTTGCCATCCTCATCGGATTTGTTCCTATAAATCCATTTAGTGCCTATAACATGTGTGCTTTTAGGCCTAGGAACTAGAGTCCAAACCTCATTCCTTTCGAATTGGTTTAGCTTTTCTTGCATGGCAAGAACCCAAAATTCATCATTCAAGGCTTCATCAACCTTTTTGGGTTCAATTTGAGAGATGTAGCATGTAAAGCTAATGAGATTAGCAATTTGACGCCTAGTTCTAACACCCTTATTTACATCTCCAATAACATCCTCTCTGTTATGGAGTCTTCTAACCCATTGAGCGGGTTCATTAGAGTCCAAGAGAGGGACTCTATTAAGAGGTTGTGTGTCCTCATTATTACCATTGGACGTTCTAACAATGGGAGTCTCCATAACCCTCTCCAAAGGAGAGTCATCATCTAAGACTTCCTCCTCTTCATGGTCATTAGACTTGAGCCTTGTATCATCAATGACAACATTGAATGATTCCATGACGGTTCAAGTCTTCAAGTTGAAAACTCTATAGGCTCTACTATTCAAGGCATAGCCAATAAAGATACCCTCATCACTCTTAGCATCAAATTTGCCAAGTTGATCACGGTCATTTAAAATGTAGCATTTGCTTCCAAATGTGTGGAAGTAGCTAACATTTGGCTTCCTACCCTTCCATAACTCATATGAGGTATTTCTAGATCTGGGCCTTAGGAAAACTCTATTCCCAATATAGCAAGTCGTATTGACGGCTTTGGCCCATAAGTTCCTAGGGACATTGTTTCTAAGCAACATCACTCAGGCCATCTCTTGAAGGACCCTATTCTTCCTCTCAATAACTCCATTTTGTTGAGGTGTCCTAGGAGCCAAGAACTCATGGGAGATGCCTAAGCTATTGCAATAGCTATCAAAAGAGGCATTCTTAAATTCCCTCCCATGGTCACTTCTAATCCGTTTAATGCTTTTAATGTTTGAGTTCATTTCATTTTGAATTGTAAGGATTCCCATATATTGATTGGCTTATTTCGTGGATAAACCACATGTTGGGGTTGATAATGTAAGGGTAGTTTAGGTGTTTGAACTTCATGCTCGAAGGCCCTTTCAAGACCTCAAGGGACAAGCACGCCAAAGGTATAATTTCTTGTGCTTGATTTTTCTTTGAAGAGATTTAGTAAGCACACACACATTTAGCATACTTGCATTTGTGTGCATTCTCTTCACATGTCACTTTACACACTAGCACTTTATATCTTATCGTGTGTATTTGTGCTTAGTAATTCGTTTCCCGATAGTGTTCGGAAACGTCCGCGCTCACACGTAAGTGTGCTTGGTTTTACGTGAAGACCGTCCACAGAGAATGCCCTTGGCTTCTCCTTGGTTTTCACCATTGTTGGTGATCGACGGTTATGATCGGTGGCCTGGCCGCCGAATGAAACCGCCGTTTCAGTCTAGATTGGTCTGAAGCAATTATGCGGTCACGATCGACGGTCACGACCGCCGTTCGAAACCGCTGTTCATACCTGATCGATTTTAATCTCTCGGTCTAATTCGGCGGTTGGATCGGCGGTCAAGAAACCGTTGAATGAAACCGCCGTTGATGCTCTGTTCTTCACGAGCTCAATTCGGCGGTCGTGATCGGCGGCCTGGTCGCCGATTGAAACCGCCGAACGGTGCGTTTCAAGGGCAAACTTGTCTTTTCACATGCCCAATTCTTGATGTCTATAAATATCTTACTTTCTCATTCTCTGATCAAGCTTCTTGAATTATTAGAACCCTAAACTTCAAAGAGAGATTTTTGAGAAAAAATCAAATCAAGAACTCACCTTTAAACACTCAAATCAAATCCTTTTTTTTGCATCAAAGTTCATCTTGCATTCATTTATGATTGGGTTTGCATCATCACAACATGCTTGGTAAGATTTTGATTAATTTCATCTTATTTTAGTATTTTTACTATCAAGCATATTCTCTTTTAATTACTTGTATGTTTTTGATCATATGATAAATACAAGATTAGAGAATTAATTGTGATGAATTAATTGAGTGTTGTTTTGGGATAGCTACTTAGGTTTTTGACTAATCTTGATTAGCTAAGCTATTTGACATGTCATTTAGCAATTGATATCTAGGGTTGATTAAATTGATTATATCATCATCCTAGATAAGCATCTAAGGTTACCTAGCCTTGTTTGTTATTTGAATATTCATACATATTCACATAAGTTGCATAATCTCTTCTTAGAGAATTAAGTCTTGAGGCTAAGGTTGCTTAGGCCTCAAGCAATTGGACTAGAGCCACTTTTAAAGGCCCGAGTGGTAGAAGTGGGGGGTTATTGACCGGAGTGTTAGACGAGGTCTACATAGGTTGTAAACTCCATTTCGATTAGTGGATTTCGAGGTCCGAGTGTGGCGCACTAAACAGCCCGTGGTTTTTCCTAGTGGTTGGGTTTCCACGTATACATCAAGTGTTATTTAAATTCTGCACTATATTACACTTGTTTGTATTTTTGACTAGTAGGGGCATTTTCGTAAAATTGACGTGCATACGAAAATTGGGTAATAATAGTTAAAATCTATTCACACCCCCTCTAGATTATATTTAGAACACACCGAGTATTCTTTTCAATTGGTATCAGAGCGGGTTCCTAGATATACTTAGGTGATCCTAGCTCATTTTAGGTGTGTTTTGCATTTGTGTGATTTTTGCTCATTCATACATTTTGCATTCATTTGAATTCATTCATTACATACAATGAGTGGATACGGTGGCAACCATGAGGGTGCTTCATGCACACGGCCTCCTCTCCTCACCGGTGTGAATTATGCCTCATAGAAAGGCAAGATGGAAGCGTACGTGTGTCAAATCCATGATAGGGCATGGATGGCTATTGAAGATGGGTATGCACCTCCTATGATGACTCCCACGGGTGGTGGAGAAGAAGTACTCAAGCCTAAGGCTCAGTGGTCACCTGAAGAGTTTGAGACTTCAAAATGGAATAGGAAGGCATGACATGCTCTTCTATGTGCAGTGGATGAAAATCAGTACAAACTAATTCAGAACACTAGGATAGCCAAGGAGGCATGGGATATCCTAGAGGTTGCACATGAAGGAACCGATGTGGTTAAGGATTCCAAGCTACAAGTCCTTCAAAAGCAATTTGAGTTGCTTAAAATGGAGGAGGACGAGTGCTTCAATGACTTTGAAGTCAAATTGATGGATATTGTGAATCAAAGCCATCAACTCGGTGATCCTTATTCGGATAGGAGAGTTAAGCAGAAAATTATGAGGTCTCTCCCTGCTAGGTTTGAATCAAAGGTGACGGCTTTAGAGGAAAATAGCACCTATAAGGACATGAAGCCGAGCGAGGTTATTGGAAGACTCCTCTCCTATGAATCTAGGAAGGCTCCTAGCATTTCACCTCCTAAAAAGCAAAAAGGAATTGCTTTGAATGCTTCCAAGGATGTGAAGGAGGAAAAAGGTGACTCGGACGAAGACATGGCATTGTTGCTTAGAAGATTCAAGAAATTCGTCAAGTTCGAGAAGAAGGGCTTTGGATCCAAAGGCCAAGACTTGAAGAAAAAGGCTCCCTTCAAGAGTTTTGAGCCTAGGCAAGAGCATAGTGAGAAGAAAGGGGTCCAATGCTATGAGTGTGGTGGTATAGGTCACATCTCACCCGATTGTGGGAACTTGAAAAACAAGATGGCAAAAGTGATGGCCACCACGTGGAGTGAAAGTGATGACTCCGGAAAGGGAGACAAGTCATCAAGTGATGATGAGCTTACCATCAACTACACGGCATTTGGGGCCACTTGTGTAGAAGATAAAGTTGTTGGTAAGAATGACTTGATTAGTGATCCTATAGAAGAAAAAGATGAAGAAGTAGCTCTAGAGGTGATAGGCGAAGCTACTCATTGGGATATGGCTCTCATTGACTCAAGAGACCAAGGTGAAGGTCTTAATGAGAGAAATGCCTCCATAGGAGAGATGGAGAGTGGAGAAGATAACTTTAGTGAAGATGACTCCTCATCTAACTCTACAAATGGAAGTGTAGAGAAAATGGATGTAAATGACTTTATAGTCAAGTGTGAAAGTTCATTAAAGAAGAACAATAGAAAATTGAAGATTTTAGAGGATGAAAATCTAGAACTTTCAACACACAATGACCACTTAAGTAAACAAGTGGAGGCATCCAAGAAGATTGAAGACAAGCTAAGGAATGAGCTAGCTATGTCTAAGAGGAATGAAGAAGGGTTGAAGAGAGAGCTTGTTGAAGCCATATAGTCATTGTCTAGGATGACTACAAGCACCAAGAAAATTGACCACATTCTTGGTAGTGGAAAGAACCCTTGTGACAAGAGAGGTATTAGGTATGAAGAAAGCAAGGAGATCACTTCTCCAACCAAGACCATCTTTGTCAAGAGTTTGGGCAAGAATGAAGCCTCACCGGTGCACACTCCTAGGAAGAAAATTGATCTAGGACAATGTTCAAGAAGTGCACAAGTGAAGGAAGCTCTAAGGAGACAACCTCAAGCTCAAAATGTTCCTCAACCTAACTTCCCTTAAGCTCATATTCATCAAGGGAAGAGGCCAATCATGCAAAATGGATCAAGGAAGCAAGCGAGACCGGTTCAACAACAAAGAAGATTTGAACCCGCTCAACCACAAAGTCATGGGAAGGTTCCTATGCATGCACAAGGACATGGTATGAATTCTAAATTTATCCTTACATGTCACTTTTGTGGTATTGATGGTCACATTAGACCAAATTGCTTTCATTTTATTAAATTATGTAGAATCAAAAGCATGATTGAAAAGAGAATGACAAGAGCTAGAATGCATGCTAATAGGAAGGAAAATATTCATGTTCATAATCCTATTATTTCTAGTACTCTTGAACCATTGTCCATTAGGAAGAAAAAAGTCATATCTATGTGGATAAAGAAAAATGAACGCGCTTGCTATGAGACTAACAAGTCTCAAATAGGTTCATCCAAGTCAAATGGACTTGGAAGGTCCATAGGACCTCATGACCTTCATTGATGAAGGATGATATTGACCCCATGGGGAACTCAAGCAAAGAGAGCTTATGCATACTTGTTGCATGCAAATATTTGAAAAAACTTATGCTTCTTTGTTAATTGCTTGAGCAAGCTTGGTTGCACATATGTATATATGTTTTCAATTCAATAAGTGTGAACCATGCTTGTCTACAATCCATGTCATATTTATGTTCAAACATGCATTTTTGGACTAGGAGATTTACATAGGAAATATGATATGAATGATCTATAGTTATCTCCATGACATGATGATTCTTAATGACATGCTAAAAAATTGAAAAGCATGAGTTGTTTTTTATAACATGCTAATGACATATGAAAAGCATGAAATTCAAATGACATGCTCAAATGAAAAAGCATGAATTGATGATTGCAATTTTTAAATGCAAAACTTGTGTGAAAAAGCTTATGAGACTTCAATGAATAAAGGGTCTTGTATCCGTTCAAAGGAATTTATATTCCATATTGTCTCTCTTTCTTTATTTGTTGAACATGTCTACTATCATACGGGTTTCATTCCCAGAAAAATCAAATAGAGTGCAAAGTTGCTCATGACATGTTTGGCTTATAAAGATGGATATAGTTGCTCATAAATTAAAATCAATGAAAACTCTATATCTTTGTTTCTCTCATGACATTGGTGAAATT
Organism: Acer yangbiense; assembly: GCA_008009225.1. Classification (NCBI taxonomy): domain Eukaryota; kingdom Viridiplantae; phylum Streptophyta; class Magnoliopsida; order Sapindales; family Sapindaceae; genus Acer; species Acer yangbiense. The sequence goes on along the minus strand of CM017763.1, from coordinate 32,217,949 downwards.
GGTTTGAATTCTTATTATAAACCTTTGTCATTTGCTTTGCCAAATGCCATTGTATTTTTGACTTGAATGCTACATGTCTTGTATGCAAAGCATGTTTTGTTTCACACATTTATTTCAAAATAAATATCCCTGTTTCTCTCCATTTGATAGAGTTGCCTAAAGTGCATTTTATGAGTATGCAAATGACTTGAATGCTATCTTCTCTCTTTGCTAAGTGACCCGGTTGGGGACTACTCCTTTGCCTATATCATGACAAAAAGGGGGAGTAGAATAGTGGTAAGGGGAGTTGCAATTATGCATGTTGGGGAGACAAAACTTTGAGGGGGAGTAACCCATTGAGGGGGAGCATTGCATTCACATATTGCATGATGTTGTAGTTGTGCTTAAAATTCTTAGGAATGCAAATGCTTGTTTTTATTCTCACTTGATTCATCTCACCTTTTACCTGAACTGGAAAGTATAGAAACTTTGCCTTCAGGGATTGAGTGTTCTACTTGAGATTGAAGACTTCAAGTTTATTTTTATATATCTCTTTGTAAAGTAGAAAATCTTAGTAGACCCCGTAGTTTCTATTATGATGTGAGGAATCAATGTGAGTGGTGGTTTTGTCACGAAATAGCCAAAGGGGGAGATTGTAAGGATTCCCATATATTGATTGGCTTATTTCGTGGATAAACCACATGTTGGGGTTGATAATGTAAGGGTAGTTTAGGTGTTTGAACTTCATGCTCGAAGGCCCTTTCAAGACCTCAAGGGACAAGCACGCCAAAGATATAATTTCTTGTGCTTGATTTTTCTTTGAAGAGATTTAGTAAGCACACACACACTTAGCATACTTGCATTTGTGTGCATTCTCTTCACATGTCACTTTACACACTAGCACTTTGTTTTATATCTTGTCGTGTGTATTTGTGCTTAGTAATTCGTTTCCCGATAGTGTTCGGAAACGTCCGCGCTCACACGTAAGTGTGCTTGGTTTTGCGCGAAGACCGCCCACGGAGAATGCCCTTGGCTTCTCCTTGGTTTTCACCATTGTTGGTGATCGGCGGTTATGATCGGCGGCCTGGCCGCCGAATGAAACCGCCGTTTCAGTCCAGATTGGTCTGAAGCAATTATGCGGTCACGATCGACGGTCACGACCGCCGTTCGAAACCGCCGTTCATACCTAATTGATTTTAATCTCTCGGTCTAATTCGGCAGTTGGATCGGCGGTCACGAAACCGCCGAATGAAACCGCCGTTGATGCTCTGTTCTTCACGAGCTCAATTCGGCGGTCGTGATCGGCGGCCTAGCCGCCGATTGAAACCGCCGAACGGTGCGTTTCAAGGGCAAACTTGTCTTTTCACATGCCCAATTCTTGATGTCTGTAAATATCTTACTTTCTCATTCTCTGATCAAGCTTCTTGAATTATTAGAACCCTAAACTTCAAAGAGAGATTTTTGAGAAAAAATCAAATCAAGAACTCACCTTTAAACACTCAAATCAAATCCTTTTTTTTTTTGCATCAAAGTTCGTCTTGCATTCATCTATGATTGGGTTTGCATCATCACAACATGCTTGGTAAGATTTTGATTAATTTCATCTTATTTTAGTATTTTTACTATCAAGCATATTCTCTTTTAATTACTTGTATGTTTTTGATCATATGATAAATACAAGATTAGAGAATTAATTGTGATGAATTAATTGAGTGTTGTTTTGTGATAGCTACTTAGGTTTTTGACTAATCTTGATTAGCTAAGCTATTTGACATGTCATTTAACAATTGATATCTAGGGTTGATTAAATTGATTATATCATCATCCTAGATAAGCATCTAAGGTTACCTAGCCTTGTTTGTTATTTGAATATTCATACATATTCACATAGGTTGTATAATCTCTTCTTAGAGAATTAAGTCTTGAGGCTAAGGTTGCTTAGGCCTCAAGCAATTGGACTAGAGCCACTTTTAAAGGCCCGAGTGGTAGAAGTGGGGGGTTATTGACCGGAGTGTTAGACGAGGTCTACATAGGTTGTAAACTCCATTTCGATTAGTGGATTTTGAGGTCCGAGTATGGCGCACAAAACAGCAGGTGGTTTTTCCCAGTGGTTGGGTTTCCACGTATACATCAAGTGTTATTTAAATTCTGCACTATATTACACTTGCTTGTATTTTTGACTAGTAGGGGCATTTTCGTAAAATTGACGTGCATGCGAAAATTGGGTAATAATAGTTAAAATCTATTCACCCCCCCTCTAGATTATATTTAGAACACACCGAGTATTCTTTTCATGAATTTTAGTACAAAACATTTTAAACTTATCAAAAGTTTTAGATTTTTCTCTAAGAAAATATGTCCATGTGAACCTAGAGAAATCATCAACACAAACAAAAATGTATCTCTTTCCACCTAAACTCTCGGTTTGCATAGGACCCATAAGATCCATGTGGAGAAGCTCTAGGGGCTCCTTGGTGGAGAGATACTTGCCCTTTTTGTGCATGCTCTTGGTTTGTTTTCCTTGTTGGCAAGGTCCACAAATACCATTGGCTTTCTTCCCAAGCTTAGGGAGGCCACGCACACAATTGAACTTTCCAAGGGTTCTTAAATCCCTAAGGTTCATGTGGCCAAGTCTTTCATGCCACAACTCTATTTGCTCATCCATGGACACATTGTTTGAGACTATTCTAGCTTCAAGACAATAGCAATTGTCGCTAGATCTCATACCTTTCAACAAGGTTTGTCCATCAGGCTTTAGGATAGAGCAATCATCTTTACTAAACAAAAAGGAATATCCTTCATCACTAAGATGAAAAATGTTTATCAAATTGGCTTTCAAGCCATCAACAAATAAAGCATCGGATAAGGAGGGTAGTCTGGGAACGAAAATGGTTCCTTTCCCTACAACTCTCTTTTTGGATCCATCACTAAAGGTGACACATCTTCCTTCCTTTATGACAAGAGTCTCGAAGAAACTCTTGTTTCCCATCATGTGCCTAGAGCACCCACTCTCTAAATACCAAAAATTAGAAGAATTTGCCTTCAAGGCTATTTGAGCAACATGGCAAACATTTTCATTCTTTCTAATCCACCTAGAAACAATATTTGCTTTCTTAGTGGTCTTTGGTACATGGGCTCTAGATGTCCTAGAATCATGCATATCAATATTATCATTCCTAGGAACATGCATCATGGCTCTTTTCTTTTTCTTATCAATCATGCTTCTAGTTTTGCACATTTTAATATAACGAAAGCATCTTGGTCTAATATGACCATCAAAACCACAAAAATGACATGTTGGAATAAAATAAGGAATCATACCTTGTCATTGTCTTTGTGGTTGAGTGGGTTCAATCCATCTTCGTTATTGAACCGGTCTAGCTTGCTTCCTAGCTTGAGGTTGCATGATTGGTTTCTTTCCTCTGTGAGCCAATTGTTGAGGAATGTTGGCTTGAGGGACCCTAGAGGGTTGAGCTTGAAATTGCCTTCTTGGCACCAACTTCACTTGTGCATTCTTTGAACATTGTCCTAGTTCTAACTTTTTCCTAGGAGTTTGCACCAATGAAGCTTCTTTGTTCCCCAAACTCTTGACAAACACGGTCTTGTTAGAGCTTGAGATCTTCTTGCCTTCTTCATACCCAAGACCCCTCTTGTCACACGGACTCTTTCCAACACCAAGTATATGGTCAAGCTTCTTGGTGCTAGAATCCATCATAGTTAAAGATTCTAAAGCTTCATCAAGCTCCCTCTTCAAACCTTCTTCATTCCTCTTAGATAAGACTAACTCCTCTCTTAGCTTATCTTCATTCTTTGTGGATCTCACTACTTCTTCACTTAATTGGTCTATATGAGATGAGAGCTCTAGGTTTTCTTCCTTCAATCTCATGATCTCTCTCTTGTTCTTCAACCTAGAATTCTCAAACTTAACCATGTAGTCTCTAAGATCCATCATATCCACTTTTCCATTAGTGGAGTGAGATGAATAGCCATCATCACTTGAGTCATTTTCCTCTTGACTCTTATTCTCTTCTTCACTAGAACCTTTGCTCTTGTAGACTCATCTCCCTCATTGGAGTCATCACTTCCACTCCATGTAGCGGCCATCACTTTCCCTTTTTTCTTGTTAATGTGATTAGCACATTCAGAGGCAAAGTGGCCTATGCCACCACACTCTTAGCAATAGACCTCTTTCCTTTCGGTCTTCTCTTGCCTAGGCTCAAATTTCTTGAATGAAGTCTTTTTCTTGAAGTCTTGACGCTTGGATCTGAAACCTTTCTTCTCGGACTTGTAGAATTTCTTGAACTTTCTCATTAAGAGAGCCATTTCTTCATCCGAGTCATCATTCTCCTCCTTCTCTACTTTGGAGGCTTTCAAAGCAATTCTCTTTTGCTTTTTAGGAGGTGTGGAGGTAGGACCCTTCCTAGACTCATAAGCTAGAAGCCTCCCTATCACCTCACTCGGCTTCATATCCTTATATGTGTTATTTTCCTCTAAAGCTGTCACCTTTGATTCAAACCTATCGGGGAGAGATCTCATAATCTTTTGCTTGATTCTCCTATCCGAGTAAGGGTCACCAAGTTGATGACTTTGGTTAACTATGTCCATCAACTTGATCTTGAAGTCGTTGAAGCACTCATTCTCTTCCATCTTAAGCATCTCGAATTGAGTTTGGAGGACTTAAAGCTTAGAGTCCTTCACCACTTCGGTTCCCTCATGTGCAATCTCTAGGATGTCCCATGCCTCCTCAGCTATCCTAGTATTTTGAATCAATTTATATTGATTTTCGTCCATTGCACATAGGATGGCATGCATCGCCTTCCTATTCCATTTTGATGCCTCAAACTCTTGCGCGTTCCATTGCGCCTTAGGCTTGAGCACATCCTCTCCTCCACCCGTAGGAGTCATCATGGGTGATGTGTAGCCGTCTTCAACAGCCATCCAAGCTCAGTCATGGATTTGACATATGTACGACTCCATCTTGCCTTTCCAAGAGGCATAATTCAACCCGGTAAAAAGCGGAGGCCTTGTGCTAGAAGCACCCTCGTTACCACCATAATTTCCACCGTTTCCACTCATAGTGTTTATGAATGAATGAAATGAATGCAAATGTATGAATGATCAAAATTTACACAAAATGCAAAACACACCAAAATAAGTGATGATCACCTAAGTATGTCTAAGAACCTGCTTTGATACCAACTGAAACAAATATTGCACGATGTGTATAAAACTATCTAGAGGGGGGGGGGGGGGGGAAAAGATTTTAACAATTTTACCCAATTTTCGTGTATGGTCAAGATTACGAAAATGCCCCCAATAGTCAATAAAATATAGCAACTGTAATATGGTGCAGAAATATAAACAACACTTGATATTTACGTGGAAACCCTCATGGGAAAAACCACGGGCTGTTGAGTGAGCCACACCCGAACCTCGAATCCACTAAATGTGATAAAATTACAACCTAATCCCAGAAGTAATCACACACCTCCCTAATCCCGGTATGAGTGAACCTAGTTCGAATGCTTGCGATCTAAGCAACCTAATCCCGGAAGCTACACACAAGACTTTGATTCTCAATGAAGAGATTAACACCCTAAGTGAATATATGAATATCCAAAATGCAACATAGAGCAAGGGAACCCTATATGCTTATCTAAGATGATGATTTTACGATTAAAGCAATCCTAGATATTAAAAACTAAATGACATGTCAGATAGTTTAGCTAATCAAGATTAAGCAAAAACCTAATTAGCTATCACAATACAACTCTCAAACATTCAATACACTAATCTCAATCATGTATCCAAAATATATATGAATAACATACAAGTAATAAATGAGATTGCTTGTTAAGAAAGACACAAAATATGTAAGATATTAGTGAAAAGCTTACCGAGCAAAGTGTGATGAAGAATCCATGCAAAATGACATCTAGATGATCAAGGATGATGCTAGATGATGATTGATGATCGATGATCATGAAAAGGTGTTTGAGTAATCAAAGGTGAGTTCTTGGTATTTTTCTTTCTCTTGAAAAATATCCTAAGTATGGAATCTGAAAATGAACTCTCTTAATTGACTAAAGTGGCATATATATAGGGTGTCAAGATGAAGTGTGGTCATTTTGAAAAGTGACACCAATTTTGCCTTGGGCGCTGTACGTAAAGTGCCTTGTACAGCGCCTACCTGGGAAAGTGAAGAATGTTCTTCATTGGCGCTGTTCGAACAACGCTTCTGTACAGCGCCTGAACAGCACCTGATCTCTATTCTTCTTGGGTCTAAAATAGGCGCTGTACGTACAACGCTTTTGTACAGCGCCCGTACAGCGCCTCTTTAAAATGCATCAGACTTTATGCATTAAAAAGGGTATTTTTCCACCAGGTCAAGTGGGCGTTGTTCGAACAGCGCTTTGTAGAGTGCTTTGAACAGTGCCCTTGCAAACAATGCACTCATAGGCCTAATGCATGACAAGGCTTTGGAAATACAAAATGCAATCATGTAAACATGCAAGAAGAGATGTTAATGAACATAAATGTGTAGGGAAAAATACCGTAGTACACGTAGCTGAAGCGAGACTAAAAATAGATTTAGTAACTTTTAAAATTTTTCCTTTTTATGAACCTTAAACCCTTTAATCAATTAAACATATATATTATCTAACAAAAGAAGAATACCTTTTGTCGCGTGATCCGATTGACTTACGTCGATGGTAATCTGCAAGATCTTCAATCCTAGCACGAACGTGGATCACCTAGGAGCGTGGTCTCCTTTTTCTTTGAATTGCAAACCTGAGAATGGACAAACAAACTTTTCATTTTCTTTGTTAGTCACAAAAACAATCAAAAGAAGACTAAGATCATTCCGGTCACTTTTGAGTTCTCAATCTTATGATCGAAACTCGCGTGAACCTCAATCGATGTTGTACACACAAGCTTATTGATGAACAAGCAATTAGTGTACCATCAAAGAATAATCTATTCACTCTTTTATGTTTTAGTAGAATAAAAACCTTTCTATGAATTGAGAAGAAGAAGAAATTTGTATCAAGAACACTTGTTGTGGCCGAATTCTATAAGAGCACTTATATAGGTGGCCAAATTTTCTTCCTCCTTTCCTATTAGGGTTGCCGAATTCTCTACCCAAAAAGGACTAGGATTGCCGCAACACACAAGCTTAAAAGAGTTTGTGTTGCACCCTAATTCCCATCTAGTTAAGACTTCAAACCCTAATTCAATTCATAAAACTTTTATTCTTTTATTTGACTAAATAAAAAGACTTCTTATTTGATTAAATAAATAAAATTAATTATTTATTTTCTTACCAAATAAGTCTTTTACTTTTAGTATACTACCAACTATAGTATAAGACTAGGAATCATATTTCCTAATCAGAAAAGATTTGTTTCTTAATTAAATAATTAACTAATAAATTAATTAATTCTTATTTAATTAAAACAAATGAAACAAAATAATATATTAGGTTAAAACTTTAACCTTGCCGCCCCACTTGAATAAAATTGGGCCTAATATTATTTTCTTATTTCATTTAATCCATTGGACTTTAAATAAAAGCCCACATGTGAACCAGACCCATTCTTACTAAAAGAAACAAGCCAACATGTCTTTCATTAATATATTAATATAATTGAGCAGCCCATTACATAATAATGTGCAAATTATATTCTTAATATATTAAATGCAATTCTAGATGGACCCTTAAATTGGTCCGGTAGAATATATCAAGTGATCCAGCAAGTCCGTGTGGATTGGGGATCTTGGCGGGCCATCTAAATTTAAGCTTCAATAGACATAACCTAATCACAATCAACAAATGATTCACTTAGGTCCGATCCATTAATTTTAACTCATTCCACTAAAGAGCTAAAACTAAACTCTTAAATAAAGATAGAAAAGGAAGATGTTCCTCATTCATACCCTAGACAATCATGTTGGAGATAGTGTATCCTCGTGATAATATCAGTAATCGCCAAGAGTTCATAGACCGCCTACAACTCTCCAAGTTACCATATTTACTCATATGACCACGTTTTGAACTTGGATATTTGACTTGTCCAGAAGCCATGTTTTCAATAGACACTATCGAAAACTCAACGTTGAGATTTATTATCCAATTACCTCAAAACATCCATATGATGATATTATACTCTCATTTAATAAATGGAGCCACGATGTCCATATCTATAAATGAAGTCCTCTATCGATTAACAAATGAATATCACCAAACTATCGAGGATAGACTATGCGATATAATCGTACTCATTGATAACTCAAATGATATCACTTGCAACCATAAGTCCATCATTTATCTCAGGATTAAGATAGACTCTCCGATTGTCCTGATAATGAAAAGACTATTATCTATTGACGGTTATAGATAAAGTATTTCATTGTGATCCAGTTCAATACACCCAGTGCACTAGATCCTTTTGCTCGAAGACACTCCGATGATTTTAGACTCATCATATCTCATTTGATCCCACTCAAATGCTAGCAAAAGAATTCTACAACTTTAACAAGATAAAGGTGCCCAACCTTTAACTTAAGTTGTGAACATTATTCAAGACTAACTAAAGAATTGTGTCTACCACATACATATCCAGATGTACGAACAATTCTTCTTTTCTCATAGTCTTTAGACCTTATGATTATTTACTTTGACAATTATAATATTAAACTATAAATGCTATACGATTTGTTAAACCAGAAATCACTTTATTAATATGAAAAAGATTGTTAATTACAACATTACACTCTTGCTATTGAGCATAATCCTAACAAAATGCACAACAATAAGACACACAACATACAAGGATTAAACATATGTATGAGTTGTGAGTGTGTGCAACTATCTCATCAAAGCAAGTAAGCACTTAGAAATTACCTTTGGTGCTTATCAATGATGAGGTCTTCAAAGGACATTGAACTTGAATCTCAATACTAAGTTACCCTTACAAAGAATCCCCAACATGTGGTTTGACCACGAAATAAGCCAATCAACAAATGGGAACCTTACAAGGCCTCTAAGTAAGTCCAAGCAAAGTCTTATCCAGGGGTGTGAGGCTCTGGTTGGACAAGCAAGGTAAGTCTTGGCTTAGGGTGTGAGGCTCAGAAAATATCTACAAGGTTATACTAAACAACCCAGAGGGGGGGGGGGGGGGGGGGGGGGGGGGGAGGTGAATAGGTTGACACACTAGTTTTAAAAAACTCTTTCGTGACTTATGTCAAAACCTTGGTGAACATACAAATTAACCTTAAACATGATTGTTATGAGAAAACAATTAGCACAAGTATGCTCAATTCACCACCCTTAGTCTACAAAACATTTATCAATAAACAATGTATCTTATATACAAGTATATTCAACAAAGAGCAAATTCCACAAGTTGTACTTTGAATATTACAATGTAAGTACACTAAATTGAACTTTACAACTTGATATAGAATATCACAAGATACAATGTTCAAACACTTACAAGATATAAGAAACAAATGTTGATTCAACAAATAATATGTGCATCTCTTTCTCTATAAAAATCTTGTTTACATGGATATGAGGAAATGAAGATCTTAAACAAGATATATTGAACATACATACAAATATAGAGAGATAAAGAAAGAGACATTTGACACATTGATTTTTACGTGGTAAAACCTCTGAAGAGGAAACATCCACGGGTTGAATCCACAACCACCAACAAACCGTGATCCACTATGACGAATAAAAGATACACACTTAAAGATATGACTAATCCATGATGCACTCTCCAAGCTATCAACTTATATTCTACCCTCGGCCCAAATGAAATCACTTTACCTACTTTCTATCCAAGACACTTTACTCATGTCTCTAGAAAGCAACTTCCTATCCAAGACGCTCACGTCTCTAGGAAGATTTTGTGCTTAGTTATCCGGATCACAAAGATCCTAGTTAAGCTTCCCTAGCTCAACCATCCGGAGTATCACACTCCTAGCTAAGACTTTTGCTTAGTTATCCGGATCCTCTTGATCCTAACTAAGACTTCTTGCTTGGCTATCCGAAACACTTTCCTAGCCAAGACTTCTTGCTCTAAACAATTCTTCACTCACTTTGAAAGAGACTTCCACCTTTTGCAAGGCAAATGATCTAAGTGATGCAAATGATGCAAACACATGCAACATAGAATATATGATCAATACATCCCATGGAAACTAGACTTAGTCATATGAGAACACAAGTTAAAAATTGTCTAATTACAAAACATGAATTGAAATCTAGAGCATATAAAACACCTAACACATGTGATTCCTAGTTTCATTCACAAAGCTAACACTTGAATAAATCATATACATGAAGCTCATATTCAAGATATTAGAAACATACACAAAAATCCTAGAGAAGTGAGATAATATCTACAAACTTCTTCTAGTAAACAATTAGAGCATGTATTCAAATATTCAATTAAGTGAATCCAGTCAAAGCTCTAAAAACATACAACATGTGCTATGTTTGAATATGATCAATCAATGAAACATAGCACAACTAGGAATCATTTATCATTTGAATATCAATAATCAAAGCTCAAATATTCCTAGATACAAAGTTAATCACAATACAACTCACAATCATGTGAAAACATAGGTTTAGAAAACCTAACTCACATTTGAGAATCTAATCATGATAAAATTAGCTTTCAATTTGACGTATACAAGCCTAATAACACTTGATCAAGAACATACACATATATAGGAAGAAAGCCCAAGGTAATTGAAAATCAATTAAGCTCAAGAACACAGAAGTTTGAACAATTACCTAAAACAAGTAGGTGCAGTCCGAAAATGGTGATGAACCAAATGAAAGCTTGATCAAATGACCTCAAGGTTGCCTATGGTTTGTAGAGGACTCAAATACAAAGATTCTCCAACTTGAATCACTCAAATCGGATGAAAGATGAGAGAGATATGGTGTTTTCAAGTTGAGAGAAAATCAAAAAAGAATACTGCACATTTTATTCTTCACAACATTTTTTTTTCACCATTTTTGAATTGACGTGAGAGAGGGAATATATTGAGAGAGTGTGTGATCAAGTGAGGTAAGCTCACGTAAGAAAGCTCACAAATGACCAATAGGAAATAAGGCCAAGTCAACACATGCATTTAATAGATCATGACACACCAAGACTTTTGTGCAAGTAATGCACACAATAAAAACCCATAATTCATGAAATGAAAAATGGTGTGCAGCCCATTTCTCCTTCACGGGGACAGAGAGCTTGTTGTGGTGTGAGCCTCACACGCCCTCCAAGACTAAGGGGGCAAATGGCAATTTGCCATCTTTTTCCCTTTTGCACCCTTTCGCGCACCTCAAACTTTCTTTGACTGTTCTTCGATTTTCGAACTCTGAATTCGAATTTGTTTTCGGATTATGAACCATAACTCCCTCACGGACATGGACATCAATAAAACTTTCATGAAAAAATATGAAAATCGAAAAGATGAAAACCATATACGATAAATGTACGGAAGGTTTCGTAACTTCCAGCTCAGAACTCGAAAACAAATGAGTGAGTAACCGAAACGACCGGAACTCAACAAGGAATCATTTGAGAATATATTCAAGTCTAAAACACATACACACAAACAAATAAACACCAGATCACACAAATATGCAATTTCCTATAGATAGTCCTAGAACATGCAATTTCACAATGTTTATTAAATTAAATCTAATGCATGTGCATACTTCAACAAGTGTGTGAATGTGTTATACCAAAGGTGTACAACTATGCAGGAACACAAATGAATGTCATGTGTGTGTGTGCCTTAAGGCCTTGCAAGAGGATAGAGGTCTAAGTATACATTTGATGCTTTCTCCTCTTGAAGACTTCACTTTGCTTGATATGTTGCCAAATTGCCTTGAAACTTATTAAACCGAGAATCCTAGACAACTAATCAATACAAAGGAAATGTCATTTTGATATAGAATAGTGCAAGGACAACTCGAAATCCTAACAATCTCCCCATTTGGTAAATTCTATGTCAAAACACCTATACAAATACTAAAACATACAACATGAAGATTTGTCACAAAAACTCACTCTCACATTACAATGAGTTAATCACCTAGACTAATCTTCAACAAGTCTTGAACTTCTTCACTTGAGCTTCTCTTGATATCACCTAAAATAAACTTGGAGAATATATGGCAATATACTTGACAAGAATATGGCATTTAAGTACAATATGGAATACGACAATTAAGTTCAATATGGATACATGTATGCTCCTCCTAAATACATGCATATCCATCAAAGATATCTTATCCAATATATTATATGCCATATGAAGTTCAATACTTGACACATACACAAAGAAGATATGCTAAAACAATATCATATTTCTCCCCCCTTTTGACGTAAAATGAAGCCAAAAGGAAAAGAGAAAAGATACCTTGAGATCACAAAAGCTTTGCTAGCAACTTGTGCCACCAAAGAACATTGAACAATTTGATGATCTCACATTTGGAGGTGGATGCTTTGCTTGGATAAATGATTTCTTCCAAGTTCTTGATTTTTGCATCTTGTTGAACCACCTTTGTGTTTAGCTTCTTTATCTTCTCCCATGATTCTTGTTTGTTATCCATGTTAACCTAACAAAGGTTATACAAATCTATACAACACAACAAACTCATCAAGGTAAAATGAATCACAGATCCATAAATTTTACTCTTAAGCACATTGGTCATTTCTACCAAGTTCAACAATTGCATTAATAATCATATCAACCCCAAATATGAAGGAATTGGTATCAACCACAATTGTAAGGTTCCCATTTGTTGATTGGATCATTTGGTGGACAAACCACTTGTTGGGGTTCTTTGTAAGGGTAGCCTAGGTATCGGGTTTATTGTTCGAAGCCCTTTGAAGTCCTCGTATTGATAAGCACCGAAGGTATATTTCTTTGTGCTTACTTGTCTTGAAGAGATAGTTGCACACACTCACAACTCATGCATTTGTTTAATACTTGTATGTTGTGTGTCTTATTTTTGTGCATTAATGTTCATTAACATCTCTTCTTGCATGTTAGTTTGATTGCATCTTACATATCCAATTGCCTTGTCATGCTTAGACTTAGGATTGCATTTTTGCATTGGGCGCTCCCAAAAGCGCTCTACAGAAGCGCTGTATGAACATCGCCCATTGAGCGCTGTTCAGACCTAATCGATTTAATTCGGTCGCTGTTGGGTCGCTGTACAAAGCGCTGTACAAAGTGCTCTACAAAGCGCTGTACAAGAGGCGCTCTACGTACAGCGCCCAAGGCAAATATGAGGCCGACTTATCAAAACGACCACACCTTGTTTTGGCCCCCTATATATATGCCTCTTTGACTTTAGGTCAATAACAAGAGTTCATATTCAGATTCCATACTTAGGATATTTTTCAAAGAGAAGAAAAATTCCAAAGAACTCATTTTTAGTTTATTCAAACACTTTTTCATGATCATCAATCATCATCTAGCATCATCCTTGATCATCTAGATGACATCTTGCATGGATTCTTCATCATACTTTGCTTGGTAAGCTTTTCACTAATATCTTACATATTTTGTGTTTTTCTTAACAAGCAATCTCAATTTATTACTTGTATGATTTTCATATATCTTTTGATACAAGATTGAGATTAGTGTGATGTATGTTTGAGAAGTTGTATTATGATAGCTAATTAGGTTTTGTACTTAATCTTGATTAGCTAAACTATTTGATTGAACATGTCATTTAGTTTTTAATATCTAGGATTGTTCTAATTGCATATTAATCATCTTAGATAAGCATATAGGGTTTCCCTTGCTCTATGTTGCATTTGGATATTCATATATTCACTTAGGGTTGTATTCTCTTCATAGAGAAAGTAAGTCTTGTGTGTAGCATCCGGGATTAGGTTGCTTAGATCGCAAGCAAATTGGACTAGGTTCACTCATACCGGGATTAGGTAGGTGTGTGATTACTTCCGGGATTAGGTTGTAATCGTTTTACACATTTAGTGGATTCGAGGTTCGAGTGTGGTTTACTTACTAGCCCGTGGTTTTTCCTGTGAGAGTTTCCACGTAAAAATCAAGTGTTATTTAATTTCCGCATTTTATACTTGATTTATTGCTTTATCTATTTAGGGGTAATTTCGTAATTTTGACTAACACGAAAAATTGGGTAAAAAGCTTAAAATCTATTCACCCCCCTCTAGATAGTTTTATACACACCGTGCTATAATTTGTTTCAATTGGTATCAGAGCGGGTTCCTAGACATACATAGGTGATCCTTGCTTATTTTGGTGTGTTTTGCATTTTGTGTGATTTTTGATCATTCATACATTTGCATTCATTTCATTCATTCATAAACACTATGAGTGGAAACGGTGGAAATAGTGGTGGCAACGAAGGTGCTTCAAGCACAAGGCCTCCACTTCTTACCGGATTGAACTATTCCCAAAGGAAAGGGAAGATGGAATCCTACATATGCCAAATTCATGACCGTGCATGGATGGCGGTGGAAGACGGATATGATCTACCCAAGATGACTCCCGATGGTGGAGGAGAAGAAGTATTAAAGCCTAAGGCGCAATGGAACGCGCAAGAGTTTGAGGCTTCAAAGTGGAATAGGAAGGCGATGCATGCCATCTTGTGTGCTATGGATGAAAATCAATATAAATTGATTCAAAATACTAGGATAGCTAAGGAGGCTTGGGACATCCTAGAGATTGCACATGAGGGAACCGAAGTGGTGAAGGACTCTAAGCTTCAAGTCCTCCAAACTCAATTCGAGATGCTTAAGATGGAGGAGAATGAGTGCTTCAACGACTTCGAGATCAAGTTGATGGATATAGTCAACCAAAGCCATCAACTTGGTGATCCATATTCGGATAGGAGAATCAAGCAAAAGATTATGAGATCTCTACCCGATAGGTTTGAATCGAAGGTGACGGCTTTAGAAGAAAATAGTGGATATAAGGATATGAAACCGAGTGAGGTGATTGGGAGACTTCTAGCTTATGAGTCTAGGAAAGGGCCTATCTCCACACCCACTAAAAAGCAAAAAGGAATTGCTTTAAAAACCTCCAAGGATGAAAATGAGGCAAGAAGGTTGACTCGGATGAAGAACTTGCCTTGTTTGTAAAAAGGTTCAACAAGGTTATGAAGTTTAGAAGAAAGGACTTTGGATCAAAAGGTCAAGATGTGAAGACAAAGGGCTCTTTCAAGAAGTTTGAACCTAGGCAAGAAAGGACCGAAAGGAAAGGGGTCCGATGTTTCGAGTGTGGTGGCATAGGTAACTTTGCCCCCGAATGTGCAAATCACAATGAGAGGAAAAAGGGAAAAGTGATGGCCGCCACTTGGAGTGGAAGTAGTAATGACTCCTATGAGGGAGATGAGTCTTTGGATGATGAAGAGCTCATGGCTAATCTCCTAGCTTTTGCCTCCTCCCATAAAAGCAAAAGTGCTAGTGAGAGAGAGGAAATGAGTCAAGAGGAAAATGACTTAAGTGAAGAAGAAAGTGATTCCTCTTCGAACTCCATAAATGGATTTGTGGAGAAAAAGGTGCTTGCTAAATATCATGCCGAGTTTAATGAGTTAGCAATCAAGAGCACAAGAAAGATCAAGATGTTGAGAGAAGAAAATCTTGAGCTTGCATCTCATAATGACCACTTAGGTGAACAAGTGGAAAAATTCAAGAAGATGGAAGATAAGCTAAGAGAGGAGTTAGTCTTATCTAGGAGGAATGAAGAAAGTCTAAAGAGGGAGCTTGAAGAAGTTAGAGATTCTATGACTAGGATGGATTCTAGCACCAAGAAGCTTGACCATATGCTTGGTGTTGGAAAGAGTCCATGTGACAAGAGGGGTCGTGGGTATGAAGATGACAAGAAGATCTCAACCTCTAACAAGACCGTGTTTGTCAAGGGTTTGAAGAGCGAAAAAACTTCATATGTGCAAATTCCTAGGAAGAAGTTAGAAGTAGGACAATGTTCAAATGCACAAGTGAAGATGGGGCCAAGAAGGCAAACTCAAGCTCAACCCCCTAGGGTCCCTCAAGCCAACATTCCTTCATAATTGGCTCACAAAGGAAAGAGACCTATCATGCAACCTCAAGCTAGGAAGCAATCTAGACCGGTTCAACAACGAAGAAGGATTGAACCCTTTTATCCACAAAGACAAGGACAAGGTATGATTCCTTATTTTACTCCTATATGTCACTTTTGTGGATTTGATGGTCATATTAGACCACATTGCTTTCGATATATAAAAATGTGCAAAACTAGAAGCATGATAGAGAAGAAAAAGAAAAGAGCCATGATGCATGTTCCTAGGAATGATAAAATTGTTATGCATGATCCTAGGACATCTAGAGCCCGATTACCAAAGACCACTAAGAAATCAAATATTGTTTCTAGGTGGATTAGAAAGAATGAAAATGTTTGCCATGTTGCTCAAATTGCCTTGAAGGCAAATTCTTCTAATTTTTGGTATTTAGATAGTGGGTGCTCTAGGCACATGACGGGAAACAAGAGTTTCTTCGAGACTCTTATCATGGAGGAAGGAGGGTCATGGAGGAAGGAGGATATGTCACTTTTGGTGATGGATCCAAAAAGAAAGTTGTAGGGAAAGGAACCATTTCCGTTCCCGGATTACCCTCCTTATCCGATGCTTTATTTGTTGATGGCTTGAAAGCCAATTTAATAAGCATTTCACATCTAAGTGATGAAGGATATTCCGTCTTGTTTTGTAAAGATGATTGCTCGATCCTAAAGCCCGATGGACAAACCTTATTGAAAGGTATGAGATCTAGTGACAATTGCTATTGTCTTGAAGCTAGAATAGTCTCAAACAATGTGTCCATGGATGAGCAAATAGAGTTGTGGCATGAAAGACTTGGCCACATGAACTTTAGGGATTTAAGAACCCTTGGAAAGTTCGAGTGTGTGCGTGGCCTCCCTAAGCTTGGGAAGAAAGCCAATGGTATTTGTGGACCTTGCCAACAAGGAAAACAAACTAAAAGCATGCACAAAAAGGGCAAGTATCTCTCCACCAAGGAGCCCCTAGAGCTTCTCCACATGGATCTCATGGGTCCTATGCAAACCGAGAGTTTAGGTGGAAAGAGATACATTTTTGTTTGTGTTGATGATTTCTCTAGATTTACATGGACATATTTTCTTAGAGAAAAATCCGAAACTTTTGATAAGTTTAAAATGCTTTGTACTAAAATACAAAATGAAATGAATTCTAACATTAAAAGCATTAAACAGATTAGAAGTGACCATGGGAGGGAATTTGAGAATGCCTCATTTGAAAGCTATTGCAATAGCTTAGGCATCTCCCATGAGTTCTCGGCTCCTAGGACACCTCAACAAAATGGAGTTGTTGAGAGGAAGAATAGGGTCCTTCAAGAGATGGCCCATGTGATGTTGCTTAGCAACAATGTCCCTAGGAACCTATGGGCCGAAGCCGTCAATACGGCTTGCTATATAGGGAATCGTGTTTTCCTAAGGCCCGGATCTAGAAACACCTCCTATGAGTTATGGAAGGGTTGGAAGCCAAATGTTAGCTACGTCCACACATTTGGAAGCAAATGCTACATTTTAAATGACCGTGATCAACTTGGCAAGTTTGATGCTAAGAGTGATGAGGGTATCTTTATTGGCTATGCCTTGAATAGTATAGCCTATAGAGTTTTCAACTTGAAGACTCGAACCGT
Source organism: Acer yangbiense (assembly GCA_008009225.1). Taxonomy (NCBI): domain Eukaryota; kingdom Viridiplantae; phylum Streptophyta; class Magnoliopsida; order Sapindales; family Sapindaceae; genus Acer; species Acer yangbiense. Next base: position 32,200,232 of record CM017763.1, on the reverse strand, counting down.
CATGGAATCATCGAATGTTGTTATTGATGATACAATGCTCAAGTCTCATGACTATGAGGAGGAGGAAGTTTTAGAGAATGACTCTCCTTTGGAGAGGGTTGTGGTGACTCCAATGTTGGGACGTCCAATGACATTAATGAAGTCACACAACCTATTACTAGAGTCCCTCTCTTGGACTCTAATGAACCCGCTCCATGGGTTAGAAGGCTCCATAACAAAGAGGATGTTATTGGAGATGTGAATGAGGGTGTTAGAACTAGGCGTCAAATAGCTAATCTTATTAGCTACACATGCTACACCTCTCAAATTGAACCTAAAAAGGTTGAAGAAGCCTTAAATGATGAATTTTGGGTTCTTGCCATGCAAGAAGAGCTAAACCAATTCGAAAGGAATGAGGTTTGGACTCTAGTTCCTAGGCCTAAGACCACTAATGTCATAGGCACTAAATGGATATTTATGAACAAATCCGATGAGGATGGCAACATAGTGCGGAACAAGGCTAGACTTGTAGCACAAGGGTACTCTCAAATTGAGGGTATCGACTTTGAGGAGACATTTGCTCCGTTGCCCGTTTAGAGTCCTATTAGGCTTCTCTTGTCCATTTCTTGTGTGCACAAGTTCAAATTGCACCAAATGGATGTCAAGAGTGCCTTCCTCAATGGCTTCTTGCAAGAGGAAGTGTTTGTTGAACAACCCAAGGGGTTTGTGGATGCTCACCACCCCAACCATGTCTATCGCCTCAAGAAGGCTCTATATGGGTTGAAACAAGCACCGAGGGCTTGGTATGAGCGCCTCACTCAATTTCTTGTTGACAATGACTACACAAGTGGTAGTGTTGACAAGACACTATTCATCAAAAGAAACAATGATGAGCTTTTCGTAGCTCAAATATATGTTGATGATATAGTGTTTGGCTCTACCAACAACACCAAGGTCCAACAATTTGTTGATGTCATGTCTCATGAATTTGAGATGAGTCTTGTTGGTGAGCTTAGTTACTTCCTAGGTTTGCAAATTAGGCAATTAGATGATGGGATTTTCATAACCCAAGCCAAATATGCCAAAAACCTAGTGAAGAAGTTTGGTCTTGAAAATGCCAAACATTGTGATACACCCATGAGTACCACTTTGAAGCTAAGCAAGGATGCTAGTGGTAAAAGTGTGGAACAATATTATATCGTGGCATGATAGGTAGCTTGCTTTATTTGACCGCAAGTAGGCCCGATATATCTTTTAGTGTGGGTGTGTGTGCTAGGTACCAAGCGGATCCTAAGGAGTCCCATCTCTCTTCCGTAAAGAGAATCATTCGCTATGTGAATGGGACATCCAACTATGGGATTTGGTACTCTTTTGACACTAATGCTAGTCTTGTAGGCTTTAGTGATGCGGATTGGGCAGGAAATTGCGATGATAGGAAGAGCACATCGGGCGGTTGCTTCTTTCTAGGCAACAACTTGGTGTCTTGGTTTGCAAGAAGCAAAACTCGATTTCCTTGTCCACGGCCGAGGCCGAGTACATAGCCGCGGGGAGTGGATGCACACAACTCCTATGGATGAAGCAAATGCTAGTGGACTACGGATTCAACCAAGGTACTCTCACTCTCTTTTGTGATAACATGAGTGCTATTAATATTTCCAAGAATCTGGTACAACATTCTAGAACTAAGCATATTGACATCCGCCATCACTTCATTAGAGAGCTTGTTGAAAATAAATGCATAGTACTTGAACATGTAGGTACTAATGATCAACTTGCGGACTTATTTACTAAATCCTTAGATGCTACTCGATTAAAAACTCTTAGTAGATCTATTGGGATATGTCTTGTGGAGTGATGTTCTATGATTGACCCCATATGGGGAACTCAAGCAAAGAGAGCTATTTTGCATTCTTGTTTCTTGCAAAAAATTCTAAATAACTTATGCCTCTTCTTTTAATTGTTTGACACATATGTATATATGTTTTCAAATCAATAAGTGTGAACCTTGCTTGTTTACAATCCATGTCATATTTATGTTCAAACATGCATTTTTGGACTAGGAGATATATGTAGGAAGTATGATTTGAATGACCTATGATTATCTCCATGACATGATGATTCTTTAATAACATGCTAATGTCAAATGAAAAAGCATGAAGTTCATATAACATGCTCACATGAAAAGCATGAATTGATGATTGTATATTCTTAAAATGCAAAACTTGTGTGAAAGCTTATGAGACTCAAAATGAATAAAGGATCTTGTATCCATTCAAAGGAATTTATATTCCAAATGTCTCTCTTTCTTTATTCATTGACCATGGCTACTATCATACGGATATCTTATCCAGAAAAATCAAAAAGGGTGCAAAGTCGCTCATGCCATGTTTCACTTATAAAGTTGGATATAGTTTCTCTTAAATTGAAATCAATATATTCTATATCCTTGCTTTACTCATGACTTTGGTGAAATTGGTTTGAATTCCTATTAGAAACCTTTGTCATTTGCTTTGCCAAATACCATTGTATTTTGCACTTGAATGCTACATGTCTTGTATGCAAAGCATGTTTGATTCACACATTTTCTCTCAAATAAATCTCCTTGTTTCTCTCCAATTAATTGAGATGCATAAAGTGACTTATATTAATTTTGCAAATCTTGCATGCTACTATCTCTCGTTGCTATGAGTGACCCGGTTTGGGACTACTCCTTTGCCTATATCATGACAAAAAGGGGGAGTAGTATATGGTAAGGGGAGTTGCAAATATAGAAGCAATTGTGCATATTGGGGAGAACATTCATTGAGGGGGAGTAACCCGTTGAGGGGGAACATTGCATACACTACATTTTATTATGTTGTGCCTAATTTTTTTTTTAAATGCAAATGCTTGTTTTTGTTCTCACTTGATTCATCTCACTTTTTACTTGTATTGGAAATGTTAGAAACTTTCTTTTCAGGGCTTGATTATTCTACAAGAGATTGAAGACGTGATGTTTTATTTTCTTATCTCTTTGTACTATAGAGTATCATAGTTATCCCGTTGTTTCTATTTTAATGTGAGGAATCAATGTGAGTGGTGGTTTTGTCACGAAATAGCCAAAAGGGGAGATTGTAAGGTTCCCATTTGTTGATTGGCTCATTTTGTGGACAAACCACTTGTTGGGGTTCTTTGTAAGGGTAGCCTAGGTATCGGGTTTATTGTTCGAAGCCCTTTGAAGTCCTCGTATTGATAAGCACCGAAGGTATATTTCTTTGTGCTTACTTGTCTTGAAGAGATAGTTGCACACACTCACAACTCATGCATTTGTTTAATACTTGTATGTTATGTGTCTTATTTTTTTGCATTAATGTTCATTAACATCTCTTCTTGCATGTTAGTTTGATTGCATCTTGCATATCCAATTGCCTTGTCTTGCTTAGACTTAGGATTGTATTTTTGCATTGGGCGCTCCCAAAAGCGCTCTACAGAAGCGCTGTATGAACAGCGCCCATTGAGCGTTATTCAGACCTGATCGATTTAATTCGGTCGCTGTTGGGTCGCTGTACAGGCGCTGTACAAGGCGCTGTACAAAGCGCTCTTCGTACAGCGCCACTCTGTTTTCCCGTGAGAACAGAGTAGGGGCGCTGTACAAGCGCTGTACAAGAGGCGCTCTACGTACAGCGCCCAAGGCAAATATGAGGCCGACTTATCAAAACGACCACACCTTGTTTTGGCCCGCTATATATATGCCTCTTTGACTTTAGGTCAATAACTAGAGTTCATATTCAGATTCCATACTTAGGATATTTTTTAAAGAGAAGAAAAATTCCAAAGAACTCATTTTTAGTTTACTCAAACACTTTTTCATGATCATCAATCATCATCTAGCATAGTCCTTGATCATCTAGATGACATCTTGCATGGATTCTTCATCATACTTTGCTTGGTAAGCTTTTCACTAATATCTTACATATTTTGTGTTTTTCTTAACAAGCAATCTCAATTTATTACTTGTATGATTTTCATATATCTTTTGATACAAGATTGAGATTAGTGTGATGTATGTTTGAGAAGTTGTATTGTGATAGCTAATTAGGTTTTGTACTTAATCTTGATTAGCTAAACTATTTAATTGAACATGTCATTTAGTTTTTAATATCTAGGATTGTTCTAATTGCATATTAATCATCTTAGATAAGCATATAGGGTTTCCCTTGCTCTATGTTGCATTTGGATATTCATATATTCACTTAGAGTTGTATTCTCTTTATAGAGAAAGTAAGTCTTGTGTGTAGCATCCGGGATTAGGTTGCTTAGATCGCAAGCAAATTGGACTAGGTTCACTCATACCGGGATTAGGTAGGTGTGTGATTACTTCCGGGATTAGGTTGTAATCGTTTTACACATTTAGTGGATTCGAGGTTCGAGTGTGGCTTACTTACTAACCCGTGGTTTTTCCCGTAAGGGTTTCCACGTAAAAATCAAGTGTTATTTAATTTCCGCATTTTATACTTGATTTATTGCTTTATCTATTTAGGGGTAATTTCGTAATTTTGACTAACACGAAAAATTGGGTAAAAAGCTTAAAATCTATTCACCCCCCCTCTAGATAGTTTTATACACACCGTGCTATAATTTGTTTCAACAATCATCTCGACCACATTCAATAAGAGATTTGATTACAACCACAACTACTATCACTCTAAGCAAGGAGGAATTTTCTGCAACTACAACCAATAGAATTGATTACAACCACAATTACTATCACCCTAAGCAAGGAGGAATTTTTTACAACTATAATCAATTGAATTGATTACAACCACAATTACTATTGACCCCAAAACAAAGAGGAACTCATTGCAACTACACTAAATTAAATTGATTATAACTACAATTACTATCGACCCCACACAAAGAGGAACTCATTGCAATTACTCTCTTATCAACCTCATGAATGAAGAAATTGATTGCAATCTCAACTACTATACAACCCTAAACAAGGAGAAGGTGATTGCAAACTCAATCATACAATTATTACAAAATGATTCATGCATTAATTGTGATCAAACATACAAAGACATATAACATTATGAAGAATCATCATGCATATCAAGACATGTGAAATAACATCTTCAAGATTCATCATATCAACCAAAAAAATATGCCAACATTTATCAGCTCGAAGCATGTGACCATATCATAAAATAGAACAAAGTCTAGCATACTATGCTCCCCCTTGATATGTGCTCTATTTAAGATCAAGATAGAATATTGTTCACAATAAAATCCACACAATCACACATTCAAGTAATAAGAGAAAATATTTCATCACTTTTCAAAGTCCAAGAGAGAATCATAGATTTACATTAATCTCTCAAAAATATTCTCACATTGCTAATGAATCAATCACATAAGCAAAATATGTGTGTGTATGAATGCTTCTCACATATATAGAAGGAGTAATTGTGATATCAACATGCAAACTATTTCCACACTTATCCAACTAAAGCATTTCTAATCTAGGTTAAATGGATATTCATCCGGGTTTTTTGCTTTAAAGAGAATAGATTTCAACATGTCAGCATGTGTGTGCATGTGGCTCGTTTACCCGTTTCTATTTGACAACCCGAGCTTTTCACAATTCTCAACTATACACCATTAAGCCTTTTATTTTTCATTTCTTTTAGGCTTAGAATCAAAGTTTTTTTTTTTTTTTAATGATTCTTTTCAACACTTCTTTGATTTTTCTAACATAAACATATACACCACATGGCAGCTTTCACTCATGTTAACCGAAAATTGTCACTTGGGGTGATTTTTCCAATTAACAATTTATAATGACTGAAATCAAGGTAGATCTCAGTCGGAGAGGTATCAAGTAGTTCGATACCCTTAGCTTCTTGAAAAGACCAATAAAAAGACAATAATGATGGTGAATGCAAGACAATGTAATAATGGTATCACGTACAACTCTTTTTTATTGATAATGAAAACATGATAGGAATACAATAGAGATTTTAGATAGCTATGGTGATGGGATAAAAACACTTAGTTGGCAATGGCGATGGAGCTTTCGTGCATGTCGATAAGTGGAAAAAATCTCTAGTAGGGTTAGGCACTCAAGTTGCGACCCTCTTTCCGTGTGATAATACGATGTATATATAGGTCTTGTTTCTTGCCATGCACCCCTATAACTTCGGTCTAGGGTTTTAGCAATTACAGGACTTTCCTTGGCGAACAACGAGATTGTCAAGGGATTTGATCCCTAGAATCAAGCGATTCCTTCTCTGGCAGATTGTGTGGGAGTTGACTCCTCATTCAAGTAGAACACTTAGTGGCGAGAATGAGCATAATTCTTTGTTTGTCTTGAATGGTGGCGTTTTATTGTTGATTTAAAACTGTCCTTTGAGCGTGCTAGGCTTACCTTTACAATCTCTTCTTCCTGGCGTTGTATCTATCTGGTCAGTTAGTTCAAGAAAGGGTCGTGGTAGCTTACCCCTTTTATGAACAATGTATCAGGATACTCATATGCACGGTAGCGGGGTACTGGGTTCTGTGTGGTAACGGGGTATCGGATTCTACGTGTCATAGCGGGGTGTTGGATTCCGTGTGGCAGCGGGGTGCTGGATTCTGAAGTAGTAGAGTCCTTGGAACCTCATCTTTTGTGTTTCCTGATACTTTTTGAGTCTAAGCACCCTGGATCTCGATTTGGGCTGGTAGGAGGTTGTACCCGGCCAATTGGTAGAGTGGCGGGGTATTGGGATGCTCTTCTATGATGTTTTTCTATCTCGATTTATCCTCCAACGTTGATGAAAAATTCTTCTTTGAACCACTGCCCTTTTTGGCGGATAACAGAAGTCCCCCCTGACTTGAACATCGGTACCTTGCTGGGGTTGGAGTCAGGATTCTTAATTCGCTTGAAGGATTTTCTATCCTGTCTACTTGTCTACTCTCGTCTGACTGGCTTCCACTAATAAGGAGGAAATCTTCCTTGGATACGATGGTATTTAATGCACAATCCACGTGTCAGATGGTGATTGCTCTGCAAATTTAAACGAGCTGTTTTTGGTGCAATTTTCTCGAAACCGCCTCGAACACGTCTCCGATCATAACTCTGCATTTCCTTTTCTATTCCGGTAACCATCCACCTCCGTCTATAAATACACCACTCTCTCCCTCACTTGCTCACGCTCACTTGTGTTTCAAAATCAAGAACCATAAAAACCTCCTCTTCAAGAATCTTCCTTTCCTTCTTTCTTTTACTGCAATGGCGTCTCCATAAAAACTCCCTACCTCTACACAAGACCCTCCTCTAGCTTCATCGAATCCTCAACCCATTTCATCAAACCCTTGCCTAACTTCTCTTAACCCTCCGAATAGCCTTGATGACCTCCTGAACATGCAGCGGGCGGACTCAGAGGAGAGTTCCCAAATGGTAAGGGGAAAGAAACAAGGCCGGGGCGAGGGCGATGTCATTGGTGATGGCACCCCATCTCAACACCGCCGCTCTGGTAGAAATCCATGAATCGGGTCGGGTTTTCACAACAGACCTGAAGACTTAGTCCAGATAGTGGATAAGGAGGACGATGATGATGTTGATGATGAGAAGGAGGAGGATAACATTCTGGCTATAGCCTCTGTAAGAGTTCTCGTTTGACCCCTGTCCTCCTTTCATGATGGCCGGATCATCCCAGATTCGGTCTGTATAGTCAATACCCTGGCTCGTCTGAGGAGGGTTTATGGGATCCCGGATACTATCAATCTATCTCTCCCGTATCAGGGCTATGACTTATACACCCCTCCTCCAGGCCACCTACTAATTCACATAGCCGCTTTCGAGTGTGGGGTCAGCCTTCCTCTTCATCCTACCCTTCGTAGAGCCCTCGTCGCTTTGGAGCTGGCTCCCCTACAAATCTCACTTGGGTTTTGGAAGAACTTGACAGGGTTCCTGCTGCTCTGGGAAGAGCAGTGTGACAAAGATGACGTGCTAAGGCTGGCTTCGATGAGATCCGTTACATCTACTAAGTAGAGAACTTGGTACCCTAGGGCCAATTTTACCTGAGGCCCAAGAATAAGATGAAGTTCGTTGTGCTCGGGAAGAATGTGAAATACAACCAGACCTGGAAGAATGAATGGGTTGTGGTTAAAGGATACTGAGGCCACTCAGGGCATATAGGGGGAACTGAGTATCCGGTCCCCACCCAATTCTCGTCAAAAGATAAATGGAACACGAGTGTACTTTCTGCTGAATCTAGGGGGGTTCTTCAGAGGATCCAGGATAGCAGTTACACAAATTTAAAGTATCTTACCTGTGACGCCTTTGAAGGTGCCCGGTTGGAGCGGTATTTGAGGATATCCATTGTACATCCGGGTAGGTGACTCTGAACTTATGCTTGTTTTTTTTTTTTTTTTTTTTTTTTTTAATACTAATCCTTCTTCTGACAGTTTCTGCTACCCCTCTCATATCCTCTTCTCCTTCTTCTTCAGGGCCAGTATATCCGGATCCCCTTCCGGCCAATTCTCCCGTTCCTTCTCCTCCCAGAGTCAACACTGCATCCGGGTCTCAACTGCCTGCATCAACCCCTCCTCTAGCTATTACGGGGTTGCCATCACATTCTCCAACCTCTCCTTCCGTTTAGATCGCAGCACGCCCCGTCTCTAATTGAGATGTTGGCACGGGCTGCCAAGGCTAAGGTTTCTCCAGTTCTAACCCCGAAACCGGCTACCAATGTTGCTGCTCCCAAGCCTGCAATAGTGGCTTCACCTCCTCCTCCTTCTCCTCCTCCACCCACTGTACCAGTCAGGCGCTCAGCCAGGGTGGAGAAAGAGAAAATTACTGCTACCAAGGCCCCCTCCTACCGATCTTCCTTCTGGATCGGGGTCACGGGGCTATAGCCAGGAGGAGATCATCTCTAAATTTATTGCTGCTTGTCCTGGTGGGGGCCTACAATCAATGTCCTCCCTGCCTACTGACATAATGGTTATCAAGGGGGCTTCTCTGCTTGCCGAGGTATAAGCCTTGACCCTCTAGCTTGCTTGGTATAAGCTTCTTTAGAGATACTTACTGTCTTTCTTTCTTTTTGTAGGGCTTTAAGTTTGCTTTGGTTATGGGGTAGCAGGTTAAGGCTATGAAGGAGGCCAATCTTGCACTTCAGGCGGAGCTGGAAGAAGCTAGGGATGATCTAGCTTGAGCTGAAGAAAATGTAACCTCTGTGGTCCAATCTACCTCTGAGTCTGAATCCGGAAGGTAGGTTGCCTTAGTGGAGCTGGAATGGATGACGCGTGCTTATGACACATAAACTATCAAGTCAACACGCCGCCAAACTGAGAGGGAGACTGTCAAGGCAGAGAAGGTTATCCTCCTAGATGAAAACCGATTTCTACATGGTTTTCTAAGTATTCTGGAATCCAGGGTAGATTCCTCTTTCATGGATGGATACTTTACTGCCTCGTACGAGGTCGCCCAGGCTCCGCCTCCTCCTTTTGACCTGTAGGCAACCTTCAATTGGGATTGAGATCATATGTTGGCTAAGGCCGCCCAACTTTCAGATGCAGATCAAGACCAGAGGGGGTCCTTCTCATGCTACCACTGTCCTTGATCCTCCTTCTCATCAAATATCTGGCTTGCCTGCTGCTGGTTTAGAAGAATCTATCGGGAAGGGAACTCAAGATCCTCCTACTACTCAAGATAATCAAGGGCGGGATTCTGTGTGTCCTATTGAGGTAATACCATTGGATAGAGCAGGTCCTCCTGTTGAAGCAGGGGTGCCAAGAGTTGGGGAAGTTCAGGCTGCTGTTGGAGCCCAAGTGGTTGAGGGGGTGGATAGAACTGGGCGGGAGGAGCAAGTAGGAGAAAGGCAGTAGGATGCATGATTTTGTTTTTTGTCATTCCTTTTCATTTTCATTCTTATTCTTGTAGCCTAAAAATGGGGGTTGGGCACCCTAGTTGATTGAATGAAAATTTCTATCTTTTTGCAATTATACTGCCTTGCTTATAGTATATCCCGGTATAGTATGCTACTTGCACATTTGTTTATAACCCAAACAGAACTTACTTGGAATGTTGTCAATACTTAGCCTTAAGCTTGCTTGCCTAGTAGTAGAAGAATCCATACTTACATTATTTCTAAAGACACTCTTCGGACAATAGTCCCCCTGTAAGATTTAGTATAAATTTGCAATATTCTGATCAAGTGAATTTGACCAAGTATGGAACAATCTTGGTTAGAGCTAATCGATCCGAGTAGGGATCCAAGGTTGCCCAGGTACCCTGATTAGAACATTGCAAGTCTGGATATTTAATAATCCCTACATAAGGGATCCCGATGCTGAACCAACCCTGATTGGCTACTCAGCAGACTTTCTATCATGGAATTTTTTTTTTTTTTTTTTACATGTATGCCTGGTGGGATGAAGTATCTGGTATCCTGATAAGGTAACCTGACCCTTTGGCGTCCTGCCTGGTAGGCAACTAGGGCTATTTTAGCACTAGGTTTTCATTTGTAGATATGGCAAAATAAGGTATCAGGTATCCTGATCCTTTGGCGATCTGTCCTAGTAGGCAACTAAGGCCACTTTAGCACCAGGTTTTTCCTGGAGAGGGGTATTCCCCATCCGAGGCTTCATGAGGTCCGTTTAGGTTCTCCTGGTCTAGAGGATGCAGAGTCTGGTAGGCGGCTATGCCACTAAGGCATTTATACACCAGATCCTTCTTGGAGGAGGGTATACCCCGACCAAGGCAGCAGGAATGCCATGTGGCCTTTCCTGGTCTTGAGGCGATCAGAAATGGTGAAATTTGCAAGACGAACTCAAGAGAATCATGTAGGAGAACTTATTGAATTTCTTAAGAACCAAATACAAAGAAAAAATTGGGGTACATATTTAGAAGTATACCAACCAAGATAAATTCTTCTTCAAACTCTAAGGGTAAAACCTTTTCAGGTGATCGACATTCTAGGTGTGGTCCACCAGGTAGCCATCCAGATCTTTCAGTTTGTAGGCCCCATTTTGAACCACCATCTTTATCAGGTAGGGACCTTCCCAGTTAAGGGCTAGTACCCTGTCAGATCTCTTATGGGTATTTTGAGTTACCTTCTTGAGGACCAAGTCCCCTTCTTTAAAGTTTTGAGTCCTCACCTTCTTATTAAAACATCGGGCTATCTTGCTCTGGTAGGCCACTACCCATTCTGCAACCCTGTCTTGCTTCTCCTTGAGGAGGTCTAGACTGGCTCTCAATTTCATTTCATTGTCCTCTAACTCAAAGTGTTGGACCCTGAAAAATGTCAATCTGTGCTCAATATGTGAGACTGCTTCCGTCTCAAAAGCCAATGAGTAGGGAGTCTCCTCAGTAGCAGTCATTTTGGTAATCTGATATGCCCATAGAACATTAGGAAGCTCTTCAACCCACTTCCCTTTCTTCTGTTGGAGTTTTTTCTTAAGGAGCTTCTTGATGGTCTTGTTGGTAGCTTCCACTAACCCATTAGTCTGGGGGTGGGCTATCGAGGCAAAACGAAGGTTGATGCCTTGCTCTTCATAGAAAAACCTGAAGTTGGTATTGTCAAATTGCTTACCTAGATCTGTGATTATGGCCATTGGGGTTCCAAATCGGCAGACAATGCTTTCCTTGACGAAACTCGTGGTATTTGCTTCAGTTATCTGGACCAGGGATTTTGCTTCCACCCACTAGGTAAAGTAGTCTATGGCTACTATAGCATGCTTGGCTTGACCAGGAGTAGTAGGAAGTGGCCTGATGAGGTCCAATCCCTAGATAGCAAATGGGTAAGGTGTGCTGATTTATGTGAGTCTTTCCGGAGGTAGGTGATGAAGGTTTTCTGTCTTCTGACAGGGTTTATAGGATTGCGCAAACTGCTTAGCATCTTGATAAAGAGTAGGCCAGAAGTATCCCATTTTAAGAACTTGGTAAGCCAAGGTCTCACCTGATACATGGTTGCCACAGTCCCCTGCATGTACCACGTCTAGTGCCCATTGGTCATCATCTGGATGTAGACATCTCAGCAACGGAAATGACTTTCCTTTACGGTAGAGGTATCCTTCTACTAGGCAATACCGGGTAGCGGCCTTTTTGAGCTTGCGTGCTTGATCCAAATCTTCTGGAAGAGTGTCATTTTAGAGGTAATCAGCTATAGGATCCATCCAGCAAGGGAGTCGGTCAATCGGGCTCACTTCTAACCCCTTGACTATGCTGGGTCGGGGTAGGAGCCGGAGTGGTACCCCTCTGGGTAATGCTTATCCTCCGGTTGCAGCTATTTTGGCTAGGACATCTGCTCGATGATTCTTTTTTCAAGGAATCTGTTCCATTTTTATAACCTTATATTTTGTCGCTGCCTCTTGGACTTTTTCGAGGTAAGCTATCATGTTGTCACCCTTCGCCTGGTACACACTGAATATTTGGTTGATTACAAACTGGGAATCACTTCTAACCAGGAGGAAATCAACCTCCAATTCTTCAACAACTTTCATTCCAGCTAATAGAGCTTCATACTCCACCTCATTGTTAGTGGCTTTAAATTCAAACATGAAATAGTGGCTACATCCCTTCAGGATCAGTAAGGACGATCCCGACTCCACAGTCGGCTTGATTTGATGCTCCATCCGTATATAGTATCCAGGCCTTACAATCAGTGGGCCATTCCAAAGATTCCAGATCTGAGCTCGGGATCGCGATGGTATCCGGATTTGAAGTCGTGTTGAATTCTGCTACAAAATTGGCTGATATCCTGCCAGTCAATCCATGTGCTTGCTGGAGGGTGGTAAGGGGTTCAAGATCCATGATGGCCTTAATTTTCTCGGGGTTGGCCTCGATTCCTCTCTCGTGTACCATGAACCCAAGAAACTTTCCTGCTGCTACCCCGAAAGCACATTTAGCCGGATTCAATCTCATCTGGTTCTCTCTTATTACTTGGAATGTCTAGCGTAAATCTTCGGGGTGTTGGTCAGTTAATTGGGACTTGGTGATCTTGTCGTCTATGTACATTTCCATAGACCTTCCTATCTGTTGCTTGAATAACTTGTTCACCAAACGCTGGTAAGTGGCTCCAACATTTTTGAGATCGAACGGCATAACCTTGTAGCAGTAAATGCCTTGCCCAGTGATGAAGCTGGTATTGTCTTGATTGGTAGGGTGCATTATGATCTGGTTATACCCCGAGAAAGCATCCATGAAGCTTAGAAGCTTGTTACCTATAGTAGAATCAATCAGCTGATCTATTTTAGGTATAGGGAAGCTATCCTTCGGGCAAGCCCGGTTGATATCAGTGTAGTTCACACACATATGCCACTTCCCAATGGCTTTGGTCACTATGACCACGTTGGCGATCCACTCGGGGTAGCGGGATTCTATAATGAATTTGTCTTTCAGAAGCTTATCCACCTCTTCCTGTACCGTGGCATTCCGCTCGACATTGAAATGCCACCGTTTCTGTTTGACCGGTGTAAGTGCCTCACTTTTGATTGGCGTATTTCGTTGACAAAATCACAATGGGGTTCAATTTGTAAGGGTAGCTTAGGATTGAAGAAATCCTCATCAAGTGCCAAAGGACCTCATTGTGGTATCAAGAGCTTCAAGGAAGGTAGATTCTTGACTTAACTCTAATTTGAAGAGATTTAGCTTGCACACACACACAACTCTAGCTTGCATATGTGATTATTTCTTTTTGAGTATATGATCTTCACTCACACAACTGCACAATTGCATGCATGTTTTTTTTATATGAGAAGCTGTTGAGAAGGCCCAGCCCTTCTCTGCCGCGGTTGCCGTCGTCACTGGTATACCGCGGCACTCAAGCGACAGAGATGTGTTATCTCTGCCGCGATACCTGTCACGGTTGGATAACCGCGGCAGTCAAGCGATAGAGACCTGATGTCTCTGCCGCGGTGCAGCTGCCGCGGTCGGACCAACCGCGTTAGTCGAGCGACAGCAATAATTTTGTTATGCCGCGGTTGAACAACCGCGGCAATCCAGACCGCAGCAGTCCGTCAGCGAGAAGCTGAAGCGTTTTTTGTTCAAAACGGCATCACTTTAATTGGATCTCATATATATGTGTCTTGATAACCTTTGGACGTTTTTTTAGAGCAAAAAATCATATCTTTTGTGAGCAAAAAGTTTTCTTCAAAGCAAAGGTATCAAGACTTCATCTTTTAAGCTTCCAAATCACAAACACCCTTCATCTTGCATCTTTCATACATCATCTAGCATGATTCTAGGTTGATTTCATTTAGGGTTTTTATTATTGCTCACATGACTTGTATCTAGAACATCATTCTCATATCTATATGTTCTTGTTTTACAAGATAGCTTTTTTATCACTTGACATGATTCAAGATTGCATCTTTATGACTTGAATAGGTTCAAGATAGTTTCTTTATTGTGTTTTGTGAGTTGTTTGTGGTAGATATTGCATATAGGACTTTGGTTGCCTATTCAACTATGCTATATGCATGTCATCTAGCAAAATGATATCTAGGAATGTCTAATATGTTCATCCATGCCTAGATAAGCTTAAATGTCTACCTTGCATTTTTAGCATCTTGAGTGTTTCATATATTCACATTAGGTTGTTTTATCTCTTCTTTTAGAGTCAAGCCTTGTAGTTACTATTGTGATAGTTTTGCAAGCATGGACTAGATTCACTTTTGAAGGCATGCGGGTAGTAGTGGTAGATTAGTAACCATGTGAGGTTTGACGTGGTCAACCTAGGTTGTAATTGCCATTACAATTAGTGGATTGAGGTTCGGGTGTGACGCACTTAACAGCCCGTGGTTTTTCCCTTAAGGGTTTCCACGTAAAAATTCAAGTGTCATTTACTTTCCGCATTTTCACTTGTTTTTGGTTATTGATTAGTTGGGGTTGTTATTAAAAATTAACTAATCTCGAAAAATGGTAAAAAGGGATTAAAATCTATTCACCCCCCTCTAGATTATATTAGGACACGTTTATATATATTTTCAACCGGCTCAAAGGTTGCGTCCACCGCCAACCTTTGAGCGGCTAGGTTGAGAGGGATACCTGGCATTTCATCGTGACTCTAGGCAAAATGTCATTATATTCTTCAAGGAGTTTTACCAGGTTCTTCCTGACTTCATAATGCAGCGCACCTCTTATCTTCACTACTTTGGTTGGATCTCTCTTTCTGATTGGTATTTCTTCTAACTTCTTTGCGGGGTGACCACTAGTCCATCCCCGTTCTTCTACTTCTGTTTTTTCTATAATCATATTTGGCACCTCTCCTTCTTCTAGGACATAGTGATCCTACTCCGGTGCCTCGTGGCTTGGTTCACTAGTTACATGGGTGCACCACTTGGCTAATGTGGTAGAATTTTGTTAGGATTATGCTCAATAGCAAGAGCGTAATATTATAATTGACAATCTTTTTCATATTAATAAAGTGATTTCTGGTTTAACAAATCTTATAGCATTTATAGTTTAATATTATAATTGTCAAAGTAAATAATCATAAGGTCTAAACACTATGAGAAAAGAAGAATTGTTCGTACATCTGGATATGTATGAGGTAGACACAATTCTTTCGTTAGTCTTGAATAATGTTCACAACTTAAGTTAAAGGTTGGGCACCTTTATCTTGTTAAAGTTATAGAATTCTTTTGCTAGCATTTGAGTGGGATCAAATGAGATATGATGAGTCTAAAATCATCGAAGTGTCTTCGAGTAAAAGAATCTAGTGCATTGAATTGGATCACAATGAAAAGCTTTATCTAGAACCGTCAATAGATAATAGTCTTTTCATTATCAGGACAATTTGAGAGTCTATCTTAATCCTGAGATAAATGATGGACTTATGGTTGCAAGTGGTATCATTTGAGTTATCAATGAGTACGACTATATAGCATAGTCTATCCTCGATAGTTTGGTGATATTCATTTGTTAATCGATAGAGGACTTCATTTATAGATATGGACATCGTGGCTCCATTTATTAAATGAGAGTATAATATCATCATATGGATGTTTTGAGGTAATTAGATATTAAATCTCAACGTTGAGCTTTCGATAGTGACTATTGAAAACATGGCTTCTGGACAAGTCAAAATATCCAAGTTCAAAACGTGGTCATATGAGTAAATATAGTAACTTGGAGAGTTATAGGCGGTCTATGAACTCTTGGCGATTACTGATATTAATCACGAGGATACACTATCTCCAACAGATTGTCTAGGTATGAATGAGGAACATCTTCTTATTCTATCTTTATTTAAGAGTTCAATTTTAGCTTTTAGTGAATGAGTTAAAATAATGGATCGACCTAGTGAATCATTTGTTGATTGTGATTAGGTTATGTCTATTGAAGCTTAAATTTAGATAGCCCGCCAAGATCCCTAATCCACACGGACTTGCATGGATCACTTGATATATTCTACCGGACCAATTTATGGGTCCATCTAGAATTGCATTTAATGTATTAAGAATATAATTTGCACATTATTTGTTTAATGGGCTGATCAATTATATTAATATATTAATGAAAGACATGTGGGCTTGTTTCTTTTAGTAAGAATGGGTCTGGTTCACATGTGGGCTTTTTATTTAAAGTCCAATGGATTAAATAAAATAAGGAAATAATATTTGGCCCATTTATTGTAAGTGGGGCGGCAAGGCTATATACATAGTCAAAAATATTATTTTATTTTATTGTTTGATTAAATGAGAATAAATAAATAAATTAATTAATTATTTAATTAAGAAACAAAATCTTTTTCTGATTAGAAAATATGTTTCCTAGAGTTATACTATATGTATACTAAAAGTAAAAGACTTGTTTGGTAAGAAAATAAATAATTAAGTTTATTTATTTAATCAAATAAGAAGTCTTTTTATTAAGTCAATAAAAGAATAAAAATACTTATGAGTTAAATTAGGGTTAGGATTCTAAAGTTGATAGGAATTAGAGCAAGGCACAAATCCTTTTTTGTAGAGGATTTTCGGCCAACCCTAATTGTATCACAAGTAGGATTCGGCCAACCCTAAAGGAAGAGGAGAAGAAATTTCGGCCACCCTATATAATACATGCTATAGAATTCGGCCACCCCTCTGGTTCACTGAATCAATTTTCTTCTTCTTCTCAACTCATAGAAAAGTGTTTGATTATTCTACCAAGACATAAAGAGAGAAGAGATTATTCTTTTGATGGTACACTAATTGCTTGTTCATCAATAAGCTTGTGTGTACAACATCGAATTAGGTTCACGCGAGTTTCGATCATTAGATTGAGAACTCAAAAGTGATCGGAATAATCTTTGTGGTCTTTTGATTGTTTTGTGACTAACAAAAGAAAAAGAAAGTTTGTTTGTCCATTCTCAGGTACGCAATTCAAAGAAAAGGGAGACCACGCTCCTAGGTGATTCACGTTCGTGCTAGGATTGAAGATCTTGCGGATTACCATCGACGTAAGTCAATCGGATCACGCGACAAAAGGTATTCTACTTTTTGTTACTGTAAGGTTCCCATTTGTTGATTGGCTCATTTCATGGACAAACCACATGTTGGGGTTCTTTGTAAGGGTAGCCTAAGTATCGGTCTTATTGTTCGAAGCCCTTTGAAGACCTCGTGTTGATAAGCACCGAAGGTAAATTTCTATGTGCTTACATTTCTTTGAAGAGATTAGTTGCACACACACACTTAACATTCATTGCATATGTGTGCAATCTCTTCACTTGTCACATTTCACACTTGCACTTATTTATTATATTTTGTTGTGTGTAATTGTGTCCTGTTGTCGTGTAATTCGTTTCCCGACAACTTTCGGAAACGTCCGCGCATGCACTAGAATGTGCTTGGTTTAGCGCGAGGACCGCCTATGGAGAATGCCATTGGCTTCTCCTTGGTTTTCACCTTTCTAGGTGATCGCGGTTATGATCGGCGGCCTGGCCGCCGAATGAAACCGCCGTTTCAGTCCAGATTGGTCTGAAGCATTTCTGCGGTTAGATCGGCGGTCACGACCGCCGTTCGAACCGCCGATTCAAGACCTGATTGATTATCTCTTGGTCTAATTCGGCGGTTGAATCGGCGGTCACGAAACCGCCGTTCATACCTGATTGATTTTAATCTCTCTGGTTTGATTCGGCGGTTTGGATCGGCGTCACAAACCGCCGAATGAACCGCCGTTTATGCTCTGTTCTTCACGAGCTCAATTCGGCGGTCATGATCGGCGGCCTGGCCGCCGATTGAAACGCCGATCGGCGCGTTTCTTTGAAACTTACTTAAACGACCACACTTTGATTTGGCCCCCTATATATATGCCATTTGTCTTTAGGTCAATTAAGAGAGTTCATATTCAGATTTCATACTTAGGATATTTTTCAAAGAGAAGAAAAATTCCAAGAACTCATTTTTATTACTCAAACACTTTTTCATGATCATCAATCATCATCTAGCATCATCCTTGATCTTCTAGATGTCATCTTGCATGGATTCTTCATCATACTTTGCTTGGTAAGCTTTTCACTAATATCTTACATATTTGTGTTTCTCTTAGCTAGCAATCTCAATTAATTACTTGTATGTTATTTTATATACTTTGAATACAAGTTTGAGATTAGTATGATGTATGTTTGAGAAGTTGTTTTTGTGATAGCTAATTAAGTTTTGTGCTTAATCTTGATTAGCTAAACTATTTGACATGTCATTTAGTTTTGATATCTAGGATTGTTCTAATTGCATATTAATCATCTTAGATAAGCATATAGGGTTTCCCTTGCTCTATGTTGCATTTGGATATTCATATATTCACTTAGGGTTGTATTCTCTTCATAGAGAAAGTAAGTCTTGTGTGTAGCATCGGGATTAGGTTGCTTAGATCGCAAGCAAATGGACTAGGTTCACTCATACCGGGATTAGGTAGGTGTGTGATTACTCCGGGATTAGGTTGTAATCGTTTTACACATTTAGTGGATTCGAGGTTCGAGTGTGGCTTACTTACTAGCCCGTGGTTTTTCCCGTGAGGGTTTCCACGTAAAAATCAAGTGTTATTTAATTTCCACATTTTATACTTGATTTATTGCTTTATCTATTTAGGGGTAATTTCGTAATTTTGACTAACACGAAAAATTGGGTAAAAGCTTAAAATCTATTCACCCCCCCTCTAGATAGTTTTATACACACCGTGCTATAATTTGTTTCAATTGGTATCAGAGCAGGTTCCTAGACATACATAGGTGATCCTTGCTTATTTTGGTGTGTTTTGCATTTTGTGTGATTTTTGATCATTCATACATTTGCATTCATTTCATTCATTCATAAACACTATGAGTGGAAACGGTGGAAATGGTGGTGGCCACGAAGGTGCTTCTAGCACAAGGCCTCCACTTCTTACCAGTTTGAATTATTCCCAATGGAAAGGGAAGATGGAATCCTACGTATGCCAAATTCATGACCGTGCATGGATGGCGGTGGAAGACGGATATGATCTACCCATGATGACTCCCGGTGGTGGAGGAGAAGAAGTTTTGAAGCCTAAGGCGCAATGGAACGCGCAAGAGTTTTGAGGCTTCAAAGTGGAATAGGAAGGCTATGCATGCCATCATGTGTGCAATGGATGAGAATCAATACAAGCTTATTCAGAATACTCAGATTGCAAAAGTGGCATGGGACATCCTTCAAGTTGCACATGAGGAACCGAGGTGGTGAAGGAGTCCAAGCTTCAAGTCCTCCAAACTCAATTTGAGCTACTTAGGATGGGAGAGGATGAATGCTTCAATGACTTCGAAATCAAATTGATGGACATTGTAAATCAAAGCCATCAACTCGGAGACCCGTATTCGGATAGGAGAGTCAAGCAAAAAATTATGAGATCTCTCCCCGATAGGTTTGAATCAAAGGTGACGGCCATAGAAGAAAATAGTGGCTACATGGATATGAAGCCAAGTGAGGTGATTGGACGTCTCCTTGCATATGAGTCTAGGAAGGCTCTAGCACCACACTCTCCTCCTAAAAAGTCTAAAGGAATAGCTTTGAAAGCATCTAAGGATGCAAAGGAGGCAAAGCATGACTCGGATGAAGACCTTGCCTTATTCGTGAAAAGGTTTAATAAGGTTATGGGGTTCAAGAAGAAGAAGGGATTTGGGTCAAGAGGACAAGACTTGAAGAAAAAGGTTCCTTCAAGAAGTTTGAGCCTAGACAAGAGAGGACCGAAGGAAAGGGTCCGATGCTTTGAATGTGGTGGGATTGGTCACTTTGCCCCCGAATGTGCTAATCACAATGAAAAGAAGAAGAGCAAAGTGATGGCCGCCACTTGGAGTGGGAGTAGTGATGCTCAAATGAGGAAGATGAGTCTTCAAGTGAAGAAGAGCTCATGGCTAACTTCCTAGCTTTTGCCTCATCTCACAAGAGCAAAAGTGCTAGTGAGAGAGAGGAAATGAGTCAAGAGGAAATTGACTCTAGTGAAGTAGAAAGTGACTCCTCTTCTAAGTCCCATAAAGAAATTTGTGGAGCAAAAGTGCTTGCTAAATACCATGCCGAGTTCAATGATTTAGCAATTAAAAGCACAAGAAAGATTGAGAGGTTGAGAGAAGAGAACCTTGAACTTTCGGCTCACAATGACCACTTAAGTGAACAAGTGGAAAGATTGAAGAGGAGAGAGGATAAGTAATTGAGGAGTTAGACTTATCCAAGAGAAGTGAAGAAGGCTTGAAGAGGGAACTTGTAGAAGTTAAAGGGTCCTTGGCTAGGATAGATTCTAGCACCAAGAAGCTTGACCATATGCTTGGTGTTGGAAAGAGTCCATGTGACAAGAGGGGTCTTGGGTATGAAGATGACAAGAAGATCTCTACCTCTAACAAGACCGTGTTTGTCAAGAGCTTGAAGAAAGAAGAAACTTCATTTGTGCAAATTCCTAGGAAGAAGTTAGAAGTAGGACAATGTTCAAATGCTCAAGTGAAGATGGGCCAAGAAGGCAACCTCAAGCTCAACCCCCTAGGGTCCCTCAAGCCAACATTCCTCAACATTGGCTCACAAAGGAAAGAGACCAATCATGCAACCTCAAGCTTGGAAGCAACCTAGACCGGTTCAACAACGAAGATGGATTGAACCCACTTATCCACAAAGACATGGACAGCTCCCATACGTGCACAAAGACAAGGTATGATTCCTTTTTTCATCCCTATTTGTCACTTTTGTGGTTGTGATGGTCATATTAGACCAAATTGCTTTCAATATATTAAAATGTGTAGAACACGAAGCATGATTGAAAAGAGAAAGAATAGAGCCAAGATGCATGTTCCTAGGAATGATAATTTACTTTGCATGATCCTAGGACATCTAGAGCCCATGTACCAAAGACCACTAAGAAAGCTAAAATTGTTGCTAAGTGGATTAGAAAGAATGAAAATGTTTGCCATGTTGCACAAATAGCCTTGAAGGCAAATTCTTCTAATTTTTGGTATTTGGATAGTGGGTGCTCTAGGCACATGACGGGAAACAAGAGTTTCTTCGAGACTCTTGTTATGGAGGAAGGTGGAAATGTCACTTTTGGTGATGGATCCAAAAGAAATGTTGTAGGGAAAGGAACCATTTCCGTTCCCGGATTACCCTCCTTATCCAATGCTTTATTTGTTGATGGCTTGAAAGCCAATTTAATAAGCATTTCACATCTTAGTGATGAAGGATATTCCGTCTTGTTTTCTAAAGATTATTGCTCTATCCTAAAACCCGATGGACAAACCTTGTTGAAGGGCATGAGATCTAGCGACAATTGTTATTGTCTTGAAGCTAGTATTGTATCTAATCATGTGTCCATGGATGAGCAAATTGAGTTGTGGCATGAAAGACTTGGCCACATGAACTTTAGGGATCTACGGACCTTGGAAAGTTCAATTGTGTGCGTGGCCTCCCTAAGCTTGGGAAGAAAGCCAATGGTGTTTGTGGACCTTGCCAACAAGGAAAGCAAACTAAAAGCATGCACAAAAAGGGTAAGTATCTCACCACCAAGGAGCCTCTTGAGCTTCTCCACATGGACCTCATGGGTCCTATGCAAACCGAAAGTTTGGGTGGAAAGAGATACATTTTTGTATGTGTTGATGATTTCTCTAGGTTCACATGGACATATTTTCTTAGAGAAAAATCCGAAACTTTTGATAAGTTTAAAATGCTTTGTAATAAAATACAAAATGAAATGAATTCTAATATTAAAAGCATAAAACGGATTAGAAGTGACCATGGGAGGGAATTTGAGAATGCTACTTTTGAAACCTTTTGTAATGGTTTAGGCATCTCCCATGAGTTTTCGGCTCCTAGGACACCTCAACAAAATGGAGTTGTTGAGAGGAAAATAGGGTCCTTCAAGAGATGGCCCGTGTGATGTTGCTTAGCAACAATGTCCCTAGGAACCTATGGGCCGAAGCCATCAATACGGCTTGCTATATAGGAAATAGAGAGTTTTCCTAAGGCCCGGTACTAGAAACACCTCCTATGAGTTATGGAAAGGCAAGAGGCCAAATGTTAGCTACTTCCACACTTTTGGAAGCAAATGCTACATTTTGATGACCGTGATCAACTTGGCAAATTCGATGCTAAGAGTGATGAGGGTATTTTTATTGGCTATGCCTTGAATAGTAGAGCCTATAGAGTTTTCAATTTAAAGACTCTAAGTGTTATGGAATCATCCAATGTCGTATTTGATGACACTAGGCTCAAGTCTAATGATCATGAGGAGGAGGTTATTTTTAGTGATGTTTCTCCTTTGGAGAAGGTTGTGGTGTCTCCTAATGATGGGACATCTAATGTCAACAATGATGACACAACCTATTGATAGAGTTCCTCTCTTGGACTCTAAAGAACCCGCTCCATGGGTTAGGAAACTCCATGATAAAGAAGATATCATTGGAGAGGTTAATGAGGGTGTTAGGACTAGACGTCAACTTGCTAATCTTATTAGCTACACATGCTACACCTCTCAAATTGAACCCAAAAAGGTTGAAGAAGCCTTAAATGATGAATTTTGGGTTCTTGCCATGCAAGAAGAGCTAAACCAATTCGAAAGGAATGAGGTTTGGACTCTAGTTCCTAGGCCTAAGACCACTAATGTCATAGGCACTAAATGGATATTTAGGAACAAATCCGATGAGGATGGCAACATAGTGCGAACAAGGCTAGACTTGTAGCACAAGGGTACTCTCAAATTGAGGGTATCGACTTTGAGGAGACATTTGCTCCCGTTGCCCGTTTAGAGTCTATTAGGCTTCTCTTGTCCATTTCTTGTGTGCACAAGTTCAAATTGCACCAAATGGATGTCAAGAGTGCCTTCCTCAATGGCTTCTTGCAAGAGGAAGTGTTTGTTGAACAACCCAAGGGGTTTGTGGATGCTCACCACCCCAACCATGTCTATCGCCTCAAGAAGGCACTATATGGGTTGAAACAAGCACCGAGGGCTTGGTATGAGCGCCTCACTCAATTTCTTGTTGACAATAACTACACAAGAGGTAGTGTTGACAAGACACTATTCATCAAGAGAGACAATGATGAGCTTTTCATAGCTCAAATATATGTCGATGACATAGTGTTTGGCTCCACCAACAACACCAAGGTCCAACAATTTGTTGATGTTATGTCTCATGAATTTGAGATGAGTCTTGTTGGTGAGCTTAATTACTTCCTAGGTTTGCAAATTAGGCAACTAGATAATGGGATTTTCATAACCCAAGCCAAATATGCCAAAAACCTTGTGAAGAAGTTTGGTCTTGAAAAAGCCAAACATTGTGACACTCCTATGAGCACCACTTTGAAGCTAAGCAAGGATGCTAGCGGTAAAAGTGTGGACCAAACCTTATATCGTGGCATGATAGGGAGCTTGCTCTATTTGACCGCAAGTAGGCCCGATATATCATTTAGTGTAGGAGTTTGTGCTAGGTACCAATCCGATCCCTAAGGAGTCCCATCTCTCTTCGGTTAAGAGAGTCATTCGCTTTGTGAATGGGACTTCCAACTATGGGATTTGGTACTCATTTGACACTAATCCTAGTCTTGTAGGATATAGTGATGCGGATTGGGCAGGAAATTGTGATGATAGGAAGAGCACATCGGGCGGTTGCTTCTTTCTAGGCAACAACTTGGTGTCTTGGTTTTGCAAGAAGCAAAACTCGATTTCCTTGTCCACGGCGGAAGCCGAGTACATAGCCGCGGGGAGTGGATGCACTCAACTTATATGGATGAAGCAAATGCTAGTAGATTACGGATTCAACCAAGGTACTCTCACTCTCTTTTGTGATAACATGAGTGCCATTAATATTTCCAAGAATCCGGTGCAACATTCTAGAACTAAGCATATTGACATCCGCCATCACTTCATTAGAGAGCTTGTTGAAAATAAATGCATAGTACTTGAACATGTAGGTACTAATGATCAACTTGCGGACCTATTTACTAAACCCTTAGATGCTACTCGATTTAAAATTCTTAGTAGATCTATTGGGATATGTCTTGTGGAGTGATGTTCTATGATTGACCCCATATGGGGAACTCAAGCAAAGAGAGCTAGTTTGCATTCTTGTCACTTGCAAAAAATTGAAATATCTTATGCCTCTTCTTTTAATTGCTTGAGTAAGCTTGGTTGCACATATGTATATATGTTTTCAATTCAATAAGTGTGAACCTTGCTTGTTTACAATCCATGTCATATTTATGTTCAAACATGCATTTTTGGACTAGGAGATGTATATAGGAAGTATGATTTGAATGACCTATGATTATCTCCATGACATGATGATTCTTTAATAACATGCTAATGTCAAATGAAAAAGCATGAAATTCATATAACATGCTCACATGAAAGCATGAATTGATGATTGCATATTCTTAAAATGCAAAACTTGTGTGAAAGCTAATGAGACTCAAAATGAATAAAGGATCTTGTATCCGTTCAAAGGAATTTATATTCCAAATGTCTCTCTTTCTTTATTGGTTGAACATGGCTACTATCATACGGATATCTTATCCGGAAAAATCAAAAAGGGTGCAAAGTTGCTCATGCCATGTTTCGCTTATAAAGTTGGATATAGTTGCTCTTATATTGAAATCAATGTATTCTATATCCTTGCTTTACTCATGACATTGGTGAAATTGGTTTGAATTCCTATTAGAAACCTTTGTCATTTGCTTTGCCAAATACCATTGTATTTTGGACTTGAATGCTACATGTCTTGTATGCAAAGCATGTTTGATTCACACATTTTCTCTCAAATAAATCTCCTTGTTTCTCTCCGATTAATTGAGATGCATAAAGTGACTTATATTAATTATGCAAATCTTGCATGCTACTATCTCTCGTTACTATGAGTGACCCGGTTGGGGACTACTCCTTTGCCTATATCATGACAAAAAAAGGGAGTAGTATATGGTAAGGGGAGATGCAAATTGGTGTTGCAATTGTGCACATTGGGGAGACAACACATTGAGGGGGAGTAACCCTTTGAGGGGGAGCATTGCATTTATCATACATTGCATATATTTTGTAATGTTGTGCCTAAATTCTAAAAATGCAAATGCTTGTTTTGATATCACTTGATTAATCTCACATTTCACTTGTATTGGAAAACATAGAAATCTTATTTACAGGGCTTGATTATTCTACAAGAGATTGAAGACTTGAAGTTTTATTTTCTTATCTCTTTGTGTTGTAGAATACCATAGTTGTCCCGTAGTTTCTATTTCTTTGTGAGGAATCAATGTGAGTGGTGGTTTTGTCACGAAATAGCCAAAGGGGGAGATTGTAAGGTTCCTGTTTGTTGATTGGCTCATTTCGTGGACAAACCACATGTTGGGGTTCTTTGTAAGGGTAGCCTAAGTATCGGTCTTATTGTTCGAAGCCCTTTGAAGACCTCGTGTTGATAAGCACCGAAGGTAAATTTCTATGTGCTTACTTTTCTTTGAAGAGATTAGTTGCACACACACACTTAACATTTATTGCATATGTGTGCATTCTCTTCACTTGTCACATTTCACACTTGCACTTATTTATTATATTTTGTTGTGTGTAATTGTGTCCTGTTGTCGTGTAATTCGTTTCCCGATAACTTTCAGAAACGTCCGCGCATGCACTAGAATGTGCTTGGTTTAGCGCGAGGACCGCCTATGGAGAATGCCCTTGGCTTCTCCTTGGTTTTCACCTTTCTAGGTGATCGGCGGTTATGATCGGCGGCCTGGCCGCCGAATGAAACCGCCGTTTCAGTCCAGATTGGTCTGAAGCATTTCTGCAGTTAAGATCGGCGGTCACGACCGCCGTTCGAAACCGCTGATTCAAGACCTGATTGATTTATCTCTTGGTCTAATTCGGCGGTTGAATCGGCGGTCACGAAACCGCCGTTCATACCTGATTGATTTTAATCTCTCGGGTTTGATTCGGCGGTTGGTATCGGCGGTCGCGAAACCACCGAATGAACCGCCGTTTATGCTCTGTTCTTCACGAGCTCAATTCGGCGGTCATGATCGGCGGCCTGGCCGCCGATTGAAACCGCCAATCAACGCGTTTCTTTGAAACTTACTTAAACGACCACACTTTGATTTGGCCCCCTATATATATGCCATTTTGTCTTTAGGTCAATTAAGAGAGTTCATATTCAGAATTCATACTTAGGATATTTTTCAAAGAGAAGAAAAATTCCAAGAACTCATTTTTTATTACTCAAACACTTTTTCATGATCATCAATCATCATCTAGCATCATCCTTGATCTTCTAGATGTCATCTTGCATGGATTCTTCATCATACTTTGCTTGGTAAGCTTTTCACTAATATCTTACATATTTTGTGTTTCTCTTAGCTAGCAATCTCAATTAATTACTTGTATGTTATTTTATATACTTTGAATACAAGTTTGAGATTAGTATGATGTATGTTTGAGAAGTTGTTTTGTGATAGCTAATTAAGTTTTGTGCTTAATCTTGATTAGCTAAACTATTTGACATGTCATTTAGTTTTGATATCTAGGATTGTTCTAATTGCATATTAATCATCTTAGATAAGCATATAGGGTTTCCCTTGCTCTATGTTGCATTTGGATATTCATATATTCACTTAGGGTTGTTATTCTCTTCATAGAGAAAGTAAGTCTTGTGTGTAGCATCCAGGATTAGGTTGCTTAGATCGCAAGCAAATTGGACTAGGTTCACTCATACCGGGATTAGGTAGGTGTGTGATTACTTCCGGGATTAGGTTGTAATTGTTTACACATTTAGTGGATTCGAGGTTCGAGTGTGGCTTACTTACTAGCCCGTGGTTTTTCCCGTGAGGGTTTCCACGTAAAAATCAAGTGTTATTTAATTTCCGCATTTTATACTTGATTTATTGCTTTATCTATTTAGGGGTAATTTCGTAATTTTGACTAACACGAAAAATTGGGTAAAAAGCTTAAAATCTATTCACCCCCCATCTAGATAGTTTTATACACACCGTGCTATAATTTGTTTCAATTGGTATCAGAGCGGGTTCCTAGACATACATAGGTGATCCTTGCTTATTTTGGTGTGTTTTGCATTTTGTGTGATTTTTGATCATTCGTACATTTGCATTCATTTCATTCATTCATAAACACTATGAGTGGAAACGGTGGAAATGGTGGTGGCCACGAAGGTGCTTCTAGCACAAGGCCTTCACTTCTTACCGGTTTGAATTATTCCCAATGGAAAGGGAAGATGGAATCCTACATATGCCAAATTCATGACCGTGCATGGATGGCGGTGGAAGACGGATATGATCTACCCAAGATGACTCCCGCTGGTGGAGGAGAAGAAGTTTTGAAGCCTAAGGCGCAATGGAACGCGCAAGAGTTTGAGGCTTCAAAGTGGAATAGGAAGGCTATACATGCCATCATGTGTGCAATGGATGAGAATCAATACAAGCTTATTCAGAATACTCAGATTGCAAAAGTGGCATGGGACATCCTTCAAGTTGCACATGAGGGAACCGAGGTGGTGAAGGAGTCCAAGCTTCAAGTCCTCCAAACTCAATTTGAGCTACTTAGGATGGGAGAGGATGAATGCTTCAATGACTTCGAAATCAAATTGATGGACATTGTAAATCAAAGCCATCAACTCGGAGACCCGTATTCGGATAAGAGAGTCAAGCAAAAAATTATGAGATCTCTCCCCGATAGGTTTGAATCAAAGGTGACGGCCATAGAAGAAAATAGTGGCTACATGGATATGAAGCCAAGTGAGGTGATTGGACGTCTCCTTGCATATGAGTCTAGGAAGGCTCCTAGCACCACTACTCCTTCTAAAAAGTCTAAAGGAATAGCTTTAAAAGCATCTAAGGATGCAAAGGAGGCAAAGCATGACTCGGATGAAGACCTTGCCTTATTCGTGAAAAGGTTTAATAAGGTTATGGGGTTCAAGAAGAAGAAGGGATTTGGGTCAAGAGGACAAGACTTGAAGAAAAAAGGTTCCTTCAACAAGTTTGAGCCTAGACAAGAGAGGACCGAAAGGAAAGGGGTCCGATGCTTTGAATGTGGTGGGATTGGTCACTTTGCCCCCGAATGTGCTAATCACAATGAAAAGAAGAAGAGCAAAGTGATGGCCGCCACTTGGAGTGGGAGTAGTGATAGCTCAAATGAGGAAGATGAGTCTTCAAGTGAAGAAGAGCTCATGGCTAACTTCCTAGCTTTTGCCTCATCTCACAAGAGCAAAAGTGCTAGTGAGAGAGAGGAAATGAGTCAAGAGGAAATTGACTCTAGTGAGGTAGAAAGTGACTCCTCTTCTAAGTCCATAAAGAAATTTGTGGAGCAAAAGGTGCTTGCTAAATACCATGCCGAGATCGGCGGTTGGAGTTTATTGCTTTGCCCATATGTTTGCATACGAGTCCGTCAACACCTTGTAGGGAAAAAATACCGTAGTACACGCAACGGAAGCGAGACTAAAAATAGATTTAGTATGTTTAAAAATTTTTCCTTTTTATGAACCTTAACCCTTTAATTAATTAAACATACATATAATCAACAAAAGCAGAATACCTTTTGTCGCATGATCCGATTGACTTACGTCGATGGTAATCCGCAAGATCTTCAATCCTAGCACGAACGTGAATCACCTAGGAGCGTGGTCTCCCTTTTTCTTTGAATTGCAAACCTAAGAATGGACAAACAAACTTTTCTATTTCTTTTGTTAGTCACAAAACAATCAAAAGAAGACTAAGATTATTCCGGTCACTTTTGAGTTCTCAATCTAATGATCGAAACTCGCGTGAACCTAAATCGATGTTGTACACACAAGCTTATTGATGAACAAGCAATTAGTGTACCATCAAAAAATAATCTATTCACTCTTTTATGTTTTAGTAGAATAAAAATAATACTTTCTATGAATTGAGAAGAAGAAGAAAATTGTATCAAGCACAACCTCATAGTGTGGCCGAATTCTATAAGTGCAAATATATAGGTGGCCGAATTTGCTTCCTCTTTTCTTTTAGGGTTGCCGAAAATCCTTCTCTAAAAGGGACCAGGGTTGCCGCAAATCACAAGCCAAAAAGGGTTTGTGTTGCACCCTAATTTCCATCTAGTTTAAAACTTCAAACCCTAATTCAACTCATAGATATTTTATTCTATTATTTGACTAAATAAAAAGACTTCTTATTTGATTAAATAAATAAAATTAATTATTTATTTTCTTATCAAACAAGTCTGTAAAGATTCCCATTTATTGATTGGCTTGTTTCGTGGACAAACCACATGTGGGGTTTATTGTAAGGGTAGCTTAGGTATTGGTATTCAAGCTCAAGGCCCTTTCAAGACCTCATCTTGATTAGCACCAAAGGTAAATTTCTAGTGCTTACGTGCTTTGAAGAGATCTAGTTGCACGCACAGACAACTCATGCATAAATGTTATTCTTATATGTTGTGTGTTTTCATATGTGTGCATTCATAATTGTTGAATGTCTCTTCATGCATGTTTATTTAATTGCATCTAATTTATTGAAATGCCATGACATGTTTAGGCATTAGGATGCAAAGTCATGAATTTTATTCATGCATGTTTGAATTGAGTGCATCTTGTTCAATGATAATGCCATGACATGTTAGGCATTAGGATGCATTCAATACCCACACTTGCACTTCATGATTAGTCTTAAGTGTGGTGTAATTCGTTTCCGTTTGTGTGATCGGAAACGTCCGCGCTTGCACGATGGTGTGCATGTCTTAGCGTGATGGTTGACCACTTGAGAAGGTCTCATCCTTCTCTTAGATAAGTGGTAGTTTTGGTTTGGTTGATTGGAGTAAGGTGTCTAGTTTCAAAAGATTGGATTTCAATGTTTTAAGTGTTTTCAAAACTGACCTTTGCATGTTCTTATGACCATAACGTTTTACACAAAGCTTCAAAATGAGTTTTGAAAATTTCTGTACAAACTAGACACCCATACCTTTCCAACGGTATATTATTCGTAATATTTCATGACCGTTTGGATTAGTTTTAAAATCTCCAAAGTTACAACCAAAACAGGGCAACTCTGTTGTTGTCCGTTTCTGACCTTTGGTTACTCAATTGACCATAACTCTTTCTACAGACATCTAAATGTTATTTTGTAAAACTGAGTAGAAAGTAGACATCCATACCTTTCCAACGATATATAATATGAAAGGTTTCGATGTTGTTTGGTCATGTTTCAAAGTGCTCGAATCTTGAGTCGCTGCACTGACGCGAGTACCGCGAAAATGTCCATAATTTTTCCATTCTTCCAAAACGACATAGTTTCACTTGGGCATTATAAATACATATTTTTCTCATCATTTTGAGGGCAGAGCCACAAAATCAAACCCTAGAGAGAGAGGCTCCTTATTCTTGAGAGAGAAAGAGAGACTTGAGAGAAAAAGCTTAAAGATTACATCTTTATCTCTCTAAACCCATTCCCACATGCACAAATCATCATCTAGGCATCATCTAGGTTCATCTAGAATGTGCTAATGCATGGGTCTTCTTCAACACACATGGTATGATTTGTTGAACACTTTTATCTTACATAATTAGTGTTTCTACTTATCAAATTTATCTCATTTATTACTTGTATGTGTTTAGATTAATTTCTACATACATGATTGAGATTATGTGTTGATTGGGTTATTTATGTTAGCTAGGTTTTCATGCCTATTTTATATCTAGCTAATTAATCTCATTATATGATTGAGATTATTTTTGATAGCTTAATTGATTAGGTCTTTATTGCCTAAAAGCTATGCCATAAACATTCTTGTGTGATTTATTTATAACTAGGTTGATAGATTGTTTTTTAATCAACTAGTTAATCTTTTGAATGTTTGTGGGTTTTTTGTGATAGCTTTGTATCTAGGATTGGTTCTTAGCTAAAGTTGTATGCCATGACATATAGCTATTTTCATATCTAGGATTGATTTTATTGTCATCATATAATCCTAGGTAAGCATCTAGAGTACCCTAGCTCTATATTGCATATTTGGATATCATTGCATATTCACTTAGGGTGTTGATCTCTTCGGAGAAGTAAGTCTTGTGTGATAGCCCGGGATTAGGTCGGACACCGGGATTAGGTGGTCACATGAGCAAATTGGACTAGGTCCACTTTTACAGGCTTGCGGGTAGTGGTAACGGGTTATTGATCGGGATTAGATCGTAAACCGGGATTAGGTTGTAAACGTTATCACAATTAGTGGATTCGAGGTTCGAGTGTGGCGCACTTACCAGCCCGTGGTTTTTCCCGTGAGGGTTTCCACGTAAAAATCAAGTGTCGTTTATATTTCCGCACCATATTACACTTGATTATTATATTGTCTAGTTTGGGGTATTTTCGTAAATATTGACTTCACACGAAAAATTGGGTAATACGTTTAAAATCTATTCAAACCCCCCCCCTCTAGATAGTTTTATACACACCGTGCAATATTTGTTTCAAAGTCTTTTAATTTTAGTATACTACTACCAATAGTATAACTCTAGGAATCATATTTCCCAATCAGAAAAGATTTGTTTCTTAATTAAACAATTAATTAATTAATTAATTAATTCTTATTTAATTAAACAATGAAACAAAATAATATATAGGCTAATATATTAACCCTTGCCGCCCCACTTGTCTAAAATAGGGCCTTATATTATTTTCTCATTTCATTTAATCCATTGGACTTTAAATAAAAAGCCCACATGTGAACCAGACCCATTCTTACTAAAAGAAACAAGCCCACATGCCATTCATTAATATATAAATATAATTGAGCAGCCCATTACATAAATAATGTGCAAATTATATTCTTAATATATTAAATACAATTCTAGATGGACCAATAAATTGGTCCGGTAGAATATATCAAGTGATCCATGCAAGTCCGTGTGGATTGGGGATCTTGGCGGGCTATCTAAATTTAAGCTTCAATAGACATAACCTAATCACAATCAACAAATGATTCACTTAGGTCTGATCCATTAATTTTAACTCATTCCACTAAAGAGCTAAAATTGAACTCTTAAATAAAGATAGAAAAGGAAGATGTTCCTCATTCATACCCTAGACAATCAAGTTGGAGATAGTGTATCCTCGTGATTAATGTCAGTAATCGCCAAGAGTTCATAGACAGCCTATAACTCTCCAAGTTACCATATTTACTCATATGACCACGTTTTGAACTTGGATGTTTTGACTTGTCCAGAAGCCATGTTTTCAATAGACACTATCGAAAACTCAACGTTGAGATTTAATATCCAATTACCTCAAAACATCCATATGATGATATTATACTCACATTTAATAAATGGAGCAACGATGTCCATATCTATAAATGAAGTCCTTTATCGATTAACAAATGAATATCACCAAACTATCGAGGATAGACTATGCAATATAATCGTACTCATTGATAACTCAAATGATACCACCTGCAACCATAAGTCCATCATTTATCTCAGGATTAAGATAGACTCTCCGATTGTCCTGATAATGAAAAGACTATTATCTATTGACGGTTCTATATAAAGTATTTCATTGTGATCCAGTTCAATGCATCCAATGCACTAGATTCTTTTGCTCGAAGACACTCCGATGATTTTAGACTCATCATATCTCATTTGATCCCACTCAAATGCTAGCAAAAGAATTCTACAACTTTAACAAGATAAAGGTGCCCAACCTTTAATCTAAGTTGTGAACAATATTCAAGACTAACTAAAGAATTGTGTCTACCACATACATATCCAGATGTACGAACAATTCTTCTTTTCTCATAGTCTTTAGACCTTATGATTATTTACTTTGACAATTATAATATTAAACTATAAATGCAATAAGATTTGTTAAACCAGAAATCACTTTATTAATATGAAAAAGATTGTTAATTACAATATTACACTCTTGCTATTGAGCATAATCCTAACAATCTCCCACTTGCACTATAGCAAATGTGTCATATCTCTTAAGCCCATGTTCTCTAGATGCCCATCGAAACTCTTCTGAGGTAGAGCCTTTGTGAAGGGATCCGCTAGATTTTCTGCTGACGGGATTTTGGTAATCGTCACGTCACCTCTTTGAACAATCTCCCTTAAAAGATGATACTTTCTTTCAATGTGTTTTCCTCTCTTGTGACTTCTTGGTTCTTTCGAATTAGCCACTGCTCCACTGTTGTCACAGTAGATAGTGATCTGCTTATTCGCACTAGGAACCACTTCCAAGTCAATCAAGAATTGGCGGAGCCAAACAGCCTCTTTGGCAGCCTCGCATGCAGCAACATACTCAGCTTCCATGGTGGAATCAGCAATACAAGATTGCTTGATACTCCTCCATATGACTGCTCCTCCTCCAATAGTAAACACGGCCCCTGATGTGGATTTTCTGGAGTCAGAATCTGATTGGAAATCAGAATCTGTATACCCAATAGGAATTAAATCCCCTCAAGAGTATACAAGCATATTATCTTTCGTTCTCTTAAGATACTTGAAAATATACTTGACTGCCGTCCAGTGATCAGGACCAGGTTTCGATTGAAACCTGCTAACTATGCCAACAACAAACAAATATCTGGTCTAGTGCAGAGCATTGCATACATGAGACTTCCAATTGCTGAGGCATATGGAACTCTACTCATGAATTGCTCTTCATGCTCATTCTTAGGAACTTGTTCCTTAGAAAGTTTGATTCCATGTCTGAAAGGTAACATACCTTTCTTGGAATCCTGCATGGAAAACCTAGACAAGATCTTGTCTATGTATGAAGCTTGGGATAATGCAATCGTTTTATTCTTTCTATCCCTAATGACTTGGATACCTAGAATAAAACTTGCTTCTCCTAAGTCCTTCATATCAAATTGTTTTGCTAACCATTCTTTTACTGATGTCAATACTCCTACATCGTTTCCAATGAGTAGTATATCATTAACATAAAGAATCAGGAAAACCAACTTGTCGCCTTTAATCCTTTTGTATACACAAGGTTCGTCAGGATTCCGAATAAATCCAAAACCTTTGACAGCTTGATCGAACCTTATGTTCCAGGATCTGGATGCTTGCTTTAATCCATATATGGATTTCTGCAACTTGCATACCTTTTCCATTTGGCCCTTTTCAATGAATCCTTCTGGTTGCATCATGTAGATGCTTTCGTCAAGACTTCCATTAAGGAAAGTTGTCTTGACGTCCATTTTCCAAATCTCTAGATCTAAAGATGCTGCAATGGACAAGAGTATCCTAATGGATTTAAGCATGGCCACAGGAGAGAAGGTTTCCTCGTAATCGATACCTTCTTTCTGTGTATACCCTTTAGCTACCAATCTAGCTTTAAAGGTTTCCACCTTTCCATCCATACCTCTTTTCCTCTTGTATACCCACTTGCACCCAATGGGTTTTATCCCTTTAGGCAAGTCTACAAGGGACCAGACTTTGTTATCGAACATAGATTCAATCTCAGATTGCATTGCCTTTTGCCAATGGCGACTATCAACATCCTCCATAGCTTCCTTGTACGTGTAGGGATCATCGTCGTCCGGGAGATTCTCCACTGATTCCCCTAAACCGATGTATCTTTCGGGTTGTGTTCTAACCCTCCCACTACGACGAGGAATGGTAGGTTGTTGATCTTGTGTTGGATCGGAACTTACAATTGGTTTGGTTGTGTAACCTCTCGTGGAATTGTATCTCCTGACATCTCATTCAGGACAATTCTACTTCTAGGCACAAAATCATTCATATAGTCCTTTTCCAGAAATTTAGCATTTGTCGAAACAAATACTTTAAGATCTGAAGGACTATAAAAATAATATCCTTTAGTTTCTTTTGGATACCCTACAAATATACATGTTTCCGAACGGGACTCCATCTTTTCTGTCTTTCCTTTTAACACATGCGCAGGACAACCAAATATCCTTAAGTGTTGTAAACTAGGCTTGAGCCCAGTCCACAACTCATGCGGTGTTTTAGGAACAGTCTTAGATGGTACATCGTTTAGAATGTATATAGCAGTTTGTAAAGCATATCCCCAAAAAGAAATAGGAAGTGTTGAATAACTCGACATAGACCTAACCATATCCAAAAGAGTTCTATTTCTCCTTTCTGCTACCCCATTTTGTTGAGGTGTACCTGGTGCAGAAAACTGAGAAACTATCCCATTATCAATAAGATATTGCTGAAACTCACCAGATAGATATTCTCCACCACGATCAGATCTCAAGATTTTTATGTGCTTCTCAAGCTGATTTTCTACTTCAGCTTTGAATGCTTTGAACATGTCAAAAGCATCCGACTTATGTCGCATGAGATACACATAGCCAAATCTCTAGTAATCATCTGTGAAGGTGATGAAGTACTCATATCCACCTCTAGCTTGAATGCTCATAGGTCCACATACATCAGTGTGTATCAATCCTAAACATTCAGTGGCTCTTGCACCTTTGGCAGAGAACGACCTTTTGGTCATTTTACCTTCCAAACAAGATTCACAAGTTGGTAGATCATCAACCTTTAAGTCACTTAAAGGTCCGTCACATACCAATCTTTTAATCCTATTAAGGTTAATATGACCTAGGCGTAAATGCCATAGGTAGGTTTCATTTATTGATAATTTTACTCTTTTATGATTAGGTTCCGTTAATTCTGTGTCTAACGAGTGAGAGATATTTCTATGCAAAAAGTATAGACCGTTTTCCAATGTACCTTGACAAATAATTTTGTCATTCTTACTAATAATAAAAACTTTATTAAAAGTAACCGAATATCCAAATTTATTCAAACAAGAAATTGAAATTAAATTCCTCTTGAATTGAGGTACATAATAAACATCTATCAAATCTAAATGCCTTCTAGAATCCAAATAAAATCTAATATCTCCCACTGCACTTGCAGACACTAACATTCCGTTGCCCAAGCGCAAATTGATTTCATTCTTACTCAGCCTTCTCCTTTCTTGGAACCCCTGCAAGGAATAACAAACATGATTAGTGGCTCCAGAGTCTATGATCCACGAATCTGTAGAATCTGCCAAAAAACATGTTTCAAGATAATTCACATTACCTTCTTCCTTCTTATTCTGGGACTTTGGGCAATTTCTTTTCCAATGTCCCTTTTCACCACAAAGGAAGCATTTCCCTTTGATCTTGGTTACTTTCTTGGTCTCCTTCTTGGTAGGCCCAAATTGCTTTTTCTTCTGTTGTTTCTTGATCTTTTGACGGGCCTTAACAGTAGCAATTTTACCAACCATATGAATCTCTTGACCCTTGCCTTTCACAAGGATCTTTTCAGCACTTTGAACATTTTGCATCAGGCCTTGTAAGGTGTATTCCTTTTTGTTCAAAGTGTAGTCCAATTTGAACTGATCAAAGGAATCTGACAATGAATTGACAACCATATCAATTTTTGTCTCACCATCTATCTCAGTGCCATGCAGTTCAGCAATGTTGAGATGTGCTATGACTTTCATCATGTGATCTTTCACAGCCTGTCCAGGTTTCATTCTAAGATTCATAAAAGCAGTCACTGCCTCTCTCTTAGTCGTCCTGGACTTCATAGCAAACATCTCCTCTAGAGACATCATTATATCAGCAGCGGACTCCATTCCTTCATGCTGCTGTTGCAACACGTCGGAGATAGTGGCCATAATATAACATTTGGCCATATCATCTGAAGTCTTCCACTACTCATACTCATCTCTATACATTATGCTAGATTCATTATTAGGAGCAGGTGGTTTAGGAGTAGTTAGAACAAACTTATGTTTTTCACTTTGCAACAACAACCCAATTTTCCTTTTCCATGTGACATAATTATCTCCAGTTAAAGTGTTATCTTTCAGGATGTTCATAAGTGATGGGGTCATGATTTCTGAATAAAAACAAAACTTATATAAGTAAATAATCATGATAAAGCACTTTAAATATTTATCTTGAATTAAATAAATAACTCAATCATAAAAATTCAACGGTGATCCAACACCCATAAATGTTATGCCTCCTTTGGGAGTTCGCACCATTTACTAGTTAGACTAGGTCCCACCTAATTGTTAACATAACAACTAGCGTTTTCAATTTTAGCCTTGCAATTTTACTGACAAGAACTCTTGGGAGGATATCAATAAAATTACATTGAGTGTGTTACCAAGATATCGACCCTCAATTTTCTCTCACGAAAATCCCTCCTTGGGGAGTAGATCTCGTTTGAGTCCATTGTCTAGTCTATCCTTGTAAGGAAGTATGTTGCTAAATTCCATTCATGGACGCCCCTTGGGGGGATTACCAATAAATAATAAAGCTGAACTAACCTTGGAGGCCATAGGTGTTACAAAAACACCTTCTCCCACTCAATTATTTAAGGCGTGTGATTAAATCCCATAGAATGATTTACCAAGTTATCTAGATGCCAATTTAGATACCTAAATCATTCAATGCATGTTCATACCAAAAGAGATATATGAGTGGCACTCATATTCTATATGTCATGTTATCATACAATAACAAATATTGTAATATTTAAGCAAAAATTAAATAGCAACAATTTTGGCCCATCCTAGAAAAGCAAGTAAATTACAATTGTCAGGAATACAAGATCTTCAGGTGGCCATCAACCATACGCTCATCCCTCGGCCTCCTCCCATGGGCGTGCACAGCCCACAACCCCACAAAGGGGCTGCCATGCGCAGCCCATAAGGCCACACAAGGCTGCCGTGCGCAGCCCACCAGAATTTGGGCTTGCCATGCGCAGCCCAATCCACTCCTAGGGTGCTCACGGTGCTCGTTCTCGGTTCCGGTTGCTTCGTTTTTCTTCGTGTCTTCGAATCTTCAATACCCGAATACATTACAGCAGTATTTAAACAAATAAAATACTGCAGTATTTTTTTTTTTTTTTAATCACTGCAGTATATTTACAAACAAAAACTGCACATAATAAATAAAAAAACTGCAGTAAAAACTGCACTTAAAATAAAAAAAAAATAAAATAAAACCTAGCAACTACCAAGAAGGAATTATGGCGATGATAGACCACCCTTCTTGTTACAACTCCGAAACAATAATTACATTGAAAATCTAGGACCAAAATCGAGCAACAACAATCCACATAAAACATATATAAATCCATACATCCTCATGTAATTATATATGCGAATACCTAGAGTGCCATCTCTTTCTAAACATGCATAATCACAATAAAAAGAAATCGATTCACGTATATATACGTTAATTAATTAAAAGGGTTCAACCTAGGCTCTGATACCAATTGTAGGGAAAAATACCGTAGTACACGCAGCGGAAGCGAGACTAAAAATAGATTTAGTATGTTTAAAAATTTTTCCTTTTTATGAACCTTAACCCTTTAATTAATTAAACATACATATAATCAACAAAAGCAGAATACCTTTTGTCGCGTGATCCGATTGACTTACGTCGATGGTAATCTGCAAGATCTTCAATCCTAGCACGAACGTGAATCACCTAGGAGCGTGGTCTCCCTTTTTCTTTGAATTGCAAACCTGAGAATGGACAAACAAACTTTTCTATTTCTTTTGTTAGTCACAAAACAATCAAAAGAAGACTAAGATTATTCCGGTCACTTTTGAGTTCTCAATCTAATGATCGAAACTCGCGTGAACCTAAATCGATGTTGTACACACAAGCTTATTGATGAACAAGCAATTAGTGTACCATCAAAAAATAATCTATTCACTCTTTTATGTTTTAGTAGAATAAAAATAATACTTTCTATGAATTGAGAAGAAGAAGAAAATTGTATCAAGCACAACCTCATAGTGTGGCCGAATTCTATAAGTGCAAATATATAGGTGGCCGAATTTGCTTCCTCTTTTCTTTTAGGGTTGCCGAAAATCCTTCTCTAAAAGGGACTAGGGTTGCCGCAAATCACAAGCCAAAAAGGGTTTGTGTTGCACCCTAATTTCCATCTAGTTTAAGACTTCAAACCCTAATCCAACTCATAGATATTTTATTCTATTATTTGACTAAATAAAAAGACTTCTTATTTGATTAAATAAATAAAATTAATTATTTATTTTCTTATCAAACAAGTCTTTTAATTTTAGTATACTACTACCAATAGTATAACTCTAGGAATCATATTTCTCAATCAGAAAAGATTTGTTTCTTAATTAAACAATTAATTAATAAATTAATTAATTCTTATTTAATTAAACAATGAAACAAAATAATATATAGGCTAATATATTAACCCTTGCCGCCCCACTTGTCTAAAATAGGGCCTTATATTATTTTCTCATTTCATTTAATCCATTGGACTTTAAATAAAAAGCCCACATGTGAACCAGACCCATTCTTACTAAAAGAACCAAGCCCACATGCCATTCATTAATATATAAATATAATTGAGCAGCCCATTACATAAATAATGTGCAAATTATATTCTTAATATATTAAATGCAATTCTAGATGGACCAATAAATTGGTCCGGTAGAATATATCAAGTGATCCATGCAAGTCCGTGTGGATTGGGGATCTTGGCGGGCTATCTAAATTTAAGCTTCAATAGACATAACCTAATCAAAATCAACAAATGATTCACTTAGGTCCGATCCATTAATTTTAACTCATTCCACTAAAGAGCTAAAATTGAACTCTTAAATAAAGATAGAAAAGGAAGATGTTCCTCATTCATACCCTAGACAATCAAGTTGGAGATAGTGTATCCTCGTGATTAATATCAGTAATCGCCAAGAGTTCATAGACCGCATATAACTCTCCAAGTTA
The DNA here is from genome assembly GCA_008009225.1 of Acer yangbiense. NCBI lineage: Eukaryota > Viridiplantae > Streptophyta > Magnoliopsida > Sapindales > Sapindaceae > Acer > Acer yangbiense. The sequence goes on along the minus strand of CM017763.1, from coordinate 32,160,106 downwards.
CCATATTTACTCATATGACCACGTTTTGAACTTAGATATTTTGACTTGTCCAGAAGCCATGTTTTCAATAGACACTATCGAAAACTCAACGTTGAGATTTAATATCCAATTACCTCAAAACATCCATATGATGATATTATACTCACATTTAATAAATGGAGCCACGATGTCCATATCTATAAATGAAGTCCTCTATCGATTAACAAATGAATATCACCAAAATATCGAGGATAGACTATGCAATATAATCGTACTCATTGATAACTCAAATGATACCACCTGCAACCATAAGTCCATCATTTATCTCAGGATTAAGATAGACTCTCCGATTGTCCTGATAATGAAAAGACTATTATCTATTGACGGTTCTAGATAAAGTATTTCATTGTGATCCAGTTCAATGCATCCAATGCACTAGATTCTATTGCTCGAAGACACTCCGATGATTTTAGACTCATCATATCTCATTTGATCCCACTCAAATGCTAGCAAAAGAATTCTACAACTTTAACAAGATAAAGGTGCCCAACCTTTAATTTAAGTTGTGAACAATATTCAAGACTAATTAAAGAATTGTGTCTACCACATACATATCCAGATGTACGAACAATTCTTCTTTTCTCATAGTCTTTAGACCTTATGATTATTTACTTTGACAATTATAATATTAAACTATAAATGCAATAAGATTTGTTAAACCAGAAATCACTTTATTAATATGAAAAAGATTGTTAATTACAATATTACACTCTTGCTATTGAGCATAATCCTAACACACCTTAGCCTCCATCTTATATATCTTTCAATCATTTTGCATTCCATTTTAGTTTGTATTCCTAGTTTAGTTTTTAGTTGTATGCTCATTCACATTTCACAACATCAACCATTTACTTTTATCTCATTAATATTGTTTAAGTTTCGACTAGTTGTAGTTAACTCCGATCCTTGTAGACGACACCCCACTTACCGCTATACTTGTGCTTTTTACAACATTTAGGGCTTTGTGAGGTTATTATAAATATTGTTTGACAAAGTGATTTAAACAACACACAATTCGACTTTCGTCAATAACCGGTTTGACCTTTTTATGGAAAGGCTTAAGATGAATAGATGTTGAAAATGTTTGCATGCTTGATTATCAAACTACTTCTTTTCATATACTTGAAGCAAAATCTTCGCACACTTACATTTGCTTATTTAGTATTTTGATACTTTATCAATTTTTGTAGACATATGAGAGTGATTGAAAATCTTGGTGTAACTCTCTTTGATATGCTTTTTGGCTTTCGGGCAAGCATTTTGGTACACGAGAATGCTTTTTAGTTTCCGAGAGTGATTTTTAGTTCTCAGGTCTGCTTTTTAGTTTTCGAGTGTTCTTTTTGGCTTTCGTACATGCTTTTTGGAACATGAGAGTGCTTTTATTTCTCGGCTGTATTTTCTGCTTTTGGGCATGCTTTTTGGAGCACGGGAGTGCTTTTTAGTTTCCGGGTATACTTTTTGGCTTTAAGGAATGCTTTTTGGAATGAGGGAGTTCTTTTTAGTTCTCAAGCATGCTTTTTAGTTCTAGGATGTGCTTTTTGGCTTTCGGGCAAGCCTTTTGGTACGCAGGAATGCTTTTTAGTTTCCGAGAGTGATTTTTAGTTCTCATGTTTGCTTTTTAGTTTCCAAGTGTTCTTTTTGGCTTTCGTACATGCTTTTTGGAACTCGAGAGTGCTTTTTATTTCTCGGTTGTATTTTCTGCTTTTGGGCATGCTTTTGGAACGCGGGAGTGCTTTTTAGTTCTCGGGTATATTTTTTAGCTTTCGGGGATGCTTTTCGGAACACTGGAGTTCTTTATAGTTTATGGGTGTGCTTTTTGGCTTTCGGACATGCTTTTTGGAACCAATAGTGTTTTTTAGTTTCTGGGTGTGCTTTTCTTCTTTCAAGCATGTTGTTTGGAACACGGGAGTGTTTTTTAGTTAACGAGCGTGCTTTTTAGTTCCCGGGTGATGTTTCTGGCTTTCTAGCAAGCTTTTTGGAACACGGGAGTGCTTTTTAGTGATCAGGTGTGCTTTTTAGCTTTCAGGCATGCTTTTTGGAACATGGGAGTCTTTTTAGTTCATATGTGTGCTTTTTGGCTTCCGAGCATGTTTTTTGGAACACGTGAGTGCTTTTTAGTTCCCGGGACTGCTTTTTTGCTTTCGAGCATGCTTTTTGGAACACATGCATGCTTTTAGATCTGAGGTGTATTTTTGGCTTTCAGGCATGCTTTTTGAAACGCGAGAGTGCTTTTTAGTTCTTAGGAATGCTTTTTGGCTTTCGGGCATGCTTTTTGGAACGCGGGAGTGCTTTTTAGTTCCCGGGTGTGCTTTCTGGCCTTTAGGCATGGTTTTTTGGAACGCGAGAGTGATTTTTTTTTCCCGGGTGTGATGTTTCGCTTTCAGACATGCTTTTTGAAATGCAGGAGTGCTTTTCAATTTCCTAGTGTGCTTTTTGGCTTGTTGGCATGCTTTTTGGAATGCAACAGTGCTTTTAGTTCTTAGGTGTTCTTTTTGGCTTTCGGGCATGCTTTTTGGAACGCAGGAGTTCTTTTTTAGTTCTTAAGTCTACTTTTTAGCTTTCAACCATGCTTTTTGGAATGCAAGAGTTATTTTTAGTTCCCGAGTGTGTTTTTTGGCTTTCGGTCATTCTTTTAGGAACGCAGGAGTGCGTTTTTAGTTCTCGGGTGTGTTTTTTAGCTTTCGGGCATGCTTTTTGGAAAGCATGAGTGCTTTTTACATCCCGGGAGTGCTTTTTGGCTTTCAAGAACTTTTTTGAAATGCGGGAGTGCTTTTTAGTTCTCAAGTAAGCTTTCTGGCTTTCGAGCTTGCTTTTGGAACATGGTAGTGCTTTTTAGTTTTTGGGTGTGGTTTTTTCTTACGAGCATGTTTTTTGAATTCTGGGAGATCTTTTTTAGTTTTTGAGCATGCTTTTTAGTTCCAGGGTGAGCTTTTTGGCTTCCAAGCATGTTGTTATGAATGCGGAAGTACTTTTTAGTTTTTTTGGTGTGCTTTTTGATTTTCAAGCATGCTTTTTGAAATGCGGGAGTGATTTTTAGTTATCGGGTGTGAGTTCTGGCTTTCGGGCATGCTTTTTGGAACGTGAGAGTGCTTTATAGTTCTCGGCTCTGCTTTTTGGCTTTCAGCCATGCTTTTAGGAACGCGGGAGTGCTTTTTCACTTTTGAGCAAGCTTTTTGAAACACGGGAGTGCTTTTTAGTTTACGAACCTGCTTTTTAGTTTCTGGGTGTGCTTTTTGCTTTCGAGCATGCTTTTTTGTAACATGGGAGTACTTTTTAGTTCTCGGGTGTTCTAATTGGCTTTTGGGCATGCCTTTTGGAACACTAGAGTGCTTTTTAGTTCTCGGTCATGCTTTATGGAACACGGGAGTGCTTTTTAGTTTCTCGATGTGAATTTTTGCTTTCAAGCATGCTTTTAGGAATGCAAGAGTGCTTTTTAGTTTTCGGTATGCTTTTTGGCTTTCAAACATGCTTTTTGGAACACAAGAGTGTTTTTTAGTTTATGAGTGTGCTTTTTGACTTTTGAGCATGTTTTTTGGAACACAGAAGTGCATTTTAGTTTACGAGCGTTCTTTTTGAAACACAAGTGTTTTTTTTTTGGAGCGTGTTTTTAGTTCTCGGGTGTACTTTTTGGCTTTCCAGCATGCTTCTTGGAAAATGTTAGTCCTTTTTAGTTATCGGTTGTGCTTTTTAGCTTTCGGGCATGATTTTTAGAACACGAGAGTGCATTTTAGTTCTCAATTATGTCTTTTGGGCTTTCGGGAATGCTTTTTTGAACACGGGAGTGCTTTTTAATTTTCGAGTGTGCTTTTTGGCTTTCGAGCATGCTTTCTGGAACACAGGAGTGCTTTTTCATTCTCGGGTGTGCTTTTTGGCTTTCGAGCATGCCTTTTGAAATGCATGGGTGCTCTTTAGGTCCCGGGTGTCCTTGTTGGCTTACGAGCATTCTTTTTGGAATGCATGAGTGCTTTCTAGTTCTCAAGTGTGCTTTTTAGCTTTCAGGCATGCTTTTTGGAAAGCATGAGTGCTTTTTAGTTCCCGGGTGTGCCTTTTAGCTTTCGGTCATGCTTTTTGAAATGTGAGAATGCTTTTTAGTTCTCAGGTAAGCTTTTTGTCTTTCGGGCTTGCTTTTTGAAACATGGGAGTGTTTTTTAGTTTCCGAGTGTGCTTTTTGGCTTCCGGGCATTTTTTTGGAACCCAAGAGTTCTTTTTAGATTTCGAGCACTCTTTTTAGTTCCTAGGTGAGCTTTTTGTCTTCCAGGCATACTTTTTTAAACGCGGGAGTACTTTTTAGTTTCCGGCTGTGCTTTTTTATTTTCGGGCATGCTTTTTGTAACGCGGGAGTGCTTTTTTGTTATCGAGAGTGAGTTTTGGTATTCGGGTAGGTTTTTTGGAACGCGGGAGTGCTTAATAGTTCTTGTGCTGTTCTTTTTGGCTTTTCGAGCATGCTTTTTAGAACGCGAAAGTGCTTTTTGGCTTTCGAGCAAACTTTTTGGAACACGGGTGTGCTTTTTAGTTTACAAACTTGCTTTTTAGTTTCCGGGTGTGCTTTTTGGCTTTCGAGCATGCTTTTTTGAACACATAAGTGCTTTTTAGTTCTTGATTATGCTTTTTTGCTTTCAGGAACGCTTTTTGGAACACGGGAGTGCTTTTTAGTTTTCGGGTGTGGTTTTTTGCTTTCAGGCATGCTTTTAGGAACGCGAGAGTGCTTTTTAGTTTCCGAGGTGTGCTTTTTAGCTCTCGAGCATGCTTTTAGGAACACATGAGTGCTTTTTAGTTTAGGAGATGCTTTTTAGTTCTCGGGTGTGCTTTTTGGCTTTTGAGCATTCTTTTCGGAACACGAGAGTGCATTTTAGTTTACGAGCGTGCTTTTTGGAACACATGAGTGTTTTTTAGTTTAGGAGCGTGCTTTTAGTTCCCGGGTGTGCTTTTTGGCTTTTGAGCATGCTTTTTGGAACACATGAGTGCTTTTTAGGTCTCGGGTGTTCTTTTTGGCTTTCGGGCATGCTTTTTGGAACGTGAGAGTGCTTTTTAGTTCTCAATTATGCTTTTTGGCTTTTGGGAGTGCTGTTTGGAACACAAGAGTGATTTTTAGTTTCTAAGTGTGGTTTTTTGCTTTCGCGCATGCTTTTAGGAACGCAGGAGTGCTTTTTAGTTTCCGAGAGTGCTTTTTGGCTTTCAAGCATGTTTTTTGTAACACATGAGTGTTTTTTAGTTTTGGAGCATGCTTTTTGGCTTTTTAGCATGCTTTTTTGTTTTCGGGTGTGCTTTTTAGCTTTCGGGCAAGATTTTTTGAACTCGGGAGTGATTTTTATTTTTTTTGTGTGCTTTTTGGCTTTTTGGAACATTGGAGTGCTTTTTGTTTCCTGGGTGCGCTTTTTGTTTCCTGGGTGTGCTTTTTGGTATCCGGGCATCCTTTTTGTAACGCGGGATTACGTTTTAGTTCTCTAGTGAAACTAACAATGCACGGTGTGTATAAAACTATCTAGGGGGGGGGGGGGGGTGAATAGATTTTAATAGTTATTACCCAATTTTCGTGTTTATTCAATATTACGAAAATACCCCAAACTAGTTAAAGCAATAAATCAAGTGTAAAGAGCGGAATTTAAATAACATTTGATTTTTACGTGGAAACCCAAACTGGGAAAAACCACGGGCTGGTAAGTGTGCCACACTCGAACCTCGAATCCACTAATGGTAAGGTGAATATAACCTAATCCCGGTATAACTCACCACCACTACCTAATCCTAGTATAAGTAAACCTAATCTAATTGCTTGTGATCAAAGCAACCTAATCCAGGAAGCTACACAAGACTTATTTCTCAACGAAGAGATAAAATGGCGTATGTGAATATGCAAAGATATCCAAATATGAAAATAGAGTGAAAGAACAAATACTCGGTGTGAATGATAAATATATCAAGAGATTGGGGGGGGGGGGGGGGGGGGGGGTGAATAGATTTTAACTAATTTTACCTAATTTTCACATACATGTCAATTTTACGAAAATGCCCCTACTAGTCAAAAAAACAAACAAGTATAATATAGTGCGGAATTTAAATAACACTTGATGTATACGTGGAAACCCAACCACTAGGAAAAACCACAGGCTGTTTAGTGCACCACACTCGAACCTCGAAATCCACTAATTGAAATGGAGTTTACAACCTATATAGACCTCGTCTAACACTCCAGTCAATAACCCCCCACTTCTACCACACGGGCCTTTAAAAGTGGCTCTAGTCCAATTGCTTGAGGCCTAAGCAATCTTAGCCCCAAGACTTAATTCTCAATGAAGAGATTATGCAACATATGTGAATATGTATGAATATTCAAATAACAAACAAGGCTAGGGAACCTTAGATACTTATCTAGGATGATGATATAATGAATTAAATCAATCCTAGATATCAAAAGCTAAATGACATATCAAATAGCTTAGCTAATCAAGATTTAAGCAAAAACCTAATTAGCTATCGCAATACAACACTCAATCAATTCATCACAATCAATTCTCTATTCTTGTATTTAGCATATGATCTAAAACATACAAGTAATATAAAGAGATGGCTTGATAGTAAAAATACTAAAATAAAATGAAGTTAATCAAAATCTTATCAAGCAAGTTGTGATGATGCAAAACCATGCATGGATGAATGCAAAATGATCTTTGATGCATAAATGAATGTATTTGAGTGTTTAAAGGTGAGTTCTTTTAGAATTTTTCACTTTGAAAAATGTTCTAAGTAAAAATATGATATTTTGAACTCTTGGGACGACCTAAAAACATAGAAGGATATATATAGGCATCTCCAGTAGAGTGAGGTCGTTTTGAAAAATCGCACCAGTTTGTGTGTTGTGCGTTGGACGACCAGCGCACGACCAGCGCATAGACCAAATTTGCATGGCGCGTTGGTCGACCAGCGCAGGTTAGTGGCGCATCACCAGTGGCAAAACACTGGGCATGTTGCGCTTGTGTGCATGCGCTGGATGACCAGCGCACGACCAGCGACAGACCACTGGGCGATCTGCGCTAGTGTGTTGCACTGGTCTGGCGCATGACGACCAGTGCAATGTGCTGGTGGTGCGCGGGTATGGGAACCAGCACACTGCACACTCCCTTTAGGCCCGTAACCAATATTCAAGGGTAAAAAGGGTAATGAAAATGCATCTTAAAAGCTTAACCTGATCTGTCATTTTAATCACAAGATGCAATCAATACTTATGCAAGAAGAGATGTTATATGGTCATGAATGCACACATATATAAACACATGTTATACACAAGGTATGGCTAAGCATGGAATGTGTGTGTGTGTGTGCAACTAATCTCTTCAAAGCAAATCAAGCACTTAGAGATATACCTTTGGAGTGCTCGTCACCTTGAGGACATGAGAGGGTCTTGAGCTTGACAAAGAATCACTTAAGCTACCCTTACATACAATCCCCAACACATGATTTGTCCACAAAATAAGTCAATCAACATTTGGGAATCCTTACAATCTCCCCCTTTGACTATTTCGTGATAAAACCACCACTCACATTGATTCCTCACAAAAGATAGAAACTACGGGTGAACAAAGATTTTCTACTTTACAAAGAGATATATATATAAAAAATCTTGAAGTCTTCAATCTCTTGTAGAAAAATCAATCCCTGAAAGCAAGGTTTCTATACTTTCCAATACAAGTAAAATGTGAGATTAATCAAGTGAGAACATAAACAAGCATTTGCATTTCTAAGAATTTAAGTACAACATCATGCAATGTATGTAAATGCAATGCTCCCCCTCAACGGGTTACTCCCCCTCACTTTATTGTTTCCCCAACATGCACAATTGCTACCATAATTTGCAACTCCCATTACCACCATTCTACTTCCCTTTTTGTCATGATATAGGCAAAGGAGTAGTTCCCAACCAGGTCACTTAGCAAAGAGAGATGGTAGCATACAAGTCATTTGCATAATCATAAAATGCATTTTATGCAACTCAATCAATTGGAGAGAAACAAGGAGATTTATTTTTATTGAAAATGTGTGAATTTAAAATGCTTTGCATACAAGACATGTAGCATTCAAGTCCAAAATACAATGGTATTTGGCAAAGCAAATGACAAAGGTTGCTAATAAGAATTCAAACCAATTTCACCATTGTCATGGGAGAAGCAAGGATATAGAGAATTTATTGTTTTCAATATAAGAGCAACTATATCCAACTTTATAAGCGAAACATGGCATGAGCGACCTAGCACCCTATTTGATTTTTCCGGAAATGAAACCCGTATGATAGTAGCCATGTTCAACTAAAAACGAAAGAGAGACATTTGGAATTTAAATTCCTTTGAACGGATACAAGATCCTTTATTCATTTTGAGTCTCATAAGCTTTTTCACACAAGTTATGCATTTTAAGAATATGCAATCATCAATTCATGCTTTTTCATTTGAGCATGTTATATGAATTTCATGCTTTTTCATATGACATTAGCATGTTATAAAAGAATCATCATGTCATAGCGATAACTATAAGTCATTCAAATCATACTTCCTATGTAAATCTCCTAGTCCAAAAATGCATGTTTGAACATAAATATGACATGGATTGTAAACAAGCATGGTTCACACTTATTGAATAGAAAACATATATACATATGTGCAACCAAGCTTACTCAAGCAATCAACAAAGAAGCATAAGATTTTTCAAATATTTGCATGCAACAAGTATGCATTAGCTCTCTTTGCTTGAGTTCCCCATATGGGGTCAATCACCATCCTTCATCAATGAAGGTCATGAGGTCCTATAGACCTCCCAAGTCCATTTGACTTGGTTGAACCTATTTGAGACTTGTTAGTCTCATAGCAAGTGGGTTCATTTTTCCTTATCCACATAGATATGACATTTTTCTTCCTAGTGGTCAATGGTTCAAAAGTTCTAGAAATAATAGGATCATGAATTTTTTCTTTCCTATTAACATGCATTCTAGCTCTTGTCATTCTCTTTTCAATCATGCTTTTGACTCTACATAATTTAATGAAATGAAAGCAATTTGGTCTAATGTGACCATTAATACCACAAAAGTGACATGTAGAGATGAATTTAGAAATCATACCATGTCCTTGAGCATGGAGCCTTCCCATGACTTTGTGGTTAAGTGGGTTCAATCCTTCTTTGTTGTTGAACCGGTCTAGTTTGCTTCCTTGGTTCATTTTGCATGATTGGCCTCTTTCCATTTAGAGTCATTTAATGAGGAATGTTGACTTGAGAGACTCTTATGCGTTAAGCTTGAGTTTGTCTCATTGGGGCTTCCTTCACTTGTGCACTTCTTGAACATTGTCCTAGATCGATTTTCTTCCTAGGAGTGTGCACCGGCAAGGCTTCTATCTTACCCAAACTCTTGACAAAGACAGTCTTGGTTGGAGTAGAGATCTCCTTACTATCTTCATACCCAACACCTCACTTGTCATAAAGGTTCTTTCCACTACCAAGTATGTGGTCAAGCTTCTTGGTGCTTGTAGTCATCCTTGTCAATGACTCTTTAGCTTCATCAAGCTCTCTCTTCAACCCTTCTTCATTCCTCTTAGACATAGCTAGCTCATCCCTTAGCTTGTCTTCAATCATCTTGGATGTTTCCACTTGCTTGCTCAAGTGGTCATTGTGTGTTGAAAGCTCTAGATTTTCATCCTCTAAAATCTTCAACTTTCTATTGTTCTTCTTCAATGAACTTTCACACTTGACTATAAAGTCATGAACATCCATTTTCTTTACACTTCCATTTGTAGAGTTAGATGAGGAGTCATCTTCACTTGAGTTATCTCCTCCACTCTCCTTCTCACTTATGGAGTCATTTCCCTCATTAAGACCTTCACCTTGGTCTCTTGAGTTAATGAGAGCCATGTCCCAATGAGTAGCTACACCTATCACCTCTAGAGCTACTTCTTCATCTTTTTCTTCTATGGGATCAATAGTCAAGGCATTCTTACTAACAACTTTATCTTCTACACAAGTGGCTCCAAATGCCGTGTAGTCGATGGTAAGCTCATCATCACTTGATGACTTGTCTCCCTCTCCGGAGTCATCACTTTCACTCCAAGTGGCGGTCATAACTTTTGCCATCTTATTCTTCAAATTCCCACAATCGGGTGAGATGTGTCCTATACTGCCACACTCATAGCATTAGACCTCTTTCTTTTCACTCTTCTCTTGCCTAGGCTCAAAACTCTTGAAAGAAGCCTTTTTTTTCAAGTCTTGGCCTTTGGATCCAAATCCTTTCTTCTCGAACTTGACAAATTTCTTGAATTTTCTAAGCATCAAAGCCATGTCTTCATCCGAGTTACCTTTTTCCTCCTTCTCAACCTTGGAAGCTTTCAAAGCAATCCCTTTTTGCTTTTTAGGAGGTGAAATACTAGGAGCCTTCCTAGACTCATAAGTAAGAAGTCTTCCAATTACCTCACTCGGCTTCATATCCTTATATCCACTGTTTTCTTCTAAAGCTGTCACCTTTGCTTCAAATCTATTGGGGAGAGACCTCATGATTTTCTGCTTGACTCACCTATCCAAATATGGATCACCGAGTTGATGGCTTTGATTCACAATATCCATCAAGTCATTGAAGCATTCGTCCTCCTCTATTTTGAGCAACTCAAATTGCGTTTGAAGGACTTGTAGCTTGGAATCCTTGACAACATTGGTTCCTTCGTGTGTAACCTCTAGGATATCCCATGCCTCTTTGGCTATCCTAGTGTTCTGAATCAGTTTGTACTGATTTTCGTCCATTGCACATAGAAGAGCGTGCCATGCCTTCTTATTCCATTTTGAAGTCTCAAACTCTTCAGTGGACCACTGAGCCTTAGGCTTGAGTACTTCTTCTCCACCACCTGTGGGAGTCATCTTAGGAGCCACATACCCATCTTCAATTGCCATCCATGCTCTATCATGGATTTGACACAAGTATGCTTCCATCTTGCCTTTCTATGAGGCATAATTCACACTGGTGAGGAAAGGAGGTCGTGTACTTGACGCACCCTCATGGTTGCCACCGCATCCACTCATTGTATATAATGAATGAATAAAATGAATGCAAAATGTATGAATGAGCAAAAATCACACAAATGTAAAACACACCAAAAATGAGCTAGGATCACCTAAGTATATCTAGGAACCCGCTCTAATACCAATTGAAAGAACAAATACTCGGTGTGTATGATAAATATATCTAGAGGGGGGGTGAATAGATTTTAACTAATTTTACCTAATTTTCGCATACATGTCAATTTTACGAAAATGCCCCTACTAGTCAAAAAGACAAACAAGTGTAATATAGTGCGGAATTTAAATAACACTTGATGTATATGTGGAAACCCAACCACTGGGAAAAACCACGGGCTGTTTAGTGCGCCACACTCGAACCTCGAAATCCACTAATTGAAATGGAGTTTACAACCTATGTAGACCTCGTCTAACACTCCGGTCAATAACCCCACACTTCTACCACGCGGGCCTTTAAAAGTGGCTCTAGTCCAATTGCTTGAGGCCTAAGCAATCTTAGCCCCAAGACTTAATTCTCAATGAAGAGATTATGCAACATATGTGAATATGTATGAATATTCAAATAACAAACAAGGCTAGGGAACCTTAGATGTTTATCTAGGATGATGATATAATGAATTAAATCAATCCTAGATATCAAGAGCTAAATGACATGTCAAATAGCTTAGCTAATCAAGATTTAAGCAAAAACCTAATTAGCTATCACAATACAACACTTAATCAATTCATCACAATCAATTCTCTATTCTTGTATTTAGCATATGATCTAAAACATACAAGTAATATAAAGAGATGGCTTGATAGTAAAAATACTAAAATAAAATGAAGTTAATCAAAATCTTACCAAGCAAGTTGTGATGATGCAAAACCATGCATTGATGAATGCAAGATGATCTTTGATGCATAAAGAAATGTATTTGAGTGTTTAAAGGTGAGTTCTTTTAGAATTTTTCACTTTGAAAAATGTTCTAAGTAAATATATGATATTTTGAACTCTTGGGATGACCTAAAAACATAGAAGAATATATATAGGCATCTCTAGTAGAGTGAGGTCGTTTTGAAAAATTGCACCAGTTTGTGCGTTGTGCGTTTGACAAACAGCACATAGACCAAATTTGCATGGTGCGTTAGTCGACCAGCGCAGGTTAGTGGCGCATCACCAGCGGCAAAACACTGGGCACGTTGCGCTGGTGTGCATGCGCTGGACGACTAGCGCACGACCAGCGATAGACCACTGGGCGATCTGCGCTGGTGTGTTGCACTGGTCCGGCGCATGATGACCAGTGCAATGTGCTGGTGGTGCACGGGTATGGGAACCAGCACACTGCACACTCCCTTTAGGCCCGTAACCAATATGCAAGGGTAAAAAGGGTAATGAAAATGCATCCTAAAAGCTTAACATGATATGTCATTTTAATCACAAGATACAATTAATACTTATGCAAGAAGAGATGTTATATGATCATGAATGCACACATATATAAACACATGTTATTCACAAGGTATGGATAAGCATGGAATGTGTGTGTGTGTGCAACTAATCTCTTCAAAGAAAATCAAGCACTTAGAGATATACCTTTGTAGTGCTCGTCACCTTGAGGACATGAGAGGGTCTTGAGCTTGATAAAGAATCACTTAAGCTACCCTTACATACAATCCCCAACACATGGTTTGTCCACAAAATAAGTCAATCAACATTTGGAAATCCTTACATAGAGCTAGGGAACCCTATATGCTTATCTAGGATGATAATATATGACAATTAAAACAATCCTAGATATCAAATAGCTAAATGACATGTCATAAAGCTTAGCTAACAAAGATTAAACAATCATAAGTTTAGCTATCACAAAAGCAACACTCAATCACAACAACACAACTATCTCTATCTTGTATGTAAGAATATAATCTAAGAACATATAAGTAATTAAAGAGATGCCTTTCTAAGTAAAACACTAAGATTAGATGAAATTAGTGAAGAACTTACCAAAGCAAGTGTGTTGATGAAAGACCTATGCAAACAAGCATCCTAGATATGCTAGAAGATGCTAGATGAATTTTAATGCATATGAAAATGGTTTTGATTGTTTAAATGAGCAATCTTGATTGCCTTTTCTCTCACAAATCTCTCTATAGATTTTAGGGTTCTTGTATTGAAAGAATTAGGTTCAGAGAGATGAGAAAGTGATGTATTTATAGACATCAAATATAGAACATGTGAAAGGATAAGTTTGCCCTTGAACCGCACGATCGGTGGTTTCGAAACCGCCATTTCAACCGCCAAATTGATCCCGAGAGAACAAGGGAACATCGACGGTTTCATAACTGCTGATCACAACCACAGAACAAGACCCGAGAGATTAAATCGACCAAGTCTGATCGGCGGTTTCGAACGACGGTCGTGGCCACCGATCATAACCGTAGAAATGCTCTAGAAACTTTTAGACATAAATGGCGGTTTCATTCGGCGTTCAGGGCTACCGATCAAACCGCCGTTTCACCACTTTTGGTGAAACCAAAGGAAAAGCCAAGGGCATTCTCCGAAGGCAATCATCGCACTAACTAAGCGCACCAATGTGCATGTGCGGACGTTTTCGAACAACATTTGGGAAACGAATTACTAGACACACTAACACACAACAAATACAACAACAAAGTGTAAGTGTGAAACGTGACATGTGAAGAGGATGCACACAAAAGTAATGCGTACATATGCAAACATTACAAGTGTGTGTGTGTGCAACTAAATCTCTTCAATGAAAACTAAACATTAGAGATTATACCTTTGGTGTGCTTATCACCTTGAGGTCTTGATAGGGCCTTTGAGCTTGATCATCATTCACCTAAGCTACCCTTACAATTTGAACCCCAATTGTGGTTTGTCACCGAAATAAGCCAATCAAATTTTGAGGAACTTACATCTAGTGTGCTTTTGGTCTTTCGAGCATTCTTTTTGGAACGCGGCAGTGCTTTTCAGTTCCCAGGTGTGCTTTTTGGCTATTAGGCATGGTTTTTTCGAATGCATGAGTGCTTTTTAGTTCTCAGGTTTCAAGCATGCTTTTTGGAATGCATGAGTGCTTTTTATTTTCCAGGCGTGCATTTTGGAACACATGAGTGCTTTTTAGTTATCGTGTGTGCTTTTTAGTTCCCATGTGTGCTTTTGGCTTTTGAGCATGCATTTTGGAACGCAGAACTGGGTTTTAGTTCCCTGGTTTGCTTTTTGGATCTCGAGCATGCTTTGTGGAACTCATGAGTTCTTTTTAGTTCTCGATTGTGTTTTTTTTGTTTTCGGACATACTTTTTAGAATGCAAGAGTGCTTTTTAGTTCCTGGATGTGTTTTTTAGCTTTCAGGCATGATTTTTGGATCGCGGGAGAGCTTTTTCATTCTCGGGAATGCTTTTTGGTTTCCGGGTATGCTTTTTGGAACATGGGAGTGCTTTTAGTTTCCGGGTGTGCTTTTTGGCTTCCGAGCATGCTTTTTTTATTACGGGAGTTCTTTTTTGTTCTCGAGCATGCTTTTTAATTCCTAGGTGTGCTTCTTGGCTTCCGGGCATGCTTTTTGGGACACCGGAGTGCATATTTGTTTCTGGGTGTGAGTTTTGGCTTTCGGGCATGGTTTTTGGAACGAGGGATTGCTTTTTAGTTCTCAAGTATAATTTTTGGCTTTCCATCATGCTTTTTGGAACGCAAGAGTTCTTTTTGGCTCTCGAGCATGCTTTTTCGATCACGGAAGTGCTTTTTAGTTTACGAACGTACTTTTTAATTTTTTGGAGAGCTTTTTAGTTTCCGGGTGTGCTTTTTGGCTTACGAGCATGCTTTTTAGAACACAGGAGTGCTTTTTAGTTCTCAGGTGTGTTTTTTTCTTTCTGGCATACTTTTTGGAACACGGGAGTGCTTTTTGGTTTCCGAGCTTGCCTTTTCGAACAAGTGAGTGCATTTTAGTTTACGAGCATGTTTTTTATTGCTTGGGTGTGCTTTTTGGATTTTGAGCATGGTTTATGGAACACTGGAGTGCTTTTATTTCTCGATGTATTTTTGGCTTTCAGGTATGCTTTTTGGAATGTGAGAGTGCTTTTTAGTTCTCGGGTATGCTTTTTGGTTTTCGGGCATACTTTTTGGAACACGGGAGTGCTTTTTAGTTTTTGGGTGTACTTTTTGGCTTTCAGACATGCTTTTAGGACCGCATGAGTGCTTTTTAGTTTTCGGGTGTGCTTTTTGGCTTTCGAATATGCTTTTTGGAACAATGGAGTTTTTTTTAGTTTACGAGCTTGCTTTTTAGTTCCCGGGTGTTATTTTTGGCTTTCAAGCATGATTTTTGGAATATGAAAGTGCTTTTTAGTTATAGGGTGTGTATTTTGGCTTTCGAACATGCTTTTTGGAAAGCGAGAGTGCTTTTTAGTTCTCTGTTATAATTTTTAGCATTCATGCATGATTTTTGGAACGCGGGAGTGCTTTTTAGTTTATTGGTATGATTTTTGGTTTTCGAGCATGATTTTTGGTTTTCGAGCATGCTTTTTGGAACACGGGAGTGCTTTTTAGTTGTCGGGTGTTCTTTTTGGCTTTCGGTGTGCTTCTAGGAATGCGGGAGTGCTTTTAGTTCTCGGTTATGCTTTTAGGATTTCGGGCATGTTTTTTGGAACACAGGAGTGCTTTTTGACTTCCGAGCATGCTTTTTGGAACACGTGACTTCTTTTTAGTTTACGAGCATGCTTTTTATTTCCTGGGTGTGCTTTTTGGCTTTCGAGCATGCTTTTATGTAACATGGGAGTGCTTTTTAGTTCTTTGGTGTATTTTTGGCTTACGGGCATTCTTTTTGGAACGCGGGAGTGCTTTTTAGTTCTCGGGTATGCTTTTTGGCTTTCGGGCATGCTTTTAGGAAAATGGGAGTCCTTTTTAGTTTCTGGGTGTGCTTTTTTGCTTTCGAGCATGCTTTTAGGAACGTAAGAGTGCTATTTAGTTTCTAGGTGTGATTTTTGGCTTTCAAACATGCTTTTTGGAACACATGAGTGTTTTTTAGTTCACGAGCGTGCTTTTTAGTTCCCAAGTGTTGTTTTTGGCTTTCAAGCATGCTTTTTGGAACACAAGAGTGCTTTTTAGTTATAGTGTGTTCTTTTTGGCTTTCGGGCATGCTTTTTGGAACACGAGAGTGCTTTTTTGTTCTCAGTTATGCTTTTTGGCATTCGGGTATGATTTTTGGAAAACGGGAGTGCTTTTCATTTTTTAGGTGTGGTTTTTGGCTTTCAGTCATTCTTTTAGGAGCACTGGAGTGCTTTTTAGTTTTCGGGTGTGTTTTTTGGAACACATGAGTGCTTTTCAGTTATATGGTGTGTATTTTGGCTTTCGGGCATGCTTTTTGGAACGCAAGAGTGCTTTTTAGTTCTCAATTATGCTTTTTGGCATTTTGGCATGATTTTTGGAACACGGGAGTGCTTTTTAGTTTCAAGGTGTGGTTTTTGGCTTTCGAGCATGCTTTTAGGAACGCTGGAGAGCTTTTTAGTTTCCGGTTGTGGTTTTTGGGTTTCGAGTATTCTTTTGGAACACATGAGTGCTTTTTCATTCTCAGGTATGCTTTTTGGCTTTCGTATAAGATTTTTGGAACGCGGGAGTGCCTTTTAGTTCTCGGGTGGTCTTTATGGCTTTTGGGCAAGCTTTTTGGAACATTGGAGTGCTTTTTATTTCCTGGGTGTGCTTTTTGGCTTTTGGGCATTCTTTTTGGAACGCGGTAGTGCGTTTTAGTTCTCTAGTGTTCTTGTTGTCTTTCGACCATGCTTTTTGGAACGCAAGAGTGCTTTTTAGTCTCGGGTGTGCTTTTTGGCTTTTGGGCATGGTTTTTTGGAACACGAGAGTGCTTTTTAGTTCCCGTGTTTCGGGTGTTACAATTATGCTCAATAGCAAGAGTGTAATGTTGGTTTTTACAATCTTTTCATATTAATAAAGTGATTTCTGTTTTAACAAATCTTATAGCATTTATAGTTTAATTATTATAATTGTCAAAAGTAAATAATCATAAGGTCAAAAGACTATGAGAAATAAAGAATTGTTCATACATCTGATATGTATGAGTTAGACACGATTCTTTAGATAGTCTTGAATAATGTTCACAACTTAAAATAAAGGTTGGGCGCCTTTACCTTGTTAAAGTTGTAGATTCTTTTGTTAGCATTTGAGTGGGATCAAATATGTTATGATGAGTCTAAAATCATCAAAGTGTCTTTGAGTAAAAGAATCTAGTGCACTAGGTGCATTGAATAGGATCACAATGAAATACTTTATCTAGAAACCGTCAATGGATAAAAGTTTTTATTATGAGGACAATCAGAGAGTCTATCTTAATCTTGAGACAAATGATGGACTTATGGTTATAAGTATTATCATTTGAGCTATCAATGAGCACGATTATATAGCATAGTCTATCCTCAATAGTTTGGTGGTATTCATTTTCTAATCGATAGAGAACTTCATTTATAGATATGGACATCGTGGTTTCATTTATTGAATGAGAATATAATATTATCATATGGATATTTTGAGGTATTGGATATTAAATCTTAACGTTGAGTTTTCGATAGCGTCTATTGAAACATGGCTTCTAAACAAGTCAGAATATCCAAGTTCAAAATGTGGTCATATGAGTAAATATGGTAACTAGGTGAGCTATAAGCGGTCTATGAGCTCTAGGCGATTACTGATATTATTCACGAGGATACACTATCTCCAATAAGATTGTCTAGGGTATGAATGAGAAACATTTACTTGTTCTATCTTTATTTAAGAGTTCAATTTTAGTTCTTTAGTGGAATGAGCTAAAATTAATAGATTGAACCTAAGTGAATCATTTGTTGATTGTGATTGGGTTGTGTCTATTGAAGCTTAAATTTAAATAGTCCATCAAGATCCCCAATCCACACGGACTTGCATGGATCACTTGATATATTCTACCGAACTAATTATGGGTCCATCTAGAATTGTATTAAGGCATGTGGGCTTGTTTCTTTTAGTAAGAATGAGTCTAGTTCATATGTGGGCTTTTTATTAAAGTCCAATGGATTTAATAAAGTGGAAAAAATAATATATGGCCCATGTTATGGATATGGGCGGCAAGGCTAAATAATTAGCCTATTATATTATTTTATTTTATTATTTAATTAAATGGAAATTAATTAATTAATTATTTAATTAAAAATTAAAATCTTTTTCTAACAAGGAAATAGGTTTCTTAATGTTATACTATTGTTGGTAGTATAACAAGAATCTAAGACTTTATTTGATAAGTAGATAAATAAAAGGAATTTATTTATCTACTCAAATTAGGAAGTATTTGATTAAGTTACAATTTAATTTATATTCAACATATTATTGGATAATACATTAAAGAGTTGGATTAGGGTTTGGATTCTAAAATTGATTGGAATTTTGGTGAAACACAAATCCTCTTTTGGGGAGGATTTTGGCTACATGGATGAATCCTCTTTAGGAGAGGATTTCGGCCAACCCTAAAAGATTTAGGGGTAGATTTCGGCCAGCCCTATTCTTTTTAGGGAAGGATTTGGCCACCCAAGTTTTTGGAAGAGAGTTATTTTATTTTGCTTGAAAAATAAAATCCAACTCTAAGACATAGTGCGTGATTTTCGACCAAGAGGAAAAAGAGAGAAGAAACGTTTTATTTCGATAGTGCACTAGTAGCTTTTACATCAAAATGCTTTGTGCACAACTTCGAATTAGGTTCACGCGAGTTTCGATCAAAAGATTGAGAATTCAAAAGTGACTGAATGTTCTTCGTTTTTCTCTAGGAAGATTATTGTGACTAACAATAGAAAAGGTTTTTTGTTATCCATCCTTAGGTACACAATTCAAAGAAAGGGAGCCCACACTCCTAGGTGATTCACGTTCGTGATTGGATTGGAAGATCTTGCGAAATACAATCAGCGCAACATCAATCGTCACGTGGAAAAAGGTACGATATCTTTGTTATACATTAATTAGTCAAGGGTTAAGGTTCTACTTTTAAAGGAAAATTTTAAAATATACACATCAATTTTTCGCTTCCGCCACGTGTATTTTCCTACATCAGGCATGCTTTTTGGAATGCAGGAGTGCTTTTTAATTTCCGAGTGTGCTTTTGGAACACATGACTGCTTTTTAGTTCTCAAGTGTGCTTTTTAGCTTTCGGACATGCTTTTTGGAACGCAGGTGTGCTTTTTAGTTCCCAGCTGTGTTTTTTAGATCTTAGACTTGCTTTTTGGAACACGGGAGTGCTTTTTAGTTCTCGATTGTGCTTTTTGGTTTTTGGGCATGCGTTTTGGAATGCAAGAGTGCTTTTTAGTTCCTAGATGTGCTTTTTAGCTTTCGGGTGAAAGGAACGAATAAACGCTCGGTGTGTATAATAAATATATCTAGAGGGGGGGTGTGAATAGATTTTAAGCTTTATTACCCAATTTTTGCATGCAAGTCAATTTTACGAAAATGGCCCTACTAGTCAAAAAGACAAACAAGTGTAATATAGTGCGGAATTTAAATAACACTTGATGTATATGTGGAAACCCAACCACTGGGAAAAACGACGGGCTTTATAGTGCACCACACTCGAACATCGAAATCCACTAATTGAAATGGAGTTTACAACCTATGTAGACCTTGTCTAACACTCTGGTCAATAACCCCCCACTTCTGCCACGCGGGCCTTTAAAAGTGGCTCTAGTCCAATTGCTTGAGGCCTAAGCAATCTTAGCCTCAAGACTTAATTCTCAATGAAGAGATTATGCAACCTATGTGAATATGTATGAATATTCAAATGACAAACAAGGCTAGGGAACCTTAGATGCTTATCTAGGATGATGATATAATCAATTAAATCAATCTTAGATATCAAGAGCTAAATGACATGTCAAATAGCTTAGCTAATCAAGCAAATCAAGATTAAGCAAAAACCTAATTAGCTATCACAATACAACACTCAATCAATTCATCCCAATTAATTCTCTATTCTTGTATTTATCATATGATCAAAAACATACAAGTAAATTAAAAGAGAATAGCCTGATAGTAAAATACTAAAATAAGATGAAGTTAATCAAAATCTTACCAAGCAAGTTGTGATGATGCAAACCCATTCATAGATGAATGCAAGATGAACTTTGATGCACAAAGGTATGTATTTAAGTGTTTAAATGAGCAAACTTGGTTGCTTTTTCTCTCAAAATCTCTCTTTAAAATATAGGGTTCTTAATGATCAAAGAGTCATTATTCAGAACAAGAGAAAGAGATGTACTTATAGGCATGAAAAACAAAGCATATGAAAATACAAGTTTGCCCTTGAAACGCATCGATTGGTGATTTCAATCGGCGGCCAGGCCACCGATCATGACCGCCGAATTGAGCTCGTGAAGAACAGAGCATCAACGGCGGTTTCATTCGGCGGTTTCGTAACTGTCGATCCAACCGTCGAATCAAACCCAAGAGATTAAATCGATCAGGTATGAACGGCGGTCATGACCGCCGATCTTGACCGTAGAATTGCTCTAGACACTTCTGGACGTAAACGGCGGTTTCATTCGGCGGCCAGGCGATTGATCATAACCGCCGATCACCAACAGAGGTGAAAACCAAGGAGAAGCCAAGGGCATTCTCCGTGGGCGGTCTTCACATAAAACCAAGCACATTTAAGTGCATGCGCGGACGTTTTCAAACAATGTCGATGTAAGGATTCCTATTAAATTGATTGGCTTATTTCGTGGTCAAACGACATGTTGGGGTTTGGTTGTAAGGGTAGTCTAGGTGATTAAGGTTGAAGATCAAAGACCTTTTCCAAGATCTCAAGAGGACAAGCACCAAAGGTATATCTTGTGCTTACTTTGGCTTGAAGATATATAGTTGCACACACACACAACATGCATAACTCTTATTCTTGAATGTTGTGTTTATATTTTGTGTGCAATATGCTTTATTGTTTATTCAATGTCTCTTCTTGCATTAAATTGATTGCATCTTGTTTTATGAAATGCCATGACATGATAGGCATTAGGATGCATTCAATACCCACACTTGCACTTCATGTATGTTAGCTTTTAGTGTGGTGTAATTCGTTTCCCGAAGGATGTTCGGAAACGTCCGTGCGTGCACGTTGATGTGCTTTGTTTTGCGCGATGATCGCCGGTGGAGATGCCTTTGGCTTCTCCTTGGTTTCACCATTTTTGGTGAAACGACGGTTACTTTCGGCGGCCTGGCCGCCATTCGAAACCGCCGAATGAGACCTGATTGAAATATATCTCTCGGGTCCAAAACGGCGGTTGGGATCGGCGGTTTCTAAACCACCGAACGAAGTCGCCGAAGTTCCCCTGTTCCGCTCGGGAGCCATTCGGCGGTTCAATTCGGTGGCCTGGCCGCCGATTGAAACCGCCGATCGAAACCGCCGATCGGTGCGTTTCAAGGGCAAAATTGTATTTTCACCTGCCCTATTTTTGGTCTCTATAAATACATCCTTATCTCTGGTTCAGAATACAAGTCTTGCATCCCAAGAACCCTAGAGAGATATTTAGAGAGACTTGAGAGAAAAAGCCTAAAAGATCACATCTTTAATTCTCTAAACCCATTCCCACATGCACAAATCATCATCTAGGCATCGTCTAGGTTCATCTAGCATATGCTAATGCATGGGTCTTCTTCAACACACATGGTATGATTTGTTGAACACTTTTATCTTACATAATTAGTGTTTCTACTTATCAATTTTATCTCATATTTTACTTATATGTGTTTAGATTAATTTCTACATATAAGATTGAGATTATCTGTTGATTGGGTTATTATTTGATAGCTAGGCTTTAATGTTCATATGCCATCTAGCTAATTGATCTCATTTGTTGATTGAGATTATTTTTCATAGCTTATTTGATTAGGTCATTATTGCCTAAAAGCTATGCCATGAACATTCTTGTGTGATGTATTGATAACTAGGTTGATAGATTGTTTTTTAATCAACTAGTTAATCCTTTAAATGTTTGTGGGTTTTATATGATAGCTTTGTATCTAGGATTGGTTATCCTTTACTTAGCTAAAGTTATATGCCATGACATATAGCTATATGTGATATTTAGGATTGATTATATTGTCATCTTATAATCCTAGGTAAGCATTTAGAGTACCCTAGCTCTTATTGCATTAATTGAATATTCATAAATATTCACATAGGGTTGTGCATCTCTTTTGAGAGATTGAAGTCTTGGTCTAGGGTTGCTATTACAGGCCTGCGGGTAGTAGTGGTGGGTTACAGACCGGTATTAGGCTGTAAACATCATTCCAAGTAGTGACTACGAGGATCAAGCAAATTGGACTAGAGCCACTTTTAAAGGCCCGCGTGGTAGAAGTGGGGGGTTATTGACCGGAGTGTTAGACGAGGTCTACATAGGTTGTAAACTCCATTTCAATTAGTGGATTTCGAGGTCCAAGTGTGGCGCACTTAACAGCCCGTGGTTTTTCCCAGTGGTTGGGTTTTCCACGTAAACATCAAGTGTCATTTATTATTTCCGCATCTTATTACACTTGTATGTATTGTTGACTTGCTAGGGGTATTTTCGTAAAATTGACATGCACGCAAAAATTGGGTAATAATTAGATAAAATCTATTCACCCCCCCTCTAGCTTTATATATAGAACACACCTTGAGAACTTTCAGTCGGGAAATGAATTAAAAGGCACATATACACACAATAGAATATAACAATCAAAGTGCTAGTGTGTAAAGTGACATGTGAAGAGTATGCACACAAATGCAAGTATGCTAAGTGTGTGTGTGTGCATTCTAAGTCTCTTAAAAGGAAACTAAACACTAGAAGTATACCTTTGGAGTGCTTATCCCTTAAGGTCTTGGAAGAGCCTTTGAGCTTGAAGTTCAATCATCTAAACTACCCTTACACAATCCCCAACACATGGTTGATCCACGAAATAAGCCAATCAAGATATGGGAATCCTTACATCGGGCATGATTTTTGGAACGCATGAAAGCTTTTTAGTTCTCAGGAATGGTTTCTGGCTTCCGGGCATGCTTTTTGGAACGTGGGAGTGCTTTTAGTTTTCGGGTGTGCTTTTTGGTTTCTGGGGATGCTTTTTTGAATGAGAGAGTTCTTTTTTGTTCTCGAGCATGCTTTTTAGATCTTGGGTGTGCTTTTTGGCTTCCGGGGCATGCTTTTTGGAACGCGGGAGTGCTTTTTTACTTTCAAGCATGCTTTTTGGAATGCAAGAGTGCTTTTTAGTTCTCAAGTGTAATTTTTGTCTTTTCGGCAAACTTTTTGTAATGCGGGAATGCTTTTTGGCTTTCAAGCATACTTTTTGAAACAAGGGAGTGCCTTTTAGAGTGCGGGTGTGCTTTTTGGCTTACGAGTATGCTTTTTGGAACATAGGAGTGCTTTTTAGTTCTCAGGTGTGCTTTTTTTCTTTTTAGCACGCTTTTTGGAACGCAGGAGTGCTATATAGTTCTCCGCTGTGCTTTTTATCTTTCAAGCATGCTATTTAGAATGTGAGAGTGCTTTTTGGCTTCTGAGCATGCTTTTTGGAACACGTGAGTGCCTTTTAGTTTACGAGCGTGCTTTTTAATTTCTGGGTGTGTTTTTTGGCTTTTGAGTATACATTATGGAATACAGAAGTGCTTTTTAGTTCTCAGGTGTATTTTTAGCTTTCGAGCATGCTTTTTGGAACGCG
Source organism: Acer yangbiense (assembly GCA_008009225.1). Taxonomy (NCBI): domain Eukaryota; kingdom Viridiplantae; phylum Streptophyta; class Magnoliopsida; order Sapindales; family Sapindaceae; genus Acer; species Acer yangbiense. Next base: position 32,136,330 of record CM017763.1, on the reverse strand, counting down.
GGATTGCTTTTTAGTTCTCGGGTATGCTTTTTTGCTTTCGGGCATTCTTTTTGGAACATAAGAGTGCTTTTTAGTTTTAGGGTGTGCTTTTTGGCTTTCAGGCATGCTTTTTGAAACGTAGGAGTGCTTTTTAGTTTCAGGGTGTGCTTTTTTTGCTTTTGAGCATGGTTTTTGGAACACGTGAATGCTTTTTAGTTTACGAGCGTGCTTTTGATTTCCAGAGTGTGCTTTTTGGCTTTCAAGCATGCTTTTTGGAACACGGGAGTGCTTTTTAGTTCTCAGGAGTATTTTTTTTCCTTTCAGGTATGTTTTTTGGAACGTAGGAGTGCTTTTTAGTTTCCAGGGGTGCTTTTTGGCTTTCGAACATGCTTTTTTGAATTCAAGGGTTCTTTTTTGTTCTCGAGCATTCTTTTTCAGTTCCTATGTGTGCTTTTTGGCTTTTGGGCATGCTTTTTGGAATGCAGGAGTGCTTTTTAGTTTTCGTGTGTGCTTTTTGGCTTTCGAGCATGCTTTTTGGAACACGAGAGTGTTTTTTAATTAATGAGCATGATTTTTAGTTCCCTGCTGTTGTGTTTAGCTTTCGAGCATTCTTTTAGGAACACAGGAGTGCTTTTTAGTGATCAGGTGTGCTTTTTGGAACACAGGAGTGCTTTTTAGTTCCCAATTGTGCTTTTTGGCTTTCAGGCATACTTGTTGGAACGCGGGAGTGCTTTTTAGTTTCTGGGTGTGCTTTTTGGCTTTCGAGCATGCTTTTTGAAATGCATGAGTGCTTTTTAGTTCTTGGGTATGCGTTTTGCTTTCGGGCAGGCTTTTTGGAACAAGGGAGGGCTTTTTAGTTTTCGAATGTGCTTTTTAGCTTTCAAGAATGCTTTTTGGAATGCAAGAGTTCCTTTTAGTTCTTGAGCACGCTTTTTAGTTTCCTAGGTGTGCTTTTTGGCTTGCATGCATGCTTTTGGGAACGCGAGAGTTCTTTTTTTTTTTTTTTCTCGAGCATTCTTTTTAGTTCCTGGGTGTGCTTTTTGGGTTTCAGGCATGCCTTTTGGATTGCGGGAATGCTTTTTAGTTCTCAGGTGTACTTTTTGGCTTTCGGGCATGCTTTTTGAAACACGAGAGTGCTTTTTAGTTCTCGGGTACACTTTTTGGCTTTCGGGTATGCTTTTTGAAACTTAGGAGTGCTTTTTAGTTCTCAGGTGTGCTTTTTTTCTTTCTGGCATGCTTTTTGAAGACGGGAGTGCTTTTTAGTATCTGGGTGTGCTTTTTGGCTTTCAAGCAAACTTTATGGAACGCGAGAGTAGTTTTTAGTTCTTGGGTGTTCTTTTTGGCTTTCAAGCATGCTTTTTGGAACACGGGAGTGTTTTTTAGTTTACGAGTGTGCTTTTCAGTTCCCAGGTGTGCGTTTTGGTCTCTGAGCATGCTTTTTGGAACACGGGAGTGCTTATTAGTTCTCAGGTGTGCTTTTTGGCTTTCTAGCATGATTTTGGAACGCAGGAGTGCTATATAGTTCTCGGTTGCGCTTTTTGGCTTTTAGGCATGCTTTTTGGAACGCGGCAATTATCTTTGGCTTCCGAGCATGCTTTTTGGAACATTTGAGTGCTTTTTAGTTTACAAGCGTGCTTTTTAGTTCCTGGGTCTGCTTTTTTGCTTTCAAGCATGCTTTTTGGAACACGGGAGTGCTTTTTAGTTCTTAGGTGTATTTTTGGCTTTCGGGCATGCTTTTTGGAAAACATGAGTGCTTTTTAGTTCTCGCATCTGCTTTTTGGTTTCGGGCATACTTTTTGGAAAGCGAGAGTGCGTTTTAGTTCTCGGGTGTGCTTTTTGTCTTTCAGGCATGCTTTTTGGAACGCATGAGTGCTTTTTAGTTCCCGGGTGTGCTTTCTAGCCTTTGGGCATGGTTTTTTGGAACGCGAGAGTGATTTTCAGTTCCCGTGTGTGATTTTTGGCTTTTAGACATGCTTTTTAGAATATAAGAGTGCTTTTTAGTTTCCCGGTGTGGTTTTTTGCTTATGGGCACGCCTTTAGGAGCGTGGGAGTGCTATTTAATTTTCGAGCATGCTTTTTGTAATACATGAGTGTTTTTTTAGTGTAGGAGCATTCTTTTTAGTTCCCGTGTGTGCTTTTTGGATTTTGAACATGCTTTTTGGAACACATGAGTGTTTTTTTATTTTCGGGTGTGCTTTTTGGCTTTCGGGCAAGCTTTTTTGAATTCGGAAATGCTTTTTAGTTATTGGGTGTGCTTTTTGGCTTTTTGGCAGGCTTTTTGGAACATTGGAGTGCTTTTTGGCATCCAAGTATCCTTATTGGAATGCGGGAGTGCGTTTTAATTCTCTAATGTGCTTTTTGTCTTTCAAGCATGCTTTTTGGAACACGGGAGTGCTTTTTAGTTCTCGGGTTTCAGGCATGCTTTTTGGAATGCATGAGTGCTTTTTAGTTTCCATGTGTGCTTTTTGGAACGCAGGAGTGCTTTTTAGTTCTCGGGTGTACTTTTTGCCTTTCGTGCATGCTTTTTGGAACGCAGGAGTGCTTTTTAGTTCCCGGGTGTGCTTTTGGTTTTCGAGCATGCTTTTGGAGTGCAGAACTGTTTTTTAGTTTCCGGGTATGCTTTTTGGAATGTAGGAGTGATTTTTAGTTCTCAGTTGTGCTTTTTTGTTTTCGGGGATGATTTTTGGAATGCAGGAGTGCTTTTTAGTTCCCATATGTGATTTTTAGCTTTCGAGCATGATTTTTGGAATGTGGGAGAGCTTTTTAGTTCCCAGGAATGCTTTTTGGTTTCCAAGCATGCTTTTTGGAACGTAGGAGTGCTTTTAGTTTCCGGGTGTGCTTGTTGGCTTCCTGGCATGCTTTTTTTAACGCGGGAGTTCTTTTTTGTTCTCAAGCATGCTTTATAATACCTGGGTGTGCTTTTTGGCTTTCGGGCATGTTTTTTGGGATGCGGGAGTGCATTTTTGTTTTCGGGTGTGTGTTTTGGCTTTCGAGCATGATTTTTGGAACGTGGTAATGCTTTTTAGTTCTCGGGTGTAATTTTTGGCTTTCCATCATGCTTTTTGGAACGCGGGAATTCTTTATGGCTTTCGAGCATGCTTTTTGGAACACGAAAGTGCTTTTTAGTTTACCAAAGTGCTTTTTAATTTATGGGAGTGCTTTTCAGTTTCTGGGTGTGCTTTTTGGCTTACGAGCATGCTTTTAGAACACGGGAGCGCTTTTTAATTCTCAGGTGTATTTTTTTTTCTTTCTGGCATGCTTTTTGAAACGTAGGAGTGCTATATTGTTCTCGACTGTTCTTTTTGTCTTTTGGGCATGCTTTTTGGAACGCGGGAGTGCTTTTTGGCTTCCGAGCTTGCTTCTTGGAATAGGTGAGTGCTTTTTACTTTACGAGCATGTTTTTTATTGCTTGGGTGTGTTTTTTGGCTTTTGAGCATGCTTTATGGAACACATAAGTGTTTTTTAGTTCTCGGGTGTATTTTTGGCTTTCGGGCATGGTTTTTGGATCGTAGGAGTTTTTTTAGTTCTCGGGTATGCTTTTTGGCTTTTGGGCATGCTTTTTGGAACACGAGAGTGCTTTTTAGCTTTTGGGTGTGCTTTTTGGCTTTCGGGCATGCTTTTTGACTTTCGGGCATGCTTTTAGGAACGTCGGAGTGCTTTTTAGTTTCCGGGTGTGCTTTTTGGCTTTCGAACATGCTTATTAGAACACAGGGGTGTTTTATAGTTTACAAGCTTGCTTTTTAGTTCTCGGGTGTTATTTTCGGCTTTCGAGCATGGGTTTTAGAAAATGGGAGTACTTTTTAGTTATAAGGTGTGTATTTTGGCTTTCGGGCATGCTTTTTGGAACGCGAGAGTGCTTTTTAGTTCTCGGTTATGCTTTTTGACATTTGGACATGATTTTTGGAACAGAGGAGTGCTTTTTAGTTTCAGGGTGTGGTTTTTGGCTTTTCAGTATTCTTTTACGAACGCGGGAGTGCTTTTTAGTTTCCGGGTATGCTTTTTTGCTTTCGAGCACGCTTTTTGGAACACGGGAGTGCTTTTAAGTTCTCGGGTGTGCTTTTTGGCTTTAGGGCATGCTGCTTGGAATAAGTTGTTGGTGTGTCATCTGATCGAACCATATTTACACCTATTTAATGTCCCCATTTCCTATCATTCGTTCTCATTTTCGAGCATATTTTTGGTATATAATGTGTTTTGTGAGCCTTGTGTAGGTTATTCACCTAAAATAAGGTGTTTGAGCTCAATTGAAGAGTTTCGGAGGTTAAAGGGCTGAAATTGGAAATCTTCGTGTAGAACATTCAACTTTCGGATACCATATCTCCCTCCTCAGATCAAACTACGTTTCATGTAACCTATTTCTGGAAAGCCCCAGATGTCTACTTTCCAACGCTTTTTACAGATCGCGATTTCGAGTTGTCTAAAGAAGGTTATAGCTGTTGTCCTTAGTCAAGGACTCAAAAGTAGTGAGCTCATTGGGCAATTGAGTGAGACTGAGCCTAAGCTTGTTCATCCCATAGTTACTCTTAAACTGATCGAAACTCTTTGGAAGAGTCATCAGTATGATGCTCACTTGACTGGGTTCATCAATGGCCCCGCCATTGATCTCTACCGTGTTGAAATAGGACATCATGTTCAGGACATGTTCCCAAACAAATACGCCCTCTTTCATCCGAGCAAGCATTGCAGAATGAACAGCTTCGTGCCATTTTTGCACAAAGGGCTGCTCGAACATGGCTTGCAATGACTCCATTATTTCAAATGTAGTACCCATTGCTTCGTGCTTAACGACAAGCACGTCTGTCATACTTGCTAACAAATATGTTCAGGCTTTCTCATCTGATGAGACCCATTTCTCTTATGCCTCACGAATAGTTCGTGCAGCACTGGCAGTAGGCGTTGGAGGACATTCCTCCGTACAAATTTTAGGTCCTTGATGACCAAGATTGCATTTATATTATGTTTCCATTTAGTGTAGTTATCACTAGTTAATTTGTCATTGGCTATGATTTGTAATAGTGCAAATGACATGGCTGAAAAAACATAAATTAAGAATTCATTCAGTCATACATTCAAAACATGTGCGAATGTTCAGCATAAAATTAAACATGATGCATGAAAATATTTAATGAACAAGAACAACCCTAAGAAAACAATGTTTCTATGCCACGACAATCCAATATACCATAAGTAAGTACTACCTTAAGGTCGGTCAAATTCTTACATGTTGGATCGAGACCTTCTTAATCAAATGATATACCAGAATAACTCTTATTCCAATATCATTCAACTATCATTTTTGTAGTCAGGTTTTTAATTAACCAATTTAATTAAAACCTTATGAGCGTAACCCATCATTTCAGATCTCATGAGCTTAACTCGAGAATTTCCGCCTTAGGGTCGGTCAATCCTGAAATCCCCTTAAAAATCCTATCCGTTAGGAAGCCAACCTTGGTATTGATTCTTATGGAAACCCTCCTTAGGGAGGACAAAAGCAAAGCCGTCACAAGGCCCCACTCGAATCTTACGGTGTTGAACTAATGATAGAGACCGCGGGATATAATGTCATATATCCCTCTCCCACTCACTATTATATAATAAGGGTTTTCTATTAATATTAATGCACCTAGATTAAACTAGATTAAACGGCTAACTTCAATCTAAGCGTCAAGTGCATTAATCACAAATTATTAGAATCCTATTCCAATAACTAATAAACTAATTCGAATTTTAACTCTTAAAAATCTAGTTCATTAGTGATAATTCTAATCTATATAAACTATTTACTAAGACTAGAATTATTTTACCAAGTTTTAACTAGTAAAACTAAACACATTATTAGGTCCAATTATTATTAGGGGCTTAATCGAATTAATCCTAATATATATAAAGGACCCTACTAATCTAAGTAATTAAACTCTTTAATAAAAAGATTAGTGATTAATGAGAATTACCAAGTTTTTACTCCTAAAAACTAATCCCATTAATTTATAGCCAATTATGTGAATTACCCATTTTAATCAAATTAAAAAAAACAATAAAAAAAAAAAAAAAAACACATAATATAGATGGCTATAATGCATGTATGACATATCAACATGTATATGTGTAGGCACACCTAATCTAAATGTTATGTATATGCATGACAATGCTTTAATCATCTAATAATAAAAGCATACATGAGTTGACCGAGTACAATGGGTTTATCCAACTTAAAAAATTTTCTAATTACAAAAAAATCCAAGGCATTCATTGGTCTTCTTGTAATTCCAAAAATCTTTAAGTCCATATGTAATATCTTCTGTGTCTTTTGGGCTCAAAAATCAAGTCCAACTTGATTTATTTTATTGGATCCATCTCATGGATTAAATCCCTTAAAGCCCAAATGTTACTCTAACATTTTTCGGAGGCCCGGGATTTCCCAAAATCAGCCCAAACGTGCTCGCGTACACGCACGTGACTGCTACACAAAACACAACAATTGAATGTTTCGTGCTGCGCAACACTCGCGCATGTGTCATGCATTGCAGCAAGTATACAAAAAATTGCATGTTGCATGCTGCACTAACACAAACAATTGCGTGCAATTGCGCGACGCTTGCATGGGAGTGCATGTGCTTTGCACATCTAATGTGCGTGACATGTGTTGCTGCACAAACATATAACATTATGTTGCATCTGCATGGGTGTGCATGTGCTTGAACATCAGTTGCGCGGGCTGCTGTGCTTCGCGTTCCGGATCATTGTTCTTCGTCGATTTACATCAATAATATAAAATTACAGCAAATCAACGAAATTAAAAAGAAAATTATACAACTCGGGATTAATATTACAGCAGAAATTACAACCATTGAAAAGAACCCTAAACCCATTGTACCATACAATTAACGACCAACCATGCTTATAATAAATTAAAAAAAATTAAAAAAATCATACAATCATTAGAAAGTGCCTACACATTCATACATGCAATCAGGAGCAATCGAATTCGATTATACTATACAAAAAATGGCTCTGATACCATTTTGTAGGAACCCAAGGTTACGGATCGCGCAACGGAAGGGATTTAAAAAAATATATATTAATGCAATCATAAACAAAATAATCAAAATACAATAAGAAGATGAAACTAATTCATACCAACCTTTGTAGGCTCCTTCTTCTTTTCGATCTGCTTCCAAATTTGAACCACAAGATCTTCCTGGCTATCATCCGGGATTGGTAACGGCGTGTGGGCGCGTCACGGTACTCAGGAACAGGGAGGATGAAGAGAAGAAGAAGAAAATATATATATAGGCAGTGTTCAAATCGGTATTAAGCCACTATCAAAAATAGGTTTAAACAATTCCATGCTTATCTGTCTCCGCAACGGAAGAATCACCAATTATAAGGAATCCATAATTGGCATAGCATAGTCAAGCCTCACTTACAGACCCATTTATTTTCAGTGTTATCCGAACTTCCAGATAAGCCTTAAATCTGATGAACATAAAGAAAAATGTCTAGTAGTAGATGTCCAAATCCAGAACTACGAATTTATGAAGGGATCCAATCCCTATAAATTGGTTTATAGAGTCCATTATTGTGTCTTATCCTCTGGACTTATTCCTAGTTACATTCCTCTTAAGATCCCAACTGGCCAAACCATTTGTTATAATGCATCAGAAGCTGTTAACATGATGGTTCCAGTACCTATCCCTTGGGAAAGAATTAAGTTTCCAGATGATTGGATTAAAGAAAGAGTTGACCAACCCAAATTCAAACCACCTATGAGAAACATAGATGACTGTATATCAAACCAAGATGGTAACCTAAGAATATCATTCAGACCTTTAGAAAGGACCCTCTCTAGTAGAGCTCCTACAATCTCTAATAGTGACTTCCAAACACCAAGACATTCCCTATCCAGTAGGTCCAGACTGAGAAACTTCCGAAGTTCCTGACTTAGTTGACATGAGAAGATGACCAATAGTACTACCAATAATAGAAAATAAAGATCCACCCATAGTCATACCTGATCGCGCTGCAAATGTTTACATTTAGCGCTCCCATTTCCTATCTTTTGTGTTCATTTCTAGGGTAAAATAGGGATTTCAATGGTTTAAATAAGTGTTTCAGGTAAATAGAGGAATTCAGGGGCATTGTGGTCATTTTGGAGAAATAGGGGCTAAAATGTAATATTCTAGAGAAGATTGAAGATTCTGTAATTAACGGAGAGATCAGGGGAGCTGATGGTAATTTGCCAGCCAAACGCTTGCAGCGCACCACGTCACCACGAGAAACGACGTCGTTTTGGCTGAGGGCACGTCACGCTGACGCAAGGCTGAAGTCAGGTTGTCCCTGACCTTCAGCCAACCCGACCCATGTGCTAGTTGACTTGACTTGACCAAACGTGACCCGGCATTGCAACCTGACCTTTTCTAGCCTGTTTTTGGTGATTTTTCCGGCCAAATTCCTCCCAGATCACCGCCAACACTCCTTCCGGTCACAATGGAACCATTTTGGGCCTTCCATGCGCATGTTTCCTCTCTCCTCCAAGAAGCCAAGCTTCCATGGAAATCCAAGCTTCAAGCTTGCCTCCATGCCTTCTTTCCAGTAAACCAGAATGTCCAAACCCGTGGATTCTCCGCGACTTTGTGCTGAGAGAAGGAATCCGTGAAGCAGAATGATTAAACTCACGGGAAAAGCACCAAAATGCACCACGACTTCGTGCCGCGAGAATGAACCTGCGAGACAGGGGTTTGGAACCCGCGAGCATGGCGATTTTAGAGGAGAAACTTGTCCTTTTCACGTCGAAATATTTCCCAACCCTTTCCTCTATAAATATACCTCTTTTGTGCACAAAAACCATATCCCTAATATCCAAAGTTTACACATATAGCTTAGAATTTCACCCAAACCAACCTAGCTCACAAAGAACACCTCTTGACTCCAAGCTTGGGAAAGACAAGGAGAAGTCTAGCTAACTTGAGGACTTCACAAGAGATTGGGTGGTCTTCTTTATCTCTTTGTTTACTTTAGCTTGTTTGTTGTATTTTGACTACATGTTTATGTTAGGAATTTTGGTGGGATTGTAATAATATTCATATTTTGGTTGATTGTTTATTTGCTTGAGCTTAATATATGCATGTTAATTGATTAACCAATTAATTGATATGTAATAGGATTTAGACTATTTGAGACATCAATAGCATGCATGAATGATTATTTGTGTATATATGTGTCTTATCCTAGGTTAGATTGATTAATACCAATCTTGTAAGCTTATTTGCTATCAACTAGTAATTGGAATTATTGCATGAAAACCATTTCCTAGCATTTCCATGCCCTTACCACCTCCCAACTACACTTTCCCATGACCATGCATGAGTGTAGTTGGTAATTAGTTTAGTTTAATTAATTAGTGTTTAATTAGTTAATTGATTTGGTAAGCTTGTTAGTTTAGTTAATTTAGTGAATTAATGCTAGCTTAGTTGTAATTTAATTATTGCCATCTTAGATTAGTTAGTTAATTTTGCTTGTGACCACATCCATGTTTTACTTTTCATACAATTGTAATTAGTATAAATATTGTATATATATATCTAAGACTTAGAACTAACTTAAGGTAAACACCTCCTTGTTGGGAACGATACCCTTACTCGTAACCACTATACGTGGCGAACGATTCGTATACTGGCGAAAGGGTAAAAACTCACGCGCCATATCATTTACCGTAGTTTATAGAACCGATCATCTCGACGCCGATCAAGTTTTTGACGCCGATCAAGTTTTTGGCGCCGCTGCCGGGGATAGAACTACCACGTGCGTATCAATAGCATCCAGAGAACCACCTACTCATATAACCAATGTCTATAAAACACCAGAACAAGTAGCCCAGCCAATTCATGTCTATGACAATGAAGGATCACCATCTCCAACCCCTTCTCAAGTCCTCACAAAAATCCCTGACCATGAACCAAGAATCAGAACGATAGATGTTCTCAATAGCCCTAGAGAAATCAACAAGAATTATTTGTCCCAAGAATATTATTACCCTGAAAATACAGCCATGAGAGAAAAATATGAGGAAAATTACTCTAGCCATAAGAAAAAACAGTTCCGCTATAGGTGGATGAAGTGTGTTGAGACATTGGAAACAGAAATACCATTCTTTGAGTGGTATACTAATAGAAAAAACCTGGAAGAACAATGCCTAGTTTTAAACCAGAAAAACTTTAAGACCTATAAATCTAGCAAAAGAGATGAAATCGGAACATATCCTCCCCCTAGGAAGTGTAAAATCAAGTATGGCAATGAAACCTCAGCAAACGACAATGAAATAGGCATTAAGTATGGTAGTGGTGAAAACAACAATGAAAACTTAGAATGCCTCCCTTTTATCCTATTTGATGAAGAACTATCCTCAAATATTGCTGCATATACACACCAGATCGGCGTTATTATGAAACAGAACAATTACACCAATGAATATCTTACAACCATTGGAGATCAATTAGACAGAATAGAAAACAACCAATCACAAACCCCTATCATCCAAACGATACCTTTGATCCCTAGCAATCCTCCTTCAAGAGATTATAAGATGAAATCAAAGATTGCTAAATATGAACTCGGAACAATTCTATTCCCAGACACCACAGGGATAGAAAAATATTTTGATAGCTTTACCACTGATTCAAAACTTGTCAAAATGTTACAAGAAAGACTAGATAAAATCCCCAAACCAGAAGTCCAAACTCTTGATGACCATATCTCAACAATCTCCCAAACCGACATAGAAGTCTTAGATTTAGAAAACATGGTTCAGAAATTGACAACTTCTAGAGTTGATAGCCATGTCTATAATAGGTACAGCAATGACACGAAGCTATATTATCCTAGACCCATGCCTCCAGATCTTCAATATGAAGAATCTGTACCCTATAGGGCTTATACTGGTAATGCTTGTTACCAATTTAATATTGATGGCTTGTCAGAATATCATATTATGACTGTTATCAGAACAATGTACACCATAGGATATATTTATATCAAAAAACAAAATATGACCTGTAAGGATTCCCTTTTGTTGATTGGCTTATTTCGTGGTCAAACCACATGTTGGGGTTTGGTTGTAAGGGTAGTCTAGGTCATTAAGGTTGAAGATCAAAGACCCTTTCCAAGACCTCAAGAGGACAAGCACCAAAGGTATATCTTGTGCTTACTTTGGCTTGAAGAGATATAGTTGCACACACACACAACATGCATAACTCCTATTCTTGAATGTTGTGTTTATATTTTGTGTGCATTGTGCTTTATTGTTTATTCAATGTCTCTTCTTGCATTAAATTGATTGCATCTTGTTATATGAAATGCCATGACATGATAGGCATTAGGATGCATTCAATACCCACACTTGCACTTCATGTATGTTAGCTTTTAGTGTGGTGTAATTTGTTTCCCTAAGGATGTTCGGAAACGTTCGCGCGTGCACGTTGATGTGCTTTGTTTTGCGCGATGATCGGCGATGGAGATGCCTTTGGCTTCTCCTTGGTTTCACCATTTTTGGTGAAACGGCGGTTACGTTCGGCGGCCTGGCCGCCGTTCGAAACCATCGAATGAGACCTGATTGAAATATATCTCTCGGGTCCAAAACGGCGGTTGGGATCGGCGGTTTCCAAACCGCCGAACGAAGTCGCCGAAGTTCCCCTGTTCCACTCGGGAGCCATTCGGCGGTTCAATTCGGCGGCCTGGCCGCCGATTGAAACCGCCGATCGGTACGTTTCAAGGGCAAAATTGTATTTTCACCTGCCCTGTTTTTGGTCTCTATAAATACATCCTTATCTCTGGTTCAGAATACAAGTCTTGCATCCCAAGAACCCTAGAGAGATATTTAGAGAGACTTGAGAGAAAAAGCTTAAAGATCACATCTTTAATTCTCTAAACCCATTCCCACATGCACAAATCATCATCTAGGCATCATCTAGATCTAGCATATGCTAATGCATGGGTCTTCTTCAACACACATGGTATGATTTGTTGAACACTTTTATCTTACATAATTAGTGTTTCTACTTATCAATTTTATCTCATATTTTACTTATATGTGTTTAGATTAATTTCTACATATAAGATTGAGATTATGTGTTGATTGGGTTATTATTTGTTAGCTAGGCTTTAATGTTCATATGCCATCTAGCTAATTGATCTCATTTGTTGATTGAGATTATTTTTCATAGCTTATTTGATTGGGTCATTATTGCCTAAAAGCTATGCCATGAACATTCTTGTGTGATGTATTGATAACTAGGTTGATAGATTGTTATTTAATCAACTAGTTAATCCTTTGAAAGTTTGTGGGTTTTATATGATAACTTTGTATCTAGGATTGGTTATCCTTTACTTAGCTAAAGTTATCTGCCATGACATATAGCTATATGTGATATCTAGGATTGATTATATTGTCATCTTATAGTCCTAGGTAAGCATTTAGAGTACCCTAGCTCTTATTGCATTAATTGAATATTTATACATATTCACATAGGGTTGTGCATCTCTTTTGAGAGATTGAAGTCTTGGTCTAGGGTTGCTATTACAGGCCCGCTGGGTAGTAGTGGTGGGTTACAGACCGGGATTAGGCTGTAAACATCATTACAAGTAGTGACTTCGAGGATCAAGCAAATTGGACTAGAGCCGCTATAAAAGGCCCGCGTGGTAGATTAGAGGGTGCTCACGCCAAGAGTAGTGTATCAGGGGATATCACTAGGGATTGAACCAAGAGTGGCGATTGGTAGTGTCCATAGCCTGAGGTTATCTAGGGTGAGGGTCCGAGAATCACTTGAGGGTGTAACCGTCTTTTCATATAGTGGATTTCGAGGTTCGAGTGTGGCGCACTTACCAGCCCGTGGTTTTTCCCTGTTGAGGGTTTCCACGTAAACATCAAGTGTCATTTATTATTTCCGCATCTTATTACACTTGTATGTATTGTTGACTTGCTATGGGTATTTTCGTAAAATTGACATGCATGCGAAAATTGGGTAATAATTAGATAAAATCTATTCACCCCCCCTCTAGCTTTATATATAGAACACACTTTGAGAACTTTCATGACCCATAGTGATGCAGTAAATTCACTTGCATCTGGTTTTGAGGGACAACTTTTAGGTTGGTGGACTTATACTTTATCCCCTACTGCTAGAACTAACATTATAAACCATACGAAAGAGGTAGCTACCTCTACACCGCTATTTAGAACAACCACTGATACTCCTGAAACCTCAACCACACTAGCAGCTGCAACTTCCACACCAACAGCTTCATCTTATACCATTATAACCTCACAACTAGATGGTATAGACATCTTATGTCATACCATAATCCTCCATTTATGGGAACTCTAACATTATTTCAAGACAAGGAAACTCAAAATTACAAAACCTCACTAGTGTACAAAAAAACTCAATGGATTTCAAATGTATAAGCGATATGTCTTACTAGCAGTTCTAGAAAGGATTGACAATGCAAATTCCATGGGAAGGAGAGTTCAGATTGGATTCCTCTATAATGTTGCTGACTATAAAGGTAAGAGATAAAATGAGGGAAACAA